>VDFB02000015.1:217128170-217319798 GCA_007258455.2 Sequoia sempervirens | reverse complement strand
TTGCTGTCAATTTTAGGGTTAATAGATATAGTTAGGGTTGGGGTAATAATTGGGGTTACTAGCATCAAACTTAGGGTTAGGGTTAGCATTAGTATTAGGTTTACATTTAGTTTTGTTCTCAAGTTTAGGGTTAATAGATATAGTTAGGGTTGAGGCCAGAAATATTATTATAAATAACTTAAAAGATAAATCAAAAAAGATTTGATCAAAAGGAAAAATCAAACATAAATCACAAAGATATAAATATATATTTAAAAGATAATTCAAATATTTGAATAAATAAGAATTACAAAGACAAATCAAAAAGATGAAATAAAAAACCTTACCATAAATAAATTAAAGATCGAAAAAATAAATCAAAATAAAAGATAATTCAAATATTTGAATAAACTAAAAGATGAAATAAATAAATAAATAAAAAGATCTTATCGCAAAGATTTGATTAACATATCAAATAAACTAATCAAAGCTTTAAACAAGTTAAAAGACCAAGTGTAAACGATAATTCAAATATTTGAATAACGTAAAGATGAATTAAATAAAGAGATAAACATATTTGATCAGAAAGATAAATCAGTCACAAAAGGAAACATAGAGATTTGATATCAAAGCTTTGATTAAAATATAAAATAAACTAATCAAAGATAACTAAACATATGACCCCATTTTCTTAAGTCATTTAAATAATGACATCAATAAATAAAAGAAGGATATGTTCCCGCATCTCGTGAAGAAGGGTAGTATCTAACCTAAGAAGGATTAGATTTGTTTTTTTGAAAGAAAGGGTAAATAATTAGGTAGAATCGAATTTTCTTTAAAAGAAAGGAAATTTCCCATTCTATAGTAAATAAATTTAAAAGATGGAAGTAAATACTGTCACTAATTAATAATAGTATTCATCATTGATGTAATTATATATATATATATATATATAGGGGATGAATAAGTAGTTAGTTAAATAAATAAAGTAATGTTTTGTGAAATAGTTATTTTACATGATTTTTTTAAATATGGTTTAGTAGCCTCTACCAAAACACCTAAACCATCACCATGTTGTTGGGTAGAAACCCAACCTAGAATAATTATTTAATCTACCTAGCCCATTATGCAATTCCTTATATGCAAAGCCTAAATTATCCAATTACTAAATGTTATTTGGGGCTCACGCTAGATTTGAAAGATTTAATAATAAGTTGCACTGAAAAAAGAACAAGTCATAGTTACCTCTAGGTATTTTGGATGTAGAGATTCTTAAGTTGCCCCCCCGCCCCAACACGAATATTAAAATAACTATTTTAGAGTCAACCATTCTTGTAGTAAACTAAATTGTCCAAACTTAGACATTTAAGTCGTTGGAAGGAATTTGATTTTTACCCTCCAAGAAACTCGTCTAAAAGGAGTCACCCAACATGAACCCATCGGTATTTAAACCTTGAGTTGTACCTCATTCAAGTGTACTATTACCAATATAGTGATGGGCTTAGGAGTTGTGTTGTATAGTGGTGGCCTCTGCGAAAGTGTTAGGTTGCTAATGTATGTTGTGAAAAAATTAAAAAAAAAAAATGTCAGGATTGTAACTGAATAGTTCTAGCAGTACAAAAAATGGTCACCTAAATCACACAGCTAGGAATAAGTTACTAAGCTAAATGGGAGTTTGGGATTGATAGCCAGTTCCAAATTGTGTTTATTATAAATATCAATTAAGAGGACTTCTGTGTTGATTGATAGGCTCCAACTAAAAAATATTTCAAAAAACATTCAACTAACCTAAGACTCCCAACCTCCCTTTTATATAGATAGAAGTACTTTTAGTAAGCTAGATTGACATTAAACTCAGTTTAAACACTAGCATGAGTAGAAGCTTAATGATTTAGGTTTACTGTTTGGTGAGATAATTAATACTATTACCAGTGATTAAATTGGCTATTTTAAATAGTATATGGTGGCCATTTTCAAAGAGCTGTATGTTTGGGATAATATTATTTATCTTTAGACTGAGGTAAATTAAAAAAATACTACTATTGTACGTTGGAACTTTGAGTACTCAAGGGGTATTACCCCATGTATAGAAATAAAATAAAATAAAATGTGAAATCTTCATGTTAAGGAATACTATATTGCTGCAGTAGATAGTAAATGTGCGATGATATCCCATAGAAATTATTAGGTAAGTGTCCGTTTTTTCCCCTTTTACCTTCATTTATTTACTAGGAAAAAAATAAAAGAGTGAAAGTGTATTTTTTTGCACTGCTTAAATAAGCTTATTCGCTATCGGATGAAATTAAGTTTTTTTTGCTTATCGAATGAAGTTAAATTAAATAAGCTTATTCATTATCGGATGAACTTAAGCTTTTTTTGTTTATCGAATGAAGTTAAAGTAATTTTTTAAAACATTACTATTATAGTAGGAGTACATATTATTCTTAGTATGAAGAGGTTATTTGTGAGAGTAAATGTTACTATTATTATTCATGGGTTAGTTATTTGATGTTGGTAAGGTAAAATTGAGATTAACAATTGAACTTTATAAAAAAGGGTTAATTTGCGAGTAAACTTTAGTATTATCATTAATGGGTTAGTTATTTAATATCATTCTTCTTATTTAGATAGAAGTGATTTAAGTAAGGTAAATTGAGATTGAAAAATTGAAATTTATAAAAAAGGGTTAATTTGCGAGCAAATGTTCATATTATCCTTAATGGGTTAGTTATCTGATATTATTATTTTTTATTTAGATAGAAGTAATTTTAGTAAGGTGAATTGACGTTAAACGCGGGTTAAACTTTATCATCAGTATAAGCTTAAAGATTTAGCTATAATGTTTACATGAGATAATTAATAATAATACCAAAGATTAAATTGTCGATTTTAAAGAGTGTATGGTGCCACTTTTCAAAGAGTTATATGTTGGTATAATATTATTTATGTTTAGATTGAGGCAAATAGAAATAATAATATTAAAGTACGGTGGAAATGTGGAATATTGGTATTAAGGATTGTTTGACTTTTGACTACAATAATCGTACTACTGTAGAAAGAATAAATAATAATTATTGTGGTAAAAATTTGTAAACTATAAATACAAAAAAGGGTAGTATAGTAATGGGATACAATTAATGGTACACATTATATTTAGTAATACTAATTTATAAATTAGAAATGTTATTGTTACTTTGTGGTACACTAATACAATTACTATCATAAATAATGTTATTGTTAATTGGTGGAATAATAATAACATTACTATTATATTTCCAAATAAGTTTATTCTTAATTATGATATATAGTGTTATTCTTAATTCCATATACTTCATCCACTTATATTGCCATTTAGATTTTCTCAACTAAAAGTGAATTGGGAAAAGGGTCTATAGAGACATATAGCCAACACATCTTTCCAGATTTCCAATTTTATTCACAAGTCTTCTCCCATTAATTACATCAGTTTATATCCTCTAATATTTCTTTTCATTGCAATGCATACTTTTGTAGACCTTAAACTAACGCACTTCTCATGTTACAAATATTAGGCTTACATGTGCTTGAATAAATGTGCTTTCTAAAAAAAAAACGTAGTGGGTGGAATTTAATAATAGTTATGTATATAGATTTTGGATTTAATTGTCCTGCTTCCTTATTGTTAAAAGGAAAATAACATCATGAATATAATCGGCATTTTAATCTATATTTATATTTTTTTAACTTGATTCTGCATATAAGCGAATTTGTATGTTTCCGTATTGGTCTATGCTATTTCTTAAAAAAGTGTAGTTTAATTTAAAATCTATTCCTATGATAGAATTTTTTTTTTTTTAAAAAAATGAATGCAACTTTTTATTTGTTGATCTAAGGACAATATATATGACTAATTCAACTGATACAAGATCTCCCGTCATCAATTCCAAACATGCTCGTAAAGATACTCATTATTTCATTTTACAAGCATTCCTTAGTGAAGATTTTTGTTTCCATTGTGGTTGTCATTTTCCCACCCCATTTCCAAATGTCCTTTTACAAATCACACACATGCAACTTTTATTGTTATAAAATAATCACAGTTGTTCCTATTTAAAAACTCCCCAGGTGATGGCAAACTTGCACCCACCAGCAGACATTATCACAATATCTAGCAGCTCGTCTGAGGGAGACATTACAGGATCAAAAGCTACTGATGCTCCTCCCTCACCTTCAGACTCTTCTTCTGTTATTTGGAGTGGCGTCTACAAGAGCAATGTTGCAGTCCTCGCAGAGAACATTGTGAGAGGTTGTGAAGAGACTATTGAAGATGCTAAAAAGACATGCGAAGAAGCCTTCCAAGTGGAAAACCATGACATCGAGATGGTGCAACAGGCAGTCCAAAAGTTCCATACAACTTATTTTGTTTTGGATGCGTATTGCGACTTCCTTCGAGCAATGAAATATGATGCATTGTATGGAATGGGAAATGGTGCTAGGATTAAGGAAGATTTTCTAAAACTCCTAGCAGACATAAAGTAGCCTGTAAATAGCTTGCTTAAGATAGCTACTTGTTTTTTGTGGTTTTGGGGACAATCATTTTTTCTTTGTGACAAAACATGACGACAACAACTTATGGCTTTTTTTTGAAGATGAGGAGCATGCCTTCCCTCTTGATATGGAATGTAATACAACGCCTACTAATCATCCAACCCCTTCTTTTCCCTAGCACAACAAGCAGTAAAAGCTTATATCTGGTTTTCAAATATCTACTATGTAGTGGGAAGAATGTACAACTCCTTCCCCCCCCCACTCTGCTACTTTTTCCCTTGGTCCTTTCCATTGTACATATGCATCAACAAATATAGCAATTGACTCAATGTATATCTACGTTCTACTTTTTGTCTTGTTCACTCCATGTATCTTGAACCTATTCCATTTGAACTATACACATGTATCTTTGAGCTGTTGCAATCAAAACTATACATATTCCATGTATGCAACTGACTAAAAATTAGTATAGCTGATAGTAAATTGCATAGAGAGTATCTAATTTTCCTTCCCTCTCTCCACGTAATGAGGTAGATGTTCATAAAAAATGTGCATAATTGAATTATTCCTAGCCATGTTGCTACTTCCACCCAACTTCAATTTAGTTGCTTGGCTCTTCTTTCGACTACTCAAATTTATCTACCAATAAGTTGCTATAGTTTGATGAAAGGGTTGTTCTATTGACTCCTTTGCACAAGTGCCTTACATCCAATACATTTGTGCAGGATTCTCTCCTTGCCTTGCACCATGGCAAGCTTGTTGACTCCAGATGCAATTAGATTGATGCATGGAGGAAATGTCACTTTGGAACCTCATGTCCAAGTCATAACTATCTCGAGTTTTGGCTTTGAATATACGCACAACAATCGATATAGGTTGGAAATCTTTGATGGTGTGCACAAGCAAAAAGCATCGTTGCCAACTAAATATAACTCCTACATAGAATCCAATGTGCTTGTACCTGGCTCCATCGTGCAACTGAACAGATACAGCTGTCCTCAAACAGCTAGCACACGGTATGCTCATGATCTATCTTCTACATGGCACATGAATAAGTGAGACCTACTCTCCTCTTATATTTTGTTACTTATACTTTATCTCGCTTTGAATATTTAGGTGGATTGTTATTGTTGACCTTGATATTGTCCACACAACACATGCTATTGTTGGGGAGCCAGTTTTCCTATGCACAAAACATCTTGAACAACTTGAGCACTCAACAGGAGAACCCTCTAGCTTGGCCACTTCTACAAAAAACACCTCCATTCCTGAAAGACTGGCTCCTCGACGTCTACTATTTGGGGTCAATCCAATCCTACCAAAGGAGGCACCACTGACAATAACGCCTATCAAAAACTTGAATCCATTTCAACCAAGGTGGACTATTAAAGGTTGTGTAACTGTGAAGACTGATATACGTAGCTACACCACATAGAAAGGAAGTGGCCATATCTTCACCTTTGATATCATAGATTATGAAGGAACTGAGACACATGTGACATGCTTCAATGAAGCAGCTCACACCCATTGTGATAAAATTATCGAAGGAGCTACATACACATTGTCTGGAGGCACGGTTCGACCTGCTAATAGAGTCTACAACAAGCTTAATAGCGGGCTGGAAATTTCTCTTATGCCTAACTCAAGGGTTTCCCTCTGTGAAGATGATGATTCCATCCCTAAAGAGCACTACTCTTTTACACCCCTCAATGCATTGGTAAGCAAAAGCAATGGTTCATATGTTGATGCAATTGGAATTGTCACTTTTGTACATCCATGCACCACAATCAGGAGAAGAGATGGGATAGAGGTCGCAAGATGAACCTTAACAATTCTTGACATGTCCAACACAAATATAAATGTTACTTTATGGGGGTCATTAGCCAAAAAGCAGGGTGCACAGCTGCACAAGAAATACCTCATGCATGAATCACCAGTACTTGTTATTTGAAATGGGCATGTGGCTGAATTCAATGGAAAGGTGATCAACACCTCATCCACTACAAAACTATCGATTGAACCTCAAATAGAAGAGTCAGAATAGATTAAAACATGGTTCAAAGAAAATGACGCTACCATTCAGGCTTTGACTACTAGCTCCTTCCACATGGCCCCACCTGCTAGAAGATTGACGATCAATGTCATTCGTGAAGAGGCTCGAAATACAGCTCAACCTCTACAATGCATGTTGGTGGCAACAACACGATTCATAAAAACTGACTCATTTTGCTATCCAGCATGCCCTTCTCGGTCAAGTAACAAGCCTTGTAAGAAAAGACTATCACAAACAAATGATGGAAAGTGGTTTTGTGGAAAATGTAATGCAATATGTAATACCTGTGACTATAGGTATATACTTCAAGTCAAGTTGCAGGACCACACAAATATAATATGGGCAATTGCATTCAACGAAGGGGCGACACAACTCATGGGCGTGCCTACAGACAAACTATATAGTCTACAATTTGATCAAGCTGCTGATAGAAATGTGGAAGAGGTGATTAGGAGTGTCTTGAACAAGCATTATGTATTCACATTGTGTTGTAACCTTGAAATGTACAATGCAGAGCAACGCTTAAAAGCAACCATTTCCAAGGTCGAACAACTAGATTACATTGAAGAGAATAGTTTTTTGCTCAAAAAAATCTAGGAAATTTGCAATGCAAAAGCTCCTCCCCCCATTGAGCCCGTTGTTGTGCCACAACTTGTTGTGGAACTCGTAGGCTCACCCTAGCCATACTACAGCCCCTGATATAGTTGCGATGCTCTCTTTACAAGTGTAGTATGACTACAGATGGTATGCATGGCAAAAAAAAACTGATGTTGTACATAACTATGGCAATATCTTTTTCTTTCTAAAAAACTATCATGTTAATGCCTTTAGATGGATATAAATATGTAAAATATTGTTTCTCTTGATATACAAAAAAATGCACATGTTTGTTTAGCAGCTTACATATGCACCTTTCTCTTGTGCCTCCAAATTGTGTTCCTCCTCATATTGCAACATGCATTCGTCAACCAATTAGGAATATCTTTACATGTTCATCTACATTTTGGTTATATAAGCATTTTTTTTCATCTGGTTTTGCTATGCTTGTATTCCTGATCTACCCTGACGTGTCCAGACCCAAATATGGCAGACTCCTCAATAGGGAACAATGCAAGTGACCCATATCAAAAGGAGGTCAGAAGACAACAAAACCAGGAAAGAAATAGAGCTTACTATGCTCGCCATAGAGAAGAGATAGCTACTCGAAGGTGACTAAAAAGATTGCATGAAAGTCAAAATAGCCCCCAGCTAGCAAAAGCCCGAAGACTACAAGATTGTGAGAAAAGTCGAGCTTACTATGATTGTCATAGGGAGGAAATAAATGCAAAAAAGCACAATAGATCTTTACAGAAACAAACATGCCTAGATGAACATGGAACAACATGCATCAACAATGATAACTTCATGATGGCGATGAAATTTTTTTGTCAAAGAATAGATGCACTGTCCAACCGAAAAACATGCATTGTATGCAAGGAATGTTACCCAGGCATGCTCATCCATTCATCAGGTGCTAACGCAACTTGTAAGAGATGTTTCGCTGAGAGAGGCATCCATCGATTCTCTGCACTCAACAACATGGACCTAGGAGAGAAACCGTTTGTTTTGAAAAGACTCACCCAAGTGGAGGAAATGCTCATTGCCAAAATTAGCCCAGTACTACAGGTAACCCACACTATTGGAGGCCAGTATAGATATAGTGGCCACACGATTAGCTTCCCGCAAGATATCACTAACATTTCAAAAGTTCTTCCACGAAGAATACAAGAGTTGGACATTCTCATAGTTCGAAGATTGCATACAGAAGGTCATTATTATGATTGTTATGTCAGTAGAAGTCATATCAGAGATACGTTGCAATACAAAGTCAAATATGACCCATACTATCATGATGTTGCAATAAGTTTTGAGCACTTAGAGCAATTCCCTGAAGCAAGAACAAACATATCGAATATGCTACATACCCTTGAAACCAATGAAGACATGGTCGTTCCAAGTAATGAAATTGCCTCTGATGGGGATGATATTGAACGCAGCACAGTAAACACATCATCATTTATGGCTAGACTTCCAAATAGATGCTGTGAGTTAGAAATTATTAAGAAAACATTAGACCTTGACGACAACACAAACAACATTATAGACTGGCCTGAAATAAACTCATCGCCGATAAATGAATACAATACTGAAGGGTTGCTTGATATGGCATTTCCAACACTCTTTCCAACTGGAGTTGCGCTACAAATGCAACCATGAATTAGGGAAGTGCACATGCATGAGTATGCACTCCACTTAATGAGATTTCATGACCATAGATTTGGAAGGCATCCAAGGTTTCGGTATTTCATGCTTAATCTTATGATGCGACATCGTAGCCAAGGGCTTGCTGTAGTTTTCATTAAAAAAAATGCAGAAGAGAACATGCCAACCACTATTGAGGACCTTCGAGCACACTTGAAAAACTTGCCTGACACACAATTAGCTCAAGAGCTCATGCACTTTGGCTCTTCAATGCGAGGCACAAGACCATATTGGAACAAATGTCGTGCTGAACTAACAAATATGATCAACCAGATAGGGTCTCCCACTCTATTCTTCACATTAAGTGCAGCAGACACAAAGTGGCCAGACCTACAATGTTTGATATCGGATGGTGCGCCGGTAGGAATGCAAACAAATAAACAGCGCTTAGAAAATGTAGTCAACAACCCCCACACCACATCATTGTACTTGCATCAGCGATTCACAGTGTTCCGTGAAGAGGTAATTGAGAAACTCCTCAATGCAAAAGATTACTGGTACAGGTATGAATGGCAGCATCGTGGCACTGCACATGTACATGGATTCCTTTGGCTCTATGACGCACCAAACATGGATAAACTTGATTGGGATGACAGTGTAGCAGTTCAACAGGCTAGGAAATTCTTTGACAGGTATGTCAGTGCTTGGAATCCCCGTGCTGCATCAGCAAGAAACAACTTGATTTTTTGATCTTTCCAAGATGGTCCTTGCTTACTAGACACAACACAAATATTTGCTACAGACCCCTCTCATGACTATGAAGAGATCATAAATCGTGTCCAAAGGCACACAAAATGCAGAGAGGGGACATGCTTGCGAAAGAAAGGGAAAAAGGTAGAATGTCGATACAAAGCTCCATGGAAAGAGAAAATTATATCTACCCTATCACGTGACAACTGTGGGACAAAACAATATGAACCTGCACGGAATGATGATAGGTTAAACATACACAATCCAGAAATGATTTCAATATGGAGAGCCAACATAGATTGTCAACCTGTCATCTCGCGGGCAGTTGTTCTAAAATACATTGCCAAGTATGCATCAAAAGTAGAGAGAGCATCTGAGACTTGTACTGACATGCTAGCAAGAATATCTGCAACCCAAAAAACACAATGTCCTGGCCCTCGCAGCATATCAAAAATTCATGGCAGAAATCGTGGCAGAGCGTGATATTGGAGCACAAGAAACATGCCATATGCTTCAGAAATTGCCGCTTAATGTTTGTAATCGACCTTTTACATCTTTGAATGTTGGACGCAAAATGTTCCATCGAATAACAAGAGGTCCACATGAAAGCCATCTACAACCTAGCTACCTTCAGTCGTACATTAATCGACCTCCAGAATTGGAGACAACAATGCTACTTGAATCTGCACGATCTTTCTCGTACTCTGCGAGTCGCAAGGGATGCAAGTGGAAAGAAAGAAAGGTCAAAGCGATTGTCAATGTTTTCCCAAAGTTCTACACCATCCCAGACGAGGACTTAGACCAGTTCGAAACTTTTGTTGGAGTGAGCTCCTGCTGTACAAGCACTTCCGAAGCTTGGAAATCGACATAGGGATAACTAAGGATACAGTACTTGCAAATTGGAAGCAAATGAATACATCCAAATATGATGTATGGCATGTCCTGCGCACCGCCCCGTCAGACGTAAACACCGACGATGCAGAATCAGACAGTGAAATTGACATGGACAAAAGGGACATGCTAGAAATGAATGAATGGGAATTATTTTCGCAAATGGGCCCCTCAAACAACATCAGCCTAAATGAGCTTGACCTGCTTGGCATGCGTGAGTTTGATAGCAGCTACAGATGGGAACAACTTTCAGTGCCCCAAGAGCTTCATGAAATTGCCACACAATTTATAAACATGGAGAAAGCATGTAGCCATGAAAGGCATGCTCCAACTAAGTATGATGTCCCAGACTATACATTATCTTCCAAACAAAAACTAGCACTCACACATATTATCAACCATAGCAAACATCAGTCAAATAAACCATTACACATGATTATTCAAGGGACAGCAGGTACAGGGAAATCATACTTGATTGCTCGCATAAGAAAAGCACTTGATACTTACAATCTGCACCAGCAGCACCAGCTACTCACATTGGCTCCTACAGGGGTTGCTGCATTTAATATACATGCATCAACTATACATTCAATGCTTCGAATTCCTGTCAAAGAAATGCACCCATTGCAAGGCCAATCATTAATAACATTTCAGGAAGAGATGAAACACATAAGATATGTGTTGATTGATGAGATGAGCTTCATAGGACCAAAGTTGCTACTGAAGATAGATGCGAGACTACGTGAGGCCTTCCCGCATCGACAACATCTTTATTTCGGTGGTGTGTCAATAATCCTAATAGGTGACCTCGCACAGCTCCCGCCTGTACTTGACAAGCCTATTTACACATCACACTCAAATGCAAAAACACTATGGGACCAGTTCACGACCGTTGTCACCTTAGACACAGTGTTTCGTCAACAGGGTGAGACTCCAGACCAAAGACAATTCCGCCAACTATTGCAAAACATACGCAATGCAAAAGCATCACAAGAGGATTGGGAACTTTTAAAAACACGCACAGATAAGCATCTCACCTCTAGCGAAAAAGAAATATTCGAGAATTCAATGCACTTGTTTGCTACCAATGATTTAGTTAGACTTCACAATAGAAGAATGTTGAAATTGTTAAATCGTCCAATTGCAATAAGTGCTGCAACTACCACCAGGGCTGAAGCAGATAATGCAACTACTGATGAACAGCTTGAAAAGCAGGTATTACTTTGTAGAGGGCAGTGCATCATGCTGACAACCAACATATGGACACAAGCAGGCCTTGTAAATGGAGCTTTAGGTGAAGTTGTTGAGATAGTTTACAGCCTTGGTTCCAAACCACCAGATGTTCCACTTTATGTTGTGGCAAGGATCGATAATTATAGTGGGCCAGCATGGAATGCAAATGACCCCAAAAGTATACCGATAATACCTGTATCATTGGGCAGTCGTAGGCAAATTCCACTCACAATGGCATGGGCTATTACCATACACAAATCCCAAGGCCTAACGCTATCCAGCGCAACTATCGACATTGGAAAAATAGAACGCCAAGGACTTACATTTACAGCTATATCCAGAGTGAAATCGTTGAACAACCTTCATATTCAGCCAATGTTCTCCTTTGAGAGATTCTCAAAAATGCATAACCACCCATACACAACTATGAGAAAAGAAGAGGAAGCCCGATTACAACAACTATCTCTAAAAATTCAAGGTGCACAACTCTTTTCCCTTTCTCCCTCATGTTGCTCTTGCATATTCTTATATCAGCAATTTCTCTTTTAGAAAGTAAATATAGATGTATATTTAATAGTTTTATAATAAATTGAACATGGACCAATCATTGTACATTTCAACAAATGATGTTCCCACCTAACCATTCCATTTCTTTTGCTTTGCAGGCCTTGAAACCGAATGGCATATATCATAGCTCCTCACCATCAAACACCAACAATTGTACAGTGTTTAGTCCAAAAAAAAGTTCTAATACAAAATTGTTCACCAGTATTTTGACTTCTCATAGCACACATTTTGTATATCATGCACTACCAACAAATGTACTTGGCCCAGTTGAGCTATAATGTTCTTACACTTCAACCATTTAAGATAATATATTGTTTTCTTCATCCACTTGGCATGTTCTACTCTACTTAAAAAAAAGAAAACTCCACTTTCCCCATGCATTCTCCCCCCCTCTCTGCCCTTCGATACACTACCATAGTATACCCTCCTATCGGTGTAACCCTTGCGCCTTGCTAAGGTGCAAGCGCTAGTAATATTTTTGTTAAATCTAATCGACAATGTTTTGAAATTTTATTTAACTGTTATTTATTAAACAAGTATTTTCTTTTATTCCAGGAAAGCTGATAATAGTTTCACTCCATCCTAAGAAAATAATAGGTTATCTCCATTAATAGATCAAATATTATCAATAAACATGTAATTAAGATAAATATGTTTTAAATGTTACATTAAGAAAGTAATTGTTAAGAGAATGTGTATTTTATTCTTCAATATTATATTTTAATGGGTGATTTCTTAAATTTTTATATAAAAATCAGATAAAGATGATGAAATAGATTAAGTACCAAAAATAAGAAAGAGCCTATGTTAATAGTGTGTTATTTTCCTATTTTAAAGAACTAAAACTTCTAACTTGATGTGATTTTGTTTCAAGATAAGGAACAGTCTATCAAATATTGGTGAATTGGACATTGCTAAAGAACCTTAAAGTAGATAAAATTGAAGATAGAAATATAAAAAATAGTCAAATGGTGACACACATCCACTAAAAATTTCTCTACTCTTCAAAATTAATAACATATTGTAAATGTCAAAGACTTTTTGAATGACTTTTCCACTATACAAAAAATCAGCACCCTTGATTTACTAACTATATATATGAAGGAATCTTTTTTAGTCAACTTCTAGGAGGAAAAGAAGAATAAATTATTGGGAAATTGAATGTTGCATTAAAAGATTGGATGGGGATAAAAATTATAAAATGACAACATATAGAAACTAGTAACAAGATTAGGAGATCAATGTAGGAAAGGGGATATGAATAATTAGGATTGATATAGAGTAGGAAAAAGGGTTTAAAACAATACAAGATATGCATGGCTAAGAATTAAATGGACATAAAAGTGATAAAAAAGTTACATGGTATGAAAATTCTATTATTAGAATTCTCCTCCATTTTATTGTGCTTGTAATAGATTCGAAGAAGAATTTTTATATTGAAATAATTTTTGAAATGGATTAGAAATGTAAAAGATATTAGATACTTAAAAAAAAAGAAGACAAATCTTCATATTGATCTTCATTCTTATTTTGCCTCTCCTACCTATTTTGCCATACTATTGTTAAGCCCATCAAAGGGGCCGTACATGTTGAAGAAGCTTGTTTAAGGAGCAATTTATATTATTGAGTCCTAAAGACTCCCCAATACCCACCGCAGCCTTTAGTAGGCTCTATTAAAAGTGGCACAACTTTTAAAAGTAGTATTGCAGCTTATGTGAATTGTTGTTTCAACATATGAGCTGCCATACCATACATATAGGGTGCTGTATCATTGTGAAGGAGAGTATAAAGCATAAAGAAAACTACAAAGAGGTTGCTGATTGGAGTGTGGACTATTCAAAGGCCTAGGTCAGCACTTGGTATGCTAATATTAAATTTCTGTATTTTGCTATATGAAATTTTTGTGAATGTATTTTTGTAACAGCAGTACAAAAATAGTCAAATATCAAAAATAGTCAAATGGTGATACACATCCACTAAAAATTTCTCTACTCTTCAAAATTAATAACATATTGTAAATGTCAAAGACTTTTTGAATGACTTTTCCACTATACAAAAAATCAGTGCCCTTGATCTACTAACTATATATACGTAGGAATCTTTATTAGTCAATTTCTAGGGGGAAAAAAAGAATAAATTATTGGGAAATTGAATGTTGCATTACGAGATTGGATGGGGATAAAATTTTTAAAAAAGGACAACCTATAGAAACTACTAACAAGACTAGGAGATCGATGTAGGAAATGGGATATGAATAGTTAGGATTGACATAGACTAGGAAAAAGGGTTTAAAACAACACACGATACACACACATGGCTAAGGATGAAATGGACACAAAAGTGTAATAAGAAAGTTACAGGGTATGGAAATTCTATTAAAGAATTCTCCATTTTATTGTGCTTATGATGGGTTCCAAGAGGAATTTTTATAAAGAAATAATTTTGACATGGATCATGAAATGTAAAAGATATTGGATACGAAACAGAGAGATACCAATCTTCATCTTGATCTTCATTCTTATTT
This sequence comes from Sequoia sempervirens, assembly GCA_007258455.2. Classification (NCBI taxonomy): domain Eukaryota; kingdom Viridiplantae; phylum Streptophyta; class Pinopsida; order Cupressales; family Cupressaceae; genus Sequoia; species Sequoia sempervirens. The sequence goes on along the minus strand of VDFB02000015.1, from coordinate 217,305,033 downwards.
TTTCTCTCGTACCTATTTAAATAAATTAGCTATTGTATGCTAATAAAGAAAACTAGGCGAAAAAAGTAGAAACAAAAGAAATAACATCATCATTAAGTTCTATCAAGTGTATATAATGAAAATATATATATTTAACTATAAACTAAAAACATCTAATTGTTTCCTAGAATCAAGATTGATATTATCCTAAGTATTTTTGGTTGGAGAGATCTATGAAGATCAAATCCATAAGAAACTAGATGGGCTGATGCAAGAAGTTGGGTACACAAAAAGCTCAAAAAGTGGAAGTGTTTTTGCTATTTTTCAGAATTTGTCACACTTGAACTGAAAATTTGAGGCAATTACACAATGAATCTTAAAAAAAGTTAGCAATATGAAATTTAAAATTTTGAATCTAGTTTCCAAATATGTAAATTATTCAAATACCCAGATTATAGAAATTGAATTTTGATAGGGATCTCTAAAAACCACTTTTTAAAAGTCCCTTTTTTTTACCATATCAAGAATGTGTACGGACACCACTTTTTGACCCAAATAAAAGTATTTTGCTAATTAATTTTGGGAAAAGAGAGCTAACAACATGAAGATTGATATGAATTTTTTTTGTAATTTTTTGTTTAATTTTTTTTTAATTAAATTTTTATTGGCCTTAATTGTTGTTTTTAAAAATCATGTATTGACAACATAATTGAACCTAAACTAAACATTTTTTGAATCTTTTTTTTTCATTGTGTAGAGAATTTTTTGAAGTTTGATGTCATATAATTTTTTTTCAAGAAACTTAACCCAAAAAAAGTTATTAAAAAACAAAAAAGCCTGATATTTCAAGTTTAAGGACTACTTTGCTTAGAAATTAATTAAAAAATAACAAACATAATCCAATATTAATAAAAAATATATATTTGGAAAGCAGACATCATGTTCTCTAATGGGTTTTAATTTTATAGATTAATTCAAAAAAAGTTCATCAACCATATTGCCAAAGTTGGACATTCTTCTTCAATCTGCCTTAGTTTTTTAGTTGCAGGTCAAAGACTAAGGATCATATTTCCAAGCCTTTCCCAAGCCTAAAACCAAGGCTGCATGTGGGTTGGGAATTCAAATTTTAAATAAAGCATACGCGTAACTAAAATGTTTACGCGTTATTTAAATGGAACATGAACGCATTTCATAATGCATATGCATGATCTAATTACCTGTTGGGTAAAGGTAATGTGTATGCATTATATAATTCGTATGTGTTCCTAGAATATAACGCATATGCGTTTCATAATGTGTGCATTTCTGATATAGTCATTTTTTATTAATTTGGTAAATATTGATAAAACACATTTTTTCTGCAATATTCCTTTTTTGTAGTAGTGACTGAAAGCACTATTTTCTACATTTTTTATTGCAAATTTGTCTTGTGCAGGGAATATTCTATTCAAATTGTTCGAAGAGACAAAGTGCAGGTTGAATTTTCTGAAGTGGAATAAAGTACAAGAACTTTTTACAAGAAGATTTGGAAAAAAAGAATTTTTGGATGCATTCATGATGTTTTTGTACTTTACAGTTTAAAGAAAAAAATGATCTTCATACTACATAGTTTTATTTGAATATTTGAAGGAGATAGCAATTTGAAAATAGGTTGTATTTGAATCATTTTTTTTTGTCATCAAAGAGGGTTTGGTAACCATGGGTGATAAGCAAAGACAAATAAAAAGATATAGAAAGTTAATGACACCTAAAGGAGTTCAAGCAAATAGAGATATGGAGGCAAAAAGACAAAGGGATAGAAGAGAAATGATTCGTCAAATGAAAAAATTGTAAGCATCTAGTTCCAAGAATGTTGAAGAGGAAGTCATGAATGATGAAATGAATGTAAATGATGCAAATGTGGAGATGGTGAATATGGAAGAAAATGCAATTATGGAGACAAACCCAACTATTCCTTCAACTTCAACTTTGAATGATGTGGAAATAGTACCTATGCAAACAACTTCAGGTATGTCTTCAAATCCACCTCCCAATGACATGGAAAATGCACCTATTCATACAATCCATCCAAGTATGTGTTCAAACCCAAGTTTCGATAATATTGATATTGCTTGTTTAGATGAAGTTGGATACACCATTAATGATATCAATAATTCTAGGGTTGAAACAATGCAAAAACAAAAAATTGATGAAATTATATCTTATGAGAATGCAAATGAGAATGAAATCCCTCATATTGCTGAAAATGTGAATGAAATCCCTTTTACATTTGAAAATGAAAATAAAACCCCTTGTGTGAATTAAAATGAAACCCCTTGTATGGATGAACCTGAAAATGTTTTTTTACAATTGAAAGAGATGTGTTAGATAAAATTTGTGGTAAATTTTCTTGAAGACAAATTAGAACTTATGGAAATAAAATATATAAAATATTTTTTTATAGAAAGAAATTAGGATTCCAATGTCAACTCATAGTGCAATTGATGATAATGTTGAAAATGAGAATACTGATGAAAAATGAGGTGTTTTTGTAAAACCAAAAAATAAAGATGATTCAATAGAACAAGTCATATCTAGTGTTGCTAATGCTATTGATTTTATAGGTAAGAAAAGTCAATCAAAAGATAAGAATATGGTTCGTTGTGCAATAACAATTGCTCTAGTTGATAAAACAACTTCAAATAAAAGAATGTTAAGTAAGATTAGTAAATGTATAAAAGTAAATCCTAGAACTTTGATAGGAGTTGCTAAAGGAGGAGAAAGTATTGAAAAGGATCCAATTAATCAATGTTGGAGTTTTAGTGGTAGACTCACAAGATCATACATGAGATTAATTAATGAAATTAAATCTTTAATCAATTTTTTTTGGCATGATAATACAAGAGTATCTCCTAACATTAGAGATGTTTTAAAATTGAGGGTGGGTTCAAAAATTCGTGAACCTTATCCAAAGCATCTCTTAGATATGACTCAAACTGAATTATATAAATTTTGTTTAGATGCTTCAATCTTACCATTGAATATTAATATAAGTCAAAGATCATTCAAAAAGTTTAAACCTTGGTATGTTAGAATTAATAAGCAATGAATCTCTTGTTTTTGTAAGACCCACGTACAATTTCGCTATTATTATGATAGTTTTTGATATATATGGTGCACTTAGCATGCTAACCAAATTATGTAGGACATTTGTGGTATTCATATGCCACCTGAAAGAATCAAAGATTTTATTGCAAGTTTTTAAATTGTGAACCCTCTAATGGAAACTTATTTTATTTAAAAACATGTATTTCTGGAGAATGCGATAGATGTGGTAACTTTTCATTATTAGGAGAATGTGTGCATGAAAGTAGTTTAGATGAATTTGGACAACAATTAGTGGATGCAAAATAAATAAATAAATGTTGAGTATTATTTGAAAGATGGAAAAAATGGAAAACATTGTGAGCTAATTGTGGAAAAATTTAGTGTGCATGCATTTATTAATGAATTTAAAGATAAGATTGTACCTAAATATATTCAACACTCTTAGTATGCTCATTGACTTGATAATCAATTTTGTTTATGTAAAAACACATTCCTAATTGGAACTATATTGTCAGTTGTTGATTTTGCTAAAAAATATACTCTTGCTTCACAAGAAATTCAATCACAGTATTATAATTCACTGCAAGTAGCAATATTTGTTCACATTGTTTATAGACATATAGATGATAGTAAAAAAGATAATAGAAATTTTTTGAGAGAGTACCATTTTTATGTAAGTGGTAATTGATTACATTCATATGAGTTTGTTCAATATTGTTTTGATATATTTTATAAAAACTTAAAAGAGAGAGGAATTCAAATTCTAGAACATCTCATATGGTCAGATAATTGAACGGGTCAATTAAAAAATGCTAGAATGTTTTATTGGTTATGTAGAGTTTATAAAGAAAATAATATCCAACACATATGGAGTTTTTTTGAAGCTAGTCATGGTAAGGGAGAACACGATGGAGTAGGTGCATGTGTGAAAAGAGCTCTTGCTAGAGAGCAACTAAAATTTGAGGATGTTGTGAAATTTAGAGATGCACTTGCAATTGTAGATTGGTGTACTAACAAATTTTCTATAAGAACAAGTGAGCTCAATAATTTGACGCTTCTTTTGGTTAGTTGAAGAAATGATATTTTTTCTTGACAAGATTGTGAAATAATTAATGGATCTGCAAAATGGCATTCATTTAAGAGTTCGAATGCAAACACATGGACAATATGGACAAGGGAGTTGGCATGATTTTGTCAATTTTGTATTGCATATGATTGGGAGGCATACGAAAATACCGAATGGGTCGAACAATGGTAACAAAGAGCCTTAACACCTACATCGACACATGTTCAACATAAAACAACAATTGAAGATAATCAAGTGATTGCATAGGAAGAGGTGAAGTTAAGGATTACTTAAGTAATCAAAGAAGCCAACATTCATTAAGAATTCAAAAAGCCAATTCACTTTCACTGTTCGTAGCAATGATAGATCTTTTTCTAAAAAATTTCACATGTTTGAAGAATGATACTAAGTACTCTAGTGAAGATTAGTCCAAGCTCACAGCTATTGGCGAAGGATATTTAGTCTCAAGATTCTTCTATCATTCACTTTCAGTCAAATGTTTGGTGCAAATAAAAAAGAAAAGTATTTAGAGTGGTGAATTTCAATGAGGGATTGGGATAAAGGTCAACAAAATTAATGAAGGGCATTTTGATTTAGAAAACTATCAAATTGAATGACCAAAGTTGTAGTGTCCTCAAAAGGTTCACGTTATTGCATCAACATAAAGGATTCACCATGAAAGCTTCATCTTAATCATGTATAGTTAGTTGTGTAGAGAATTTTATTTTAGCATCTTTTAAAAGCAGCCAGTGCTATTTGTAGCCATCATAGGGGATAATAGGGGATAATAGCATAATTCAAGTTGCTATATTTTTAGCATCCTTTATTATTAACTCAAAGTCAGCGATTGTAAGATCATCTACTTTAGATTAGTTGTGATGTGAGCGTTAAAATATAATTTGTAATAATTTCAATTGTTATATGAATTGACAAGCACATGTCTTTGTTTTAGAATTAGTGGATAGGATTTTTTGTAATTAAGCTTGCACATCATGCAAGTAGGTTATAGTTAGAGAGAAGTGTAGTTAATTTTTTTCGTTTACTTTTGTGCATAGATTTGTAAACTTTATAAATAAGTGTCATTTGTATTTAGATTTTTAATGTTAATTTTGATGGTTGCTCATTATTGAAATTGTTATTTATTGAGGATTTGTTAAATGTAGAATTCGTTATTCATTCAATAGTATTTAGTATGTCTATTTTGCTTCTAAATTATTGTTGAAGTGCTCCACCTTATGTATTATTGTGTTTTATAAATTAAAACTTAACAATTGTTGAAAGTTTTATATGGCAATAGGTGTTAGGTTGATTGTTGTAGCTTTGAAAACAACTGGCATGTTTAGCTTATAACATGTTGTGTATATGTTTAAGCCAAAACCCAATTTTTGTGTACTTGCATTGTGTAGGCCCTGCTTTTAGTTGAATGATGCAAGCTCATGTAGTCATAGTGTATTCTTAGTTAAAAATATAAAAATGATTTGCATTGAGTTGAAGAGCATCTTAACCTTTTGCCTTAGGTGAAATCTGAAAAGATTTATTTTTAGTTTTAGTCAACATGAATGTGTACCATACCCTTGATGTCTTTGTCAAGTGCAAGTTCTCTTTGCACCAAGGGAATGCAGGGACACATTCCTGACCCTTTTGAGGTGTCCTTGTTTTTGGGATGTCCTGGTGACGGGGGAATGCTTCAAGGACGTCCCTGAGACATCCCCAAAATTTTCAAAATTGTTGGAAACATCTCGAAAACTTGGGGAAGGTGGTGAGATGCAAAGGGAACAGCTAGCCGTCCTCGAGGATGGCAGGGATGTCTATGATGTCCCGAAACCGTTATGGGGATAGCCAGTCGTTCCCCTTTTTCCAATGTAATTTAAGAAAACACAGTGTTTATGATGGTGAATGATTGACTTATTTTTAATATAAACATTTCAAAAAGTACTAAAATGATTTTCTGTAGAAAATAAACTTACAATAACAACCTGTGGTTTACAAATGAAGCAATATAGGCTGAAAATGTACTAAGAACCTATATGCAATAGCCTATACTATTTTAACATCTATAATATTTTGATCCCAAACTCAACTGAAGGTTCTTATGGAAATAAACTTTTGGTACAACATTATTACTCCCTTTATATGCAATGAATCCATCGTTATGTAGTTGTATGGATCTATTGGTTAACCAATAGGAATTCAATCTAAAATTTGAATTGGTACTACACTTAAAATTGTTGGGACTGCTAATATGAAGCAACAGGTCTGTGAATAATTTCCACCTCTCTCTACACAGTAAGCTATAGATGGTTGCCTTGGAAAACTTGGACAAACATTGAAACGAATTCTATAAATCTGAATGTGAATGGGATTCGATCTGATTGTAATTTTATACCCACTGGAATATCCTAGAATTTGTTTGCATTTCACCCAATGATAATTACATAAAGCATGTTACAACAATTGTTTGACAAAATAATAAAATATTTGGTAACTTCAAGCATCATTTTACCAGGTATGATGAATATAAAGTAACCAGATTGCTAATTTGTTAGCTTTCACTCTTATTTGAGCTCTCAATTTAACACAATTGTTATGTATTAAGGTTCTATAATGTATATATGAATGCTTTATCAATGTTATCATATAAATATTTAAAAAAATTCTATATATTTTAAAATTTCTTTATTTTTTATGTAGTCATCCCCTGCCAGAAAAATTGGAAAGCCTGAAACACGTCCTCCCGTCCCATTCCAAAAACTTGGAGTAACATAGCTTTGCACCAAACCCCACCACTTGATTGTTCATGCAATCTCGTAGTGCATTATCGAGTCTCGCTGCACAACATATTGTTCATGCACACACTATGGTGACCGATTGGTGTCAGATGTTAGGGAGTTTGTCCTTCCATAAGAATGGTTCTATCAAATGACAATGATTATATCTTCTAATGGTGTGTCAATTTTGGAAGGTTAGAGTATGATAGGATCAAATTTATTAAGGAATGGCTGATCGTTTTTGTGTCAGATGACACCTCGCTGATTGAGCACTTGTTTTGGTGATGTACTTCTATCCTATGTGGTAGTGCAGGTCCCATGCACTTATAACAAGGAAGTTTGGTTCTTTGAATGGGTTGATTAGTGTTTGGCTATTGTTTAGCTAAGTTGACTGGCTGTTGGTTAATTGGCCATTAGTTGGTTGGTTGGTTGTGGATAGGGTTAAGGCTGAATAGATTGTAGTTGCAGAGTCTCTGCATATATGCCTGAGTTTAACATACTGGTGTGGCCCTTTGTATTCTTTTCATTTTTCTGCAACTTCATTTGGTTCCTATCGTATGACCACCATTATTTTCTTCCTTGTTTGGCTTCTGTTGTGCGTTCTCTGTGCCTGTTTGATGGTCGTTCAAACAATCCCCAAGTTGCAGCCGCACCAATTTGAATTAACTAGATGGAATTTGATTCATTGAGATTTACCTTGGGTTGAGTGTTAGTTTATTACCTATTACCTTTAATGCCTACACAAACTCGCCAAGAACCTTGTCTACATCCGGTGGACACTGTTGTATGCATTGTTCATATAAATCTTGATAAGCACACCGGCTTGGATTTAATAACGTGGATAGGTTTGTTGGAAATATAATGCTGTCCTAGTTTTCATAGAATAACCTTAAAAATGATTTTTTTCAAATTGTATTATAGATTGATATTTGGCTGTAAGGCATCAAAGAAGCAATTTCTTTCCTTTTGGGATCAAGGCTAAAACAATTGTGTTAAGCTCTTTCAAGACATATGTTAATTCTCAATTGGTCCACTGGCAACACCAGATTTTTGATGGTAACACTGTTGGTGGAAAGAGGCTTCCCGTAAGCAATCAAAATCAAGTGTCCTATTTTTATTTTTCCATGGAAAAAAGGACAAATTTAACTCTTATTCTTGTATTGGGGCCATATGCACTGAATCCTAGACTGCAGAAATAAAATATTATTTCTCTGATGTTACTGATGGCCCTAGATCTATGCAGGTCTTTATTAGAGATTAGATCTTCAAAATCCCCACAGCGTAGTTCCTAATAATTACCAGATTCTTAGAAATTATCTCACAAGGGAACTCAATACTGCCGATCATTATAGGATTTTGTCTGTTTGTAGTGAATGGAAAAATTGGAATTTCAGTCCCCTTACCTTAATCGGGCAATCCTCATATTTTGTTTCCAGAAAAAATCCTCAGTTTTAAAAGCTTTGTTGAGCTCATTTTATGTGTTCTTTTCCTGTCTGGCCAGATCTTTGCTCAGAAAGATGTGCTAAACTTGGTTGTCAAGACCAGATCTATATATGGACAGATTGCCAAATTTAAGCTTTTTCCACTCTTTAGTTTTGGATTTAATAGATATCAATTTCCATATAAAAGAATAACATCTCATTGCATTCAAAGAGTTCTTGCCACCAAAGAACTAACATGTTTCTAATGACGGAAAAACCCAACCCAGAAGGCAGCTAGAATTTGCCTAATAAATTTGCATGGAAAGGTGATCCTTTTTGGTACAAGGACTGTTTATGCTTACACTTATATTCAGATTTGAAACACTAGATCCTTTCTGAAATGAATGCTTCTTTAATAGGACTCCACAGTTCTTGATTCCAACATTTGCAAGTCTTAGCTTGAAACTGAGAATGAAGCGTCGAAATGTTTTCACACTTGAATGAGTGCTTCCTATGTATTAATTTCTTTTAAGTTATGAGGTAAATGGGCGAATGTTTGTTGTGAAGCAATCCAATTATCATAAGTAGATAGCAATATAATTCCTCTACAATACTAGATCTTACACTTTTGTCTATTGCACAATTAGAATGGTACATTGCACGAAAGGAAATTCATTAGGTGTATAGAATCTATAAAATTATAGTGTTTCAGCTTCATTAGGATTGAAGCAAGCCCTCCTTTCTTTTCTTCCGATCCTTTTTATATATTATAGTCTCAACTACTAACGATGAAATGGGTTGGAGCTGGATATTGACTGATTGCCATTCTGACAATTATATCAGGTACTGCATTTTGATTTCCAGTAGGGTAGATTGTAGACAGAAAAATGCACAAGATATAATGTTATAGTCATGGGACCTGAATTCAACTGCTATTTACCACTAGGGCCCATAGTGTTGGAGCAGGAAGTAGGTGCAGGGGGCTCAAAAGATCAATCTCTCTCCTACTGAATGTCTTGTAGATGCCCTGTGTACATTTGGAGATCAAACCGTCGTTGAAATGCAAACTGCTTGTCGCATTATCATATCTACCCTTGAAGAAATAAAAGTTTATTCAAACTTCAAGGAGTCTGCACTAGCTGGTCGTTCATGTCACTTTGGTTACATGATATCGTAATGTTTTTTGAGTTTTCTTGCATTGCAATTGGTTCTTATATTTTGTGTGTGTGTCAGTCTTATCAGTGGGGTTATTTGATGTTACTAGTGAGCTTAGATGATTTAGGGGACTCATATGACACTTTCTAAAGTTATTTCCGACTTTTGGTGTGTTCTTCAAGATTCTTGGAGAGAGTGTCTAGAGAGTGTCTATTTATAGTAAGTCACCTGGTTGATCCAATTCTCATTCTTCATTATTGATATTATTCTAGTGCAATCAGTTTGTGATTTTGAGGTTTTTCGACAACTTTTGCAACCCATTCCAATGCAATCAGTTTGCAATTCTGATGTTTTTCAACAATTTCTGCAACTCGGATGTATTAATGAGCTATAATTTAATTATTCTTACTAAGGTTGCAAATTTTATTAAAATAATTTAATGGACATCTTAGTATAATAGCTTGTCGAAAAAGAATGAAAAGTTTTATATGTTGCTGGAATGTTTAAATAATAAAATAAATCACTTTTTATAAAATGATTTTAAATGTTATAAAAGGAGTTTTGTGAGCTCTTTTACACTATGCTTGATTTTATTTTCTCTATTGCAGATTGTGATAGCTTCTTTGTAGAGAAAAACCTTAGAACAAAAACCCTAAGAGAAATCAGTTTCCATGGTGAAATATCTTCCTTAACTGATTGAAATGAAATCACATAGATTTCACATATTGAATCGAATGATATAATAATTTGTGAAATTTTGGACAAGACAAATTATCTTAATATTTTCATAGGCGGAAGAATTTGGTGAAATATCAGAATTAAATTTTACAGAAATTTGCACAATAGAATAAATGAAAGAAATATTTATCGTTTTATTTTTACCATACTTACAGCCATACTATCGTTAAGCCCAACAAAGGGACCATACATATTGAAGAAGCTTTTTTAAGTAGGAGTAATGTATATTGTTGAGTCCTAAAGACTCCCCAATACCCACCACAACCTTTAGTTGTACTATTGTTAAGCCCAACAAAGGGGCCATACATATTGAAGAAGCTTGTTTAAGGAGTAATGTATATTGTTGAGTCCTAAAGACTCAACCGATACCCACCACAACCTTTAGTAGGCTCTATTAAAAGTGGCACAACTTTTAAGAGTAGTATTGCAGCTTATGTGAATTGTTGTTTCAACATATGAGCTGCCATACCATACATATAGGGTGTTGTATCATTGTGAAGGAGACTATAAAGAATAATGAAAACTGCAAAGAGGTTGCCGATTGGAGTGTGGACTATTCAAAGGCCTAGGTCAGCACTTGGTATGCTAATATTAAATTTCTGTTGATGGTATTTTGCTGTATGAAATTTCTGTGATTGTATTTCTTAAACAGCAGTAGAAAAAGTTATCCGTAATTTTCTGTTAATTATTTTCTGCAAAAAAAATTGTATGAAATGTGATGCAAAGGTTATAAAGAGCTGGAAATTGATCTTACGGTAATTATTTAATAAATCCTTGCAAAAACAAGTTAAAAACAAATCCAAAACAGCCAAACTATTTGACGAAATCCCTATGCACTTAGTTGGGAAATTTTGCAATTTTATTCAGAAAATTGGATTAAGGATTTTATACATTATCTCCATTAAAGTGGGCTTTGTAGAGGGATGGCAAGAGCTTGCTCAACATTATGAATCTCTTGTGTTAATTTCTTATAACCCAGCAATAGATTAATTGCACAATAAAATCATAGAAAATAAATCTAATTTATAACAATTAGTACAGTGGGTTAATTAACAGCTAATAACAGTGAAAACAAAAATAACAAGAAGCCAATCACAAATAGACAATAACACAAATATACCCAGGAAACCCCAGTATGGGGAAAAACCTACAAATGTTGGATCTTCTATTCATCCTAACAACAAACTTTTCTTTCATAATACAATATATGTTTACTACAACAATCTTACATATATAGAGCCTTGTTGATTTACATCAACGTACAAGAAAAAAAAATTCCTTACATTACACAACTAACTCACACATAAAATCACTCTCGGTCGTATCTCAACCTCACAAACTCATAAACATTCTATGAATAAATAAAAAATGTGTTGTTGGTGAAAAATCCAACTCTAGTTGCTTTAAAACAACTCCACATCCCACCTTTCGAGCTACAAAAATCAACACTCCCTCTTAGCGAGGAAGGTGTTCTCCACAACACCCAACTTATGCCTAAAGAATTCAAACTTACTCTTCATCAAGGCTTTGGTTAGGATATCTACTATTTATTCGTCTGTAGGAATGTATTGGAGCTTCATTATCCCCTTCTCCACACAATCTTTGATGAAGTGGTACTTGATCTCAATGTGCTTTGAATTGTCATGAAACACTAGATTCTCAGAGAGTTTGATATAACTCTGATTATCACAGTAAATGAATCTAGGATCTAGCTCTTGATTAAAGAGCCCAACTAGAAGTTTTTGAAGCTAGATAGCCTCGCATGTAGCCATATTGGCTGCCATGTACTTAGCCTTCGCAGAAATTAGTGCAACTAACTTTTGTTTCTGCTATACCAAGAGACTGCTCTTGATCCCAAATTGAAACTGTATCTTGAAGTGCTCTTCCAATCAACTATACTACTTGCCCAATCTCAATCGGTGAACCCTTTGAGCTTCACTCCATCCTGCTAAATATACTTCAACCCATAATCAATTGTGCCTCAAAGATACCTCAAAACATGTTTTGCAACTATCTAGTGCACACGCTTAGGTTCCACCATAAACTGACTAAGTGAGTTCACTGTAAAATAAATGTTTGGCCTGGTGTTGACCAGATACATAAGAGAGCCTATCAACTTTCTATATAAAGTCGGGTCCACTAACTTTAATTTGAAAGCATCAACCTTCTTCCAATTGGTCACAAATGGTGTGGACATGGGCTTATAGTTCTCCATCCTAAATTGCTTTAGGATATCAAGTAAGTAATTCCCTTGTCCAAGAAATATTTTCCCCTCTTTTTTCCACAAATCCAATTCCAGAAAGTAGTGCATCAACCCCAAGTCCTTCATCTCAAACTCTCCTACAAGATCCTGCTTATAATGTGCTATGAGCTCCTTTGACCCTGTGACGAACAAGTCATCAACATACAACACCAATATGAGAAGTTCACCTTTCACTTGAACAAAGTACAAGTTCAGATCAACCTCACTCTTGACGAAGCCCATGCTCTGCAAGTAACTATCAATATGTGAATACCATGCCCTGGGAGCCTGCTTTAGCCCATACAGTGCTCTTCTCAACCTACATACATGAGAATCCCTCCCATGTGCTTCAAATCCTTTTGGATGTTCTATGTAAATCTCTTCCTCAATCACTCCATTAAGGAAGGCCATATTTACATCCATCTGGTGAATCCTCCAACCCATTTGTGCTACTATAGAAATGATAGCTCTTATGGATGAGTATTTGGCTATCGGAGCGAAAGTCTCATCATAGTCGATCCCTTCCTTCTGCTAAAATCCCTTAACCACAAACTAAGCTTTGAACTTTTCCACACTACCATCTACAACATGCTTAATCTTATACAACCATCTTGAGCCCACCAAAAACTTACCTTCTAGTCATTGTACTACCTCCCACACACTATTTTTCATGATGGAAGAATACTCTTCCACCATGGAATCCCTCCATACTTGGCGTTGGGATGCCTCCTAAAAGCTGGAAGGCTCTACTTCAATTAATTCACTCATAAATGTCACATACGTAGAGTAACATTTGGGAGCCTTTCTCTATCTGACTAAATCTTGTGGATCACCAACATATTCTTGGGCCTCTCTCAGTGTTTGCTCAACCACCTTGTTTCTCCTCTTCTCGATAATAGGAATATGAGGCTAAGGAATCATTTGTCCTCCTAATTAGTTTTCTCGGCCTACTCGCTCTGCTCTCTACCTTACATGATTGAATTTTGAGGAATTTGTGCTGCCTCAACCATGAGTGATTGCTCCTCCTCATTCTTTAAGTTGCTAGACTTCTGAAGAGCCCTCTCTTCCTTGAACTTTAGATCTCTGCGAACAACTATTTTCTTGAGGGCGAGAATGTAAATCCGATAGGCCTTAGCAGTTTCACTATACCCAACAAGGATACCCTTCTTTGCAATTGGTTCCAACTTTGTTCTCTTCTCCATAGGAATGTGACAATACACAAGGCATCCAAAGACATGTGAATGTGCCCCAAATCAAGTTTCTTACTAATGTACACCTCTTCTGGAGTGAATTTTCCCAGCACTTTGTGAGGGCTCCTATTCTGCAAATACATAGCTATATAGCAAGCTTCCGCTTATAAGAACCAAGGCATATCTTGATCATGAAGCATGGCCTTGGTTGCTCCAACTATAGCCCTATTTTTTCATTCAGTAACCCCATTCAGCTGAGGGTTGTATGGAACTGTCAACTATTTCTTGATACCTTCCTAAGTGCAGAAATATTTGAAGGAATTCAAGGTATACTCGCCTCCATTATCATACCTCAGTATCTTAATCTTCCTCTCAGTTTGGTTCTCCATGAGAGCCTTAAACTCTTTGAACCTACTAAAGACCTCATATTTATTCTTCAAAAAATATATCCACATCTTCCTAGAGAAGTCATCAATGAAAGTAACAAAATACTTGTACTCATTCAAGGATATTGTTATCATAGGCCCATACACATCTAAGTGTACAAGATCTAAAATCCCTTTGGACCTAGTGTCATTGCTTGGAAAACTAGTCTTGGCATATTTCTTAAGTGCACAACTTTTGCACACCTCATGCTTTTCTATCTTCATCTTAGGCAGCCCCGTCACTATTTCCTTGAGAATATTAACTGCTCCATGGTGAAGGTGAGCCATCCTCCTATGCCACAATTCTCCTAGCCCTTTACAACTACTAACCAACACATGTGTTGGCTCAAAGTATAACCAAAACAAGCTTCCATGCTTGACTCCAATCAATTTTGTAACCTTGGAATCATTGGAATGAATATATACTTTTCTCCTCTTAAAGGTCACAATGTAACCCTTGTCTTCCAAAGTAGAAATGAAGATTAAATTATTTTTCATGCTAGGGATATACAACACGTCCTCCACCAACAGAGGTTTTTCTGACTCCCTCAGAAACTTGACCATGCCAACACTAGTTGCATGGTACTTGAAATTGTCTTCAAGCTCAATATAGAAATCCAACTTCTTCTCGTCCAACTTGGTGAAACATTCTTTGACTCCGGTCATGTGGCAAGAAGCCCCACTATCAATATACCATACCTTGTTGGAAATTGAACTTGAGAGACATGCAATGAGAGAAAACTCATTCTCAAATCATGATGCAAACTCATCCATCCATACTGTAGCAGCAAGTTGCTTCTTCTACTTGTCCTTATTTTTTTTATTCGGACATTGAATGGCATAGTGACCCAACTGATGACAACAATTTTTTTTTTATCTTGCTCAGATCTTTCTTCTTCCCACTCTTGGAAGAAGAACCTTTTGTTTGCTCTTTATTGGACTTCTTCTTACCCTTGCTTGCAAGAGCAAGATTTTCTTCATCTTGACCCTTCTTCATTTGATCTCCTCGATGAGCACCTTCATGGATCTCCTCCTGAACAAAATCATCCCAAATCCTTGCCCAATTAGGTAGGTGATCTTTTTCGACAACACACTTGAAAAACACTTCTGAGTGCTTCAAGAAACCATTCAAGGCTATACGCACCAACTCATCTTCAGAAATTGTCTCTCCAATAGTAGCTAACTCATCCATGACCTATGTTTGCTTGGACAAGTAAGAGGTCATGCTCTTGCCTTTGGAAATCTTGGTATTATGCAATCTATCCTTGAAAATCATCTTATGACTCTGGTAGTTGCTTTGATAAAGTTTTGTGAGTGTATCCCACATCTCCTTGGTAGTGTCTTTCCCTAATAGATGAGGAATTAGATGATCTCTTACCCCATCAAGAATAATCCTCTAAGCCTTGGCCAACTTGACTTCATGTGAATCTATGGCAATAGGATCATTTGTTGGTGGTGTCACCTCTGTACTAGCATAGATTCACAACCTATTCTCCTTGAGAACAAATATAATCCAAATCTTCCAGTGTAAGAAGTTAGACGCACCCTCAAGCCTGTCTTCATATCGAACACTAGTTTCCATAGTCACAGAAGAAACTGGAGACAAAATTTTGAATTTTTTTTTAAATCTGCGTCACAAATCTTGTCTTCATATTAAGAGTTTAGAGCTTTGATACCATTTTAATTTCTTATAACACAACAATAGATTAATTGCACAATAAAATCACAAAAAATAAATTTGATTTATAACAATTAATACTTTGAGTTAATTAACAACTAATAATAGTAGAAGAAAAAATAACAAGAAGCCAGTCAAAAATAGACAATAACACAGATATATCTAGGAAACCCTAGTATGGGGAAAAACCTGCAAATGTTGGATCTTCTATTCTGAAACCTAACAAATTTTCTTCTAGAATACAATATATGTTTGCTACATCAACCTTACATATATAGAGCCCTGTTGATTTACATCAATGTGCAAGAAAAAATTTCCTTGTATTACTCGGCTAACTCACACATAAAATTACTCTTGGTCTCATCTCTACCTCACAAACCTAGAAACATTCTATGAATAAATAAAAAGTTTGTTGTTTCTAAACGTCCAATTCGAGTTGCTTTAAAGTATCTCCACATCCCACCTTTCGAGTTACAAAAATCAACATCTTGTATCAAATTTAAAGGTGAATTGATTAGGCATGCTTCCTCATTTTGATGGAGGTCCGTTTTTCATCAACCTTCTTTATTTTCCAACCATTTTCCTGTTTGGTATCTAGTTGAACAAGGTGTGAGATGATGGTGGGTTTTGGGTTGACATTGGGTAGGATGTCTAGTGATAGAATGAACGTTGGAGACAACATGAAAAATTTGTAAAACCATAGGTTCAAAAGGAGTCAAGGGAACGAAGTAGGAATTGGATTGGGTCATGAAAGAAGTGTTTAGATTTAGAAGTTATGACAAAGATGTGTGAGTACAAGCCTTTCCTCATTGTGTGATCTTCCATACTATCCTCTAGAGTCTGATGTTAGTACTTGAAATTTATTGGAGGTGGTGAGATTTTCTTGTTGGATTTCTTGTTTTTTTTCTATAGATGCAAGCCCTACTTTAAGATCCATTTGTTTGGTTACTAGAGGGGGCACTTAAACTTTAAGGAGTCTAGTTTTGAGCCTTTGTTGGAACTAGTTGAGCTTGTAGCCGCACTTCATCTATTTCCCTTGGGTGGATTCAACCTATTGATGTGCACACAATAGAATTAGTTTATTGGTTCATGGGGAAAGTCCATGCCAAATGACAATGGTGGTGAGACATGGCAGTGGAAGGGGATGTTTTCATAAGCCACCCATTGCTCCCACTTAGTGTGTTTAAACTCAAGGAGTCTATTAGGGAGGGTTTGTTTATACCAAGATTGGTACATATCCAAACTTTTTAAAAATGCCATGTTATGATCTTAGAAGATGTTATAATTTTATTGATATTATTTCCTATTTATTTACAATTTTCAATGATTGTGCTCTCTAGCATTTTTTGGGCAGTAGTGAAAGTCCCACCCAAACCATACTAGTCTAGCCATATCATGTCAAGTTGAATGTTGGAGCCCATGGCTTCTTGAAAAGACCAACCTTGTTGAAGATCTAGTGGCCTCCTTGGAAGCTTGTCCACTTCTCAAGTCTTGACAAAAAAGGGCCATAAAATAGTCATTTTGCATTAGGATTGTTGATATATCCTAGGGACTTCTAGGCATTGTGTACCCAGGCTTATAAAGTTATGGTATCTAGATGGGATCACGAGCCTACTGATCAAGGCCGCTACTTGTAGAAAATACAAGTATTCTTCCAAGAGGAAAGGATAAGAGTGGGGAAAACCATTTCAAACAATCATTTTCCTTTTTGAAAGAAAAATATGGTTTAATTATGGAATTTTGGGCATGCTGGTAAACAAATATCAACAACGTATTCTTTGAATAATGCAAGGGAATTTTTTGTTGTATCAGCTGGAGGAGTTGGCAGCCTTTCTTGATAGGGATAACCCATTGAGTTGTTAGTAGAGAAGCTACTAGTTTCTCGGCTGATTAATGAGAAACAACCAGTGAGATGGCTATAGAGAATAGTAGAGCATTAGATTTGTCCATTTACCCCCACAGAAGAGAGGCAGGTTAGCTAGACCTCCATTCATCATTATCTTCTGAGGTTGTGAATCAAATATCTGCTCCAAATTTTAATTTTATTAAATATTAAACAATATAATTAATACTTTCAATTCGAATGGCACCAAGAATGGTCGTTCATAGTCTTAATTTTTAAATGCTAAATTTTCTTTATAGAAGTTTGATACTTGCAAAAAGACACAATTTCCAAAAATATTAGGCTCTGAGAAGCTATTCTTTTACTTGTATTATGTTATGAATCTATATTGGCTACATGAGGTGGTCATTCTAATAATGTCAATTGTGTGTATCATTTTTCTAGTTGGTTTGTGTGTTTTAGTAATATTTATATATGCTTGATTGATTATAATATTTTGAGTATATGATTTTTAAGTTTTTCTTTATTCACGCTTAATTGATTTTGATATACTTTTGACTATTTAATATTTTTAAGGTTTGAGTTTAGTTGGGGTTTTTTTTTTCTTAGGTTGTTTCTAGTATAAGCATCTCCAAGTAAATTTTTTACAATTCCAAAGATGTCTTTTTGGTAACAAGTTTGCTGAATACCTAGCTGTATTTGCAACATGCATTTTTAGAGGAGTTGGAACACACAGTTTCCTTGCTAGCTTTTGAAGATACATCTAATTGTCCTCTCTCCAAGTTGCTTGACATATCTCAGCATCTGAAGACTACGGGCGAGGTTAATGCAACAATTCTTACAAGCCAAAGTCATGAACAAGGTCTTCTTTGAGCTGTTTCTTTTGACATTTCATGTTTTTAAGGCAGATTGTTGCATGATTCCAATTCTTGTTCTGCAACAACTTATTCAACCTTTAATTAATACATGACAGTGACATAATGAGAATATAATTTGAGACCATTGCTTATCATTACATATGATAAACACCATCAAATCTTTGGTTCAGACAGTGACATGAGCTTGGTTTTCTTGTGTAACAAATATTTTGTTTATGACACATTAATTTGATGAATCTTAATTTTTTTTATAGATCCAAAGCTTCCCAGATTATTAAAAATTCTAGTATGGGCACACAACTCTAGAAGATACCAGTTTGACATATAAGTTTGGCAAGTTGTTCTTCTATGGAGTAGAATATAACATGGGATCCTAACATCTATTGGTTGTATTATAGTTTATGTATTTATAGAGCATTTAGATGCTACAACTTGTAAGTGGTTGGAAATCCACAAGCTGGTCTAAAACTTGCATGCTTGGAAAAAGTGATCAAAATTAGAAAACGATCAGTCTGTAAAATTTGTTTGACAAGAAGTCCATATAGAGAAATGGCAACCTATTTATTGGTTTCAAAATAGCTATCTCCATTTAGAAGCGTTATGCTTTTCCCATATGTTATGATTCATTTATGAATCATATTCACAGTTCATTGGATACAAATGGAAAACAATCAATATAATTGTTAGTAGCAAAAAGGAAAAAGGAACAAACTTATTGGACTGGTGCCTAAGGATTGTTTAGCATCCTAGGGAGAGCCAGAGTCCACTGACATTGTTGGGGCTGCTCTTTTAAAAGCTGAGAGCTACAACACCGGTAGCTAACTACAAGCTCTATGCCACAACAACACAAGGGCCAAATGTTCAATTAAAGCAACAAAGGCTAACAAGAACCCCGACCAAAACACATACAAGAAATATACAACACCAATAAAATGACAACCATCAAGATCTTCAAAACACAACATTATCTCTCAATTTTTGTGTAGACACATTAACAATATGACAACAAAAGAATAATAAAAAAAGGGTTCAATGATTCATATAGCACCTAATATACAATATATTGTTCAAAAAAAATTGTTTCAATTTTTTTTCTAGAGACATCAACAATACGAGGAAAAATAAATAATTAAAAAAATCCTTCAATGTTCCATATAACACTTGATATATAGTTTATCATTGCAAGAACACCCTATTGAGGCTCAAACAAATAACAACTATTTTCCCAAAACAATAAACATTGGGAAGAGTATGTATGTGCATTGTTTACATCTACTTTGACATTCATACATATCTACACATAGGAAAATTTAATATTGTTTCATTTATGGCTTCCATTCTATGGCAATGGTTGTAATGCAATAAAATAGTCTATGATGTTTTCCATAAGGCATTGTTAACTATTGTTAACTATTGTTCTCTAGCTTTGGCTATATAGTTTCATTTTTGATATACAATAAAATAGTAAATGTTATAGAGTTTATGTTGTTATCCATAAGGCATTGTTGACTATCGTTTCCACTCATTTTATTTCCCCTATGTGCAGAAATCTACGTATGTGAAATTAGATGCAAAAAAAATTATTATATAACACTTAAAATATAGTTTATCATTCAAAAAATGTCCCAACAGAATAAAAATAGGGATCAATGGCATTTGCATCTACTATGACATACATACATATCTGCACATAGGGGAAATGCATTGTTCATTATTGCGAACAATGGTGGCATCAATGTTCCATAGAACAATCAAAATACAACTTATCATTCCAAAAATGTGTCAGTATGTATCAATGTTGTTTGCATCTACTATGACATACATCCAAATTTTTACATTGCATTGTTAATCACTGTGGTCAATGGTTGCATCAATGTTCCATATAACACTTAAAATACAACTTATCATTGCAAGAATGTCCCAACAAAATAAACATAGGGATCAGTATGTGTAAGTGTCGAATAAGTAAATAAGTAAAACAACTAAAAAAACTTCTTAATGAAACATTATATCAAGATTTAACATTAATTAAACTAATTTAAAGCATAAAAAATTTGAAAGCATCTCATTGTCTACTATCTCCAAAGATTTATCAAGTCACATAAGGCTCTTAGATTTGGTAAGCAGTGTGACTATTTAAAATTTCAATTTAGAGAATGCAGTGATGCTAAATACAATGATCTAATGGTGGATAGTGAAAGCTAAATGATATGGTGCTCCTGTAATCTATTATGACATGAAAACTGATGAATGAAAGCTATAGTAAAAATTAATGATGCAGTCGTGAGTCTAATTATATTGATGCTATGATTGCTATGATGCTATTGCTATTGCTTGATTGCTTGATTGCTAAGATACTTGATTACTATTCCTGCAGGGTAAGTTTGCATAAAATTGGGGATCCATTCCTTGTGAAGAAAGGTTGTATTTATAGATTTCATGGTAGCAGTTTTGCACAGGGGTAGCACAACAGAGGCCTGGATTCAATCTTGAGATTTGAAGGGTGAGAGATGAAGAATCTGGATCTGATGAAGGGAATGGTTTCTCCCCATGAAAACATTAGGCAAGATTATAGGAAAGATCAGAGGAAGAATACTTGAGAGATTGATTCAAATTTGTCTCCAATTTGTTTCCATAGCTTCGTGTGAATGCCAGTTGAAATAAATTGGACTTTGGAATATCAACTTTGGTAGGTGAGTGAATAGAGGATTTGTTTTATGCTTTTATTTAAATATTTTGATTTATTTAAATTAGTAAAAGGGGGAATAAATAATTTAATAAAAAAAAACTATAGAATTTGTTTATTAAATTAAACTAGAAGGATTATAATAATTAAACAATAAAGTGTAAAACTTTGTTTATTTAATTAAGATTGGAATGATGCAATAATTAAATAACACCAACTATAAAAGTTGTATATTTAATTAATTTTGAAGAATAGAAGAAATGAACTATAAATAAATATTTCTATTTATTTAATAGTAGAGGAAACTATGATAATTAAATAAAATGAAGTGAAATTTGTTTATTTAATTAAGACGAAAATAAAAGAATAAAGATTGAAGAATTTAAGATGAACTATATAAATAAATATTTCTATTTATTTAATAGTAGATGAAATAAAGGTTAATTAATCAAATAAATCATATTTAATTAATTATATTCTCCAAACCATTTTTAGGTGTATACATTTTTCCCCTCTTTAAAGTGACGTGTTTATGCATTGCTTCAAAGAAAATTTTGCTGCTAATGCTAGTATCAATGGAAAAAAAAATCAATATGCCCCAGACATGCCCCAGACATTGATTTTAGTTGATGATGGATATATGCCCCCTCGAGAGATAAATTAATGATTTTTTTTTGTTGTTGAATTTTTTGTAATTTTGCAATTTTTTTATGATTTTTCGATGACTTGATGAAGATTCGATCAAGTTTGGCGATGAAGTAATTTATCTCTTGATAATTGATGTAGAAAGCTTTCCCCTGGTTGACATTGAATTAATCTCTTCAATTAATCCTACCTCCAATAATCTATAAAAGGTCAAAAAGGTCCTTTTCAAACTCATTTGTGCATTTTGACTTTTGAAAATTTTGTGAGAGAGACCTATTTGAGCTACTTGGAGCGAGATGTCGATTCCTTATCACACCCATCATTTCAAGCATGTGCGACGCCACCAACACTCGACCGCCTATGGACCTTTGGTACATACCCTTTATCCCCTCATTTTTCATGCATTGTCTCATTTTTTGTGCATTTTTTGGATTTTTAAATTTTCAATTCTTTTAGCTCTTTTAATTTCTATTGTGGCGCTTTCATTAGGTGTTTTATCACTTCAAAAACTTTAGCGCATAGGGCTTCTATTTTAGCACTTAGGTATAGTGCTTTAGTGCTTTGAAAACTTTAGCGCATAAGATAACTGTTTTAGCGCTTAGGTAGGATAAACTAACACTTTCAAAACTTTAACGCTTAGAATAGATTGTTTAATGTTTAGGCCTTTTGTTTTAGCGCTTTGATTAGTTTAGCACTTTGACCCAAAATTTTAGTGCATTGACCTAATAGAATAACACTTTGGTAAAATGGCGCTTTGACGACTTGTAATAGCGCTTTTGTTTATGAAATGGCGCATGTCATGATTTAGTGCTTTGAATGCCTATTTTAGCACATCCATGTCAGTTTGATGAAGTTTGTCAAATTTGTCCTTGTTTTTGTCAAATTTCGATTGTGTTAGCCGTTGGTTTGATATGATTGATTATCCTAATCAAATAGATGATGTTTGACCTCATGATAGGTGAGGTCTAATGTTTGATTGATGATAATTATCCTCATGATAGGTGAGGAATAATTATAATTTGATTGATGAACCTCATGATAAGTGAGGTTGATTTGATGCATTGATGGTTGACCTCATGATAGGCGATATTCAATGATACTTGATGATTTGACCTCATGATAGGTGAGGTTCAATGATGCTTTCTCCTAAGGTTCAAGGAAAATTATCATCAAGAGCTGATTAGATTTGATAGGATATTTGATGTTTTGATGATTGACATGGAATATTGACTTTGATATTTTCATGATAATAGGAGTGGTTGGAGAACCTTCAGGTTTGAGAGTGATTCCCATGGACATTCGATCTGATACCACAGTTGGCACAGCCTGACATGGCTATTATTACATGTTGTGGACTATCTCCTATTTTATTCATGCCCTAGATTAGGATTAATTAGGGTCTCTTGATAGCGTTAGCTGAGAGGTGGCATAGCATGCATAACACCTTTCACCTTCCTACTGATGAGATGACAGTCACCCCAAAGGATGTCTAGCAAATTTTGTAGCTTCCCATTGTTGGAGATGTTGTCATTTATTATTCTACAAAGCAAGGTGGGACTAATTCTCTTTGAAGGGTGTTTGAGGACAAGCACATTGCTTGAGAGTGGATTCCATGGTAGGAGATGGTGGCTGATTACGCCTCTTTGTCGACAGTGCTTGCTAGATTTATCAGAGGATTCCTTTGTCCTGATTGCAAGTCAAAGGGATTCTATATTGGTTGGGGCTAAGTTTTGGAGAGTATGGTCGTTCATGGGACCAGATATGCTTGGGGCATGTGTATGCTTGCCCACCTATATCATGATTTACATTCAGTTGTGTATCTTAGTGGTTAGAGTTTATCGGCTAGTGTCACTTTTCTTTAGGTGTGGGTGTGGGAGCACATAGCTGTCACACGTCCAGTTCCAGTGAGACAGAGACTACCTATTAGACTGTATGTATTTAGATATGTAGGTCATCTTACTTAGTCTAGAATGGGTAAGTTAGAGTACTGGAGGAGAGTGATCGATGACACAGAGTTTGTGACATGGCATTCATACCTAGATTGTGATCATTGGAATGTGGATGATATTCAGGTGCCTTTTTTCTATCAATCGATGATATTGATTGTTCAGACTTGCTGGGTTCTAGAGAGATTTTTGATCAGATGACTATATAAACAACATGGTATGGTTTAGAGTATGCCCCAGGGTGTTGCTCATTACACCCATCGGTAGTCAGATTCTACAGATTGAGGGTCTGGTTTGTCATACGATGTTGTTGTTCAAGATTTTCAATCTTTGCATCCATTTGAGTGGGATATCCGTCTTGACATTGTTGAGCCACCGATTATAGAAGACTATGCCAAGTATCTGGCTCTGCATCCTTTTCCATGTTTTACCATTCTAGATGAGCTTGCCCCATTACCCACAGAGGAGGATGTTGTTGCACATGGTCATAGGCAGAGGAGAGAGGAGGTTGAGGTGGAGGATGTGGATGTTGCAGAGGATGTTGGTGTTGAGGAGGATGTTGGTGAGGAGGAGGATAGTGGAGATGAGAGCAGTGAGGATGAGAGAAGCGGGGATGATTATAGATTTGATAGTGGAGATGTTGTAGGTGGGTTGGGCCCTGCTTTAGATTTTCTTGGGGATATAGTGCCTTGTAAGAGGTAGGAAGTGAGAGATGTTTCAGATCAGTTGCAGATAGCTAGCCTACAGGTGTAGATAGAGACCGTTCAAGAGTAGCTTGTTTAGGATCAGGGTCTACTATAGTAGACTTAGGCTTAGATGCAAGTACAGGCCTAGTCAGATGTAAAGGCTTTAGCATTAGTGCAGGCTCAGTTGGCTACGTCGCAAACATAGATTGCAGCATTGACAGCTGAGAGGGATGTTGCTAGACAGTCTAGAGGGTTAGCTCAGTCTCAGATTGCATCCTTGGTGGTCGAGAGGGATACCACTATTCAGACTTCAGGGTCAGTGCAGGCTAAAATTACATACTTGACCACCAAGAGGGATGCTACCAGATTTACAGTAGAGGGTGCTCAGGCTACAACTGAGAGATTGCAGAGATTCAAAGATGGTACCTCTTTAGCAGATTATATGAGAGAGGTTTCCAGTATTGGTGGGGAGGGGGAGTATTATAGAGGTAAATATTATGATGTCATCCCTTCTGAGCAGAGAGTGAGCTACAGGCAGTCCCGATCTGGCATGACTCATTCTAGGATAGCCAGTGTGTGGGTGACACAGCCTCTCTAGAGAGATCCCAGAGATCCTGGCTCATCTGGTGGTGGTAGAGGGACTGGTCCTGATATGCCTACACCGTATGGAGCCAACAATACTTAGTTTCATATGTGATTCCTCTTTTATATTTGAGATGATGATGTACGTTTTGATTACAATCATTTTTTGATGATATATCTTTCTTCATTTTAGACATCATTTTATACTTGACATTTTCATTTTGATCTATATGATATGCAGCAGATTCCCCGATCTATAATGTGTTCTACATGATTTCCTGTTAGATGCATTTAATTTCATGTTCTATATGCTATGTGATGATCCCTTTATTGCGATGTTATGGATGTAGTTTATATCATGATGATTTTCTTATGATGTATGATGTTTTATTTATGATGTGTATAATGATGATGCGTGGATGCATGATGTATATGTATGATGATGTAATTACATATATGGTTATGGATATGGTGTGTTGAAATGATATATGTTATACGATGTAATAAATTGATAAATTAATGATAAAATATGTAATAAATGGATGGAAATGTTGTATGATAAATGATGTAATAAATTGATGCATGATATGTGATATGATAGAGATTTATATTTTTGAGATTTTCTTTATGCAATTTTTCTGTGATATGGAAAATTTGATGTGATGAATGCAAAATGATTTGATTCAAATGTGTGAATGATGAAATGATGATTAAATGCTTTCTAATGTATGAAAATGAATTTGATGATGTAACTATATGATCATGATGATGTTTTTTTCAAGTATACTTAATCTATTTATGAGAAACGATAATCGTTAATTTGAATCCTTCATGAGCTTTAGTAACAAACACTCTGCAAATGAAAAAAATATAATGAATGCAATCTACTTTAACCATGCAAATCTATATGCAAAAATTGACATTTTAACAGTCTTTGTATTGTGCTTTGTATCATCACAAAGCTTTTAAAATTTTGAAAGTGAGTACAAGCGTCAAAGGTATAATGTAAACCAATGATGACATGAGTACTAATTTCGTGATTTTTGATATTGTAAGTGAACACAAGCATCAAGGTATAATTAAACCGAGATGACCTGAGCATTTCTTGCATAAAACAAACAAGAATTAATCACTTTCCTATGTGAACTGGAATGTCATCCATGATACTTTGTAGAGAACTTCCCGCAACAATTCACACAATAATTATGATTAATTCACAAATAGTAGATAAAGAAAAATACCATTCTTCTTCCTAGCTTCTCTAGTTCAATACATCATTGAATTGCTCCAAAGAAATGGTAACAATGATCAAAGTACAACATATCCAACTTTTGCTTAAAGTATTTCAACCATTATTTGGATTAGATGATCCATCTTGATTTTGTGATGCTTTTGTAATTTTTGAGATTTTGGATCAAACCTAACCTAAAGACCTATCCTAGGGGCCTCAGGGCCTAATCAAAGATTAGCCTTGCCTACGTTATACACGTAGAGATGATGTAGTTTGACTGACACAAACTCATGTTTTTTGGATTTTTGATACTGAATTTTTTACTTGTTTTTGGATTTTCTGATGTGATATGGATGTTTGATGTGTTTTCAATGGTGATTCATGTTCTATGTTGGGTTGTATTTCAATCAGTGTTTTTGTTGCTTTTGTCCTGCTGTTGTTTGTCCATTTGATTAAGCTTGATGTTTTATTGCCCCTAATGATGTTCAAATGTTTCCCCCAAGCTAGGGTGAGACATGACGACGTGATATGATATGATAATGGATGAAAAAAATGATGAAGGTGAAAGTAACGACCATGACATGTATGCATCCAAATGGATGGGAGTGCTTATTCGAATCACAAATAGTGCCTATTTTGAGGTTTTCACTACATGTTTTTATTACACTTTTTTAGTCTTTTTTGATTTTTTTTCTTTTTCTTTTTTGATTTTTCTATCACTAGGATGCCTGTTTTCCAAGTTTTCATCAAGGTAACCATTTTTAGAAACTAATTCATCCACTGGGTGATTCAGGTATAGAACTTTCTGAGATGGATATTGTTGATAGGTTCATCAAATAGATCCCCTTCAGGTATAGACAATTGATATGCTCTTGATCCATACACTGATATGATTACAAAGGGACCTAGCTAGTTAGGTTCAAACTTCCCTTTATTTTCTCTATCCTATTGATTCTTAGGGTTTTCCTTTAGGACCAAGTCTCTAACTTGAAATACTCTGGGTTTTTCCCTGTGATTGTAGCTCCTTGCCATTCTTTGCTGGTAGGCCTTCAAATGATTGATAGCTTGCTAACGACGTTCATCCAATAATTCCAGTTCCTGTAGCTGAGAAACTCTATAATCCTCATCTATAATGATACCCTTTAGTGAGACATGAAGTGATGGTATTTCTACCTCAATGGGTAAGATGGCCTTCGATCCATACACCAAGGCATATGGTGTAGCTCCTATTGGTGTTCTGATGCTAGTTTTGTAGGCCCATAGTGCATGATTTAGCTAAACATGCCAATGATGTCCAACATCGTTTACCGTTTTCTTTAGTATTTTTAGAATTGTCTTGTTTGAGGCCTCTTCTTGGCCATTTCCCTAAGGATAGTATGGTGTTGAGAAATGATGTTGGATATGGAATTGTTCACATAATTCCTGGACATCCTAATTTTTAAAAGGCCTACCATTGTCTATGACAATGGAATGAGGTACACCGTGTTGACAAATGTGGTAGTTGAGTATGAAAGATGAGATCTTCTTTCTAGTGATTGTTGTTAAAGGAACCGCTTCTATCAATTTTGTAAAATATTTTGTTGCTATGATGATGAACTTATGTCCATTGGATGAAGAAGAATTTATTTTTCCTACCAGGTCTAGTCCCCACTGACAAAAGGGCCATGTTGATGTGAAGGTTTGTAACTCTTGTGTTGGCGCATGAATTAGATTACCACGAATTTGGCATTTTTGACACTTTTTAACAAAAAATGATAAGACTCCTTCTCCATGTTCCACCAGTAATACCCTAAATGGAGAGTTTCTTAGCTAGGGATAGCCCACTATAATGAGTCCCACAAATACCTTCATGGACCTCTTATAAGGATATTTCAGACTTGTGATGTTCTAGACATCAAAGAGTACCATCTAGACCTTGACGGTAAAGGATGTCAACAATCAATGTATGTCACACAGATTGAATGATAAAGTTACGCTTTTGGTTTCTAGAGAGATTAGGAGGAAGAATATTATCTTTGAGGTAAGTATAGATCTCTCCATATTGTGAGGTTTGAGTTTCGGTTATTTGGCATATGGTTTGCAAATCAGGATTGTTGTATGCAGGGTTAGACACTTGTTCCACCATAAACTCATAACGACCTTTCTTTTCTGGTAATTACAAAAGGGAAGCAATTGCAACCATGGCATTTGCATCTTTTTTCTCTACCCTTGGTATTTGTTCGAACTTGATATCCATGAAGGACTTTTTAAGATCATCTATCATTTGCTTATATGGCATGATCTTCTCATCCTTTGTCTAATACTCATTATTTACTTGATAGATGGCAAGCTGTGATTCCCCATACACTTGCATTTCTGTGATTTTCCATTCAATAGCTATTTTGATGTCGATAATCAATGCTTCATACTGAGCTACAGTGTTGGTACATGGAAACATTAACCTATAGGATCTTGGGATGGTGTGTCCTTGAGGTGTGACAAATAAAATTCTTGCACCAGATTCTCTTTGTGTGTATGATCCATCAAAATAGAGCCTCCATTGTTGTGTTGTAATATTTAGGATATCTACATTTGTAAATTCAATGTTCATTGGATGATGATCCTATAATGGAGCTTTAGCTACTTGATCTGCTATTACCTGTCCCTTGATGGCTCTACTGTCAACATATTGGATGTAAAACTCGCTCAAGATCATGACCCATTTTTCCAGTCTCCCTGTTAGAGAAGCTTTACTGAGTAGATATTTCAATGGATCTATTTTTTCTATGAGCCTGAATATATGAGTCAACATGTAGTTTTGTAATTGTTGGGTTTCAAATAACACTGCCAAACAAGCTTTCTCTATGAATTTGTAGTTTATTTCATATCCATTGAGAGTCTTGCTAATGTAGTAAATAGCCTGTTATTTTCCTTCAAAATCCTCCTGTGCCAATAGAGCTCCTAAATAAATGTCAGTTGTTGTGATATATAGTAACAATGGTCTTTTTGCTGTGGTGGAATGAGTATTGGAGGCGACACCAAATACTACTTTATCTAGTTAAAATTTGTTTCACAGTCATGATCCCACTTGAATGAAACATTCTTATGAAGTAGATGATTAAATGGGTGACTCTTGTTTGCTAGCTAGTAGATAAATCTCCTGATGGATTGTAACCTTCCTTATAGGGACCGTAATTGACTGATATTTTTAGGTGGCAACATCTCCATTATTGCTTTAACCTTAGCTAGATCTACTTCAATAACTTTCTCTAACTCTATGTAACCAAGGAGTTTTGTTGATGTTACTCCAAACACACATTTCTTCGGGTTCAATCTAACATTGAAATTTTCTAGTCTAGTGAAGATTTTATCGAGGATCTCCAAATATCCTTCCTTGGTGTATGATTTTGCTAAGATGTCAACCACATAATCTTCCATGAAAATATGCATCATGTTGTGGAAAATAGCGGTCATTGCCCACTGATATGTCGCACCTACATTTTCAATTCGAAGGGCATGACATTCCAACATAATGTACCCCAAGGACAAGTGAATGTTTTCTTTTCCTGATCTTCAGGTGCTATTTTTAGTTGATTATACCCTGAGAATCCATCCATTATAGATAACATGGCATGTATCGTTGTTAGATCGATAATTATGTCAATGTTGGGTAAAGGAAAATCATCCTTTGGGCACGCCTTGTTTAAATCTCTGAAATATGTGCATATTTTGATGTTATTATCAAGTTTTGATACTGGCACAATATTTGAGATCCATTCTACATAATCTATGGACCTGATAAATCCTACATCCAACAATTTCTCCAGCTCAATTTTTACCATCAAGGCGATGTGGGGATGCATCTTTCTCAATTTTGGTTTGACTGGTTTGATTCCTTTTGGTAGCAACAGATGATGCATGAGGAGGGATCCAATCTTGGAATATTAGAATAAGACCATGAAAAATTGATGTGTCACTCCTCAAAGAATTTGATGAATGCAGGTTTTTCTTGTTCTGTCATGGATGCTACTAGATGTAGGAGCTTTGCCTTTTTAGTTGTTCCCAGATTTATAGACTGTGTTGGTTCTACTGGTACTAATGACCTATCATGGTAATGCTCTGGGAGGGTGTCAAATCCTCCATCTTTCAGTGCCTCATAAATTTTTTCACTATTAGATACATTCTTTATTTTTACTTTTTCCAAATCTAATGGTGCCAAAAAATGGTTTTCGCCATTAGATCTATTTTTCCTGTTGTCATTTTTGCAACTGGAAGATTTGGAACCCTCCCATTGTGAAGTTTCGTTATGAGTGTAATGGATAGAACAAGTATCAGGTTCATCATTGCAAAGATAGTTTATGATGGTATCATCATTTGAAAAGACTGGTAAATGAATAGGTTCGGTGGGTTCCCAGTCAATAAGTTTGGGATGCCTCAAGGGTAATAAGTCATCAAGTTGAGTAAGATCGACAACTGTAAGTTTTTTGATAGCTAGGTGGTCAAAGTTGTTAGTAGGAAGGTTGAGGTTTATGATAGTACTCACCTTCAAGTCATATGTCTCACTCAATGTCTAATTGTCCTCGCTTGAGTCATCGATATTTGTTGATGCCATTACAAACGGTCTATTTCCTGAACTTTGTCCCTCCTCTCGTAAGGGTGTATATGTTTGAATGACATAAATTTGTTTGTCAGTGTATGATGTAGGAGATAAATGATCCCATTCATACTTATTGGAATCTATGTCAGAACCATCTCTCATTTGTAGCATCCTTTCTACCACTTTTTGAGTTACTTCCTCTTTTGTTTCCCCTATGTAGCCTAATCCTATTTTTTCTTTAGGTTGTAGTGTTAGAGGTTGAATAGGTTCTATAATACCATCCTTTCTCTTGCCAATTAGTCCTTGGCCTTCATAGCCCATTTTTTCTAAGATAGCCTTCCCTTTTCCATACTGATCTGTTTTGATGTTGATACTTGCTGATGTTGAGGCTTCTTCATCCTTGTATAGCCAATTGAGAATGGCTTTGTCCTCTGACTCATCTTCGAGGGTACCTACTTTAACAAATCTTTCATTAAGAGTTGTGATTGGTTGTGATGAACATGGTGCATTTGATGTGGGTTGTCCATATGATTTTTTGACGGTAGCAATTGTGATAGACACAAAGATTGCTCAAGGGAATATTCTCCTAAGCCTTTGTCCTTCAACTGGAATTTTTTTGCAAATTGCTGTGATAACTCATTTATAGGACCTTTAGGGTTTGATAAAGTTGTGTCTACAACAGTTATTTCCTTTGCTTGATCCTTCTTCTCAACCCATTTAGATATGAAATTGGGTTGTCTCTCACTACTAGATGAAGTGGAAGTGTTGAATTCTCTATTGTTGGGTACCAGAGTGTCTTGATTTGCTTTTAGCATGTTGCAAGTCTGTGGATTATTATTGTCAGCTGATATTGTGACCTCCTATCCATTGACTGGGTATTTCAAAAATTGATGGTATGTTGAGGGTACCACTTGCATTTCATGGATCCATGGATGACCCAACAGTATGTTATATGTTAGATCCTTGTCCAACACTTAACAAACAATTTTTTTGAAAATTGGTCCTACTTGAATTGGAAGTACAATTAGCCCCTTTCAAGTCCTTTCCTCTTCATCATATGCCTTTATTGTTATATTTCTTCTAGCATCAATGGCGTTGTCAGAATAGCCCAGTGCATGAATTAGTTTCAAAGTACAAATATTTAATACAACTCTGCCATCTATTAAGGCACACTTGACGTGGTGTTTATGGATTAGAACCTATATATGCAAGGCTGCATTGTGTGGGTGATTTAGTGACACATCATCTTGTTCGGAGAACGTCGGAGAATGAGGTGTGGTAAGATGTCCTACCATGGCTTGGAATTGACAAACATCCAAGTTATTGGGCACCATTATAGCTACTAGAGCCTATTCTAGAACTTCTTTATGTGATGGTGAAATTTTGAGAAGTTCCAAAATGGATATTTGTGCGGGTATCTTTTGTAGTTGATCTACAATGTTGTATTGATGTGAAGGGGGAGTAGCGTTTTTAGATGAAACTCATTTTAGTATCACTTTGGGCTGCCCCCTTATTGTTACATTGATGTACCATTGATGTTCTTGTGTTTCCTTGATCTCTTTAGGAAATTGATTTGGTTGTCAGATGTGTTTGTGCTTGGTATCATGTTCAAGGATTTGATATCATTGATGTTAGTATCATCTGTTTGATCATCAATGTCATTTTTATCAACCTCAGAAAGGCAAAGAATGGTGGTGTCATAGACATAGTTTATACTTTTTCCTTTACCACTTGAAGAAGACTCCCCCTTTTCATAGTTGGGTAATGGATTGGTAAACGTATTGTGATCATTGTTTGTTTGATGCCCTTCAACAAACACCTTATTTGATTCAATCAAGTCTTGTATCAAATGGTGGAGTCATAGACATAGTTTATACTTTTTCCTTTACCACTTGAAGAAGACTCCCCATTTTCATAGTTGGGTAATGGATTAGTAAAAGTATTGTGATCGTTGTTTGTTTGATGCCCTTCGATAAACACCTTCTTTTCTTCAATAAATTCCTTTATCAAATGTTTTAATTGCATATAGTCATTTGTTTTATGTCCCTTATTCTTATGAAATTTTCAATAATCAACATCATTCCACTAGGATGGTTTTACATTTGGCTCCCAATTCCATGCTTTTGGTAGAGTAATAATTCTATTTGCAATGAGCTCTCTCATTGCTGATTCCAAAGTTTTTCCTAATGGGGTAAATCTCCATCAATTGGATTGTCTTTGATATGATGGTCGAGATTCCCCATTGTTGGTGTTATTGTTTTGAGTAGTGCTTTGATTATTATTCTTATTTTCATTTTTATTTGTTTTAATAGTTGTTGTCAAATTGAGTATTGGTTTTGTATTTTGTGTGTCGGTTGTAGCATCGTTACTTCCAATATTTCTATTTTTTTGCCAAAATTTAGGCTTGTCATTGTTTCCATAGTGATTTGCATTGTTTGGTGTATCATTTTAGTGTTTAATCACTCCTCGTTTGATAAGGGATTCTTCGATTTTAAGCCCATTCTCAATTACTTTTTCAAATGTTAGGGGACATTGCAGTTTGAGTCTATAACTCACCTAATCATTTAAGTTTTTGATAAATAATTCAATATGTTCCTCTTCAGGTATAGATCAAGGATATCTAGCGAATAAATTTCTCCAATGTTGTAAGAATGATAAGAATGTCTCACCCTTTTTCTATTTTAAGTTATACAAATCTTTTATGGTTGTCATGTTTTATGTTGAGGGAGAATTGAGAGAAGAATTTGTTGACTAGTTCTTTGAAGGATTGAATCCCTGGTTGTAACTTGGAGAACCATTCCATACAATGGGCTCCCAAAATCCTAGGAAATAACCTCATGAGGTAAGTATCTTGTGTAAACTTGAGGCTCATTATTCTGAATTCCCTTAAAGGGTCAATTAGGTCTGATTTTCCATTGTATTTGTTATATTTAGGAAATTCACAGTGTTTAGGGAAAGGTATCATATCCACACTCAGATGAAAAGGGTGGACAAATGTCCTGTAATAAATATCTCTTGGTGGTTCTTGTTTGCATATTCTGAATCTGTTGCAATAGATTTTGCATTTCACTTGTTAAAGCAACCACTTGATCTGTGTTCTAAGTGTGGTGTGGTTCTGTTTCATTTGTTCTAGGTGTTTCCTTCAATTGATTGATGTCAAAATCCTTTGAAAGTTTGGCACCTAACTCTACTAACATCAAGAGATATTTCTCCATGTCTTGTTCTAAGACTTTTTCTATAAATTTATGAAAATTTGGATCTTGTTGGGCGTGTTGTATATCTTCTTGAGTTATTTCATTGTTATCATGTTGTTGGAATCTATAAAAGGGATTTTCTTCAGTCATGTTTGGATTTTCAATTTCTTTCTCTTTGAGTTTTTGTCTTTGCAACCTTGTCAAGATTGGCATTCAAGTTTTTGGTTGTTTTCACTAAACTTGGATCTTCTGTGTTGTGATTAGTGTCAATTTTATTTTAACGAATCCAAATAGAATGATGTATTCTATTGACGAGACTAAGTTGAAAATCTGATTACTGAGTTTTTTTTTTTGTGATGGTAGGATGTTAAAATCTTGATGAGGAAACTAAATTCAATAATCTAGATTTGTTTTGATAATTTGACACTTTGTATTTTGCAAGATCTGGGTTTATGTTTGAAAACAATTTGAATTGTAAAAGCCCACCTTGTTTTAGGTTTTTAGGACATTGTTTGAATTGTGAAATATTTCTGACTGGTAAAACCTGGGTTTCTGATGGTAACAAATTTGATAGATGTTTCTGAAAGGTCTCTATTTTTTTCAGTTTTGTGGAAGCACTATGGCACTAGTATTTTTTGACACTTTGTAGAGTTTGTTTGCTTGTTGACATAAGCACTATAAAATTTGGCAGAAGCATTGTTTTAACTATGGAAGCACTAAAATAATGTGCAGAAGCACTATAATAGATGGTAGAAGCACTATTTTTGGGACCACAGTGTTGTTTAATTTTTCCTCTCCGTGAAGAGACTGACTTTTTGTGGTGCAATTTTTTGGATTTTTAGTATTTTGGTAGGATATTTTTGCTAGTAACTCCCTGATTTTGGATGAAAAACCTAATGTTTCTAAGTTTTGTCTACTATAACAACTAATCTGGTCTATCGGATTATTCTATGGTGGGTTGCAGGATGGAAGATTGATCAATAGGTTGACTACGGTTAGGTTCCTGTGAAAGAGCTCTTCTTTGATAATAGGCTTGTGAATCAAGGGTTGTAAAGCATAATCATCAGTGTAACCCCTAGAGAAATAGTGAAATCTATGGATGAAGGTTCAATGGTGAAGCAAAATCTTCCTACTTTGATACAAGAAATGTCTTATTTTCAAAAAAAAATTGTAACTAAGTTGTTTTTTTGGTTTTTTAATTCTCTTGGCAAGATATTTCTTGACAAAATTTGTGGTTTTCCAATCCCTAATCATATAATTTTTAGTTTAATTTTGTCCAAGTTGTATTTTTTTTAGGATGATCTTTTATCTGGATTTTAATGATTTTTAAATACACAACAATCAAATGTAGACAGTTGTTTTTAAGAGCTATAATCTAAAAAATAGTGTATATTCAAGGATCAAATATAGATCCTTCTTGATTTCCACAGGTTTATTGACAAAAATACACTTCAAACAGACTCACTCTTAAAGACAAGTAGGTCATCATTATACTCAATCAACCCATAACTTAAAATTGCATCAACTCACACAACCATGTCACATCCTAGAGGGCGCCTGTGTTTTTGTCTTTTTTAGGCCCGTACTCAAGGTTAGATTTCTTGATCCCCTGAGCAAACGGTCCTTGGAAATTATATGGTGAGTGTCTTGGGGGTAGATTCTTCCCTTCCCCAACACTGTTGAGTATTATAATGTCTGAAAACTGATAAGTTGACTACTACACTATGGTTCGTAGATAGGGTTTCCATTTGGAGCAAAAATAATAAACTCCCTTAGGAGACCTCCCAACCTTTAGAAAAAAGGCTTTGGGGATGGTTATCTTGCACACTTCTAGTAAATGAGGATTTATCTAGATTTACTTTTGTTTTATAGTGGTTGAAAAACCTGGCTTTGGTTGTTCCCACTTAGGTCATTCCCGTAGGGTGAGTACTTTTTCCCACTACGACATACCTTCTAAAGGATTTGATAAAGCTGGAAATGCATAAAATAAAGGATGATTCTAGCATTTTGATCACCCAGTTAATGGGAGAGCATATGCCTATCACCACACAAACATAAAAATCAATTGTTCAATTTTTAGAACCCAAATGATAATTTTCTATCTAGATGTGAAGATGTTGCTTCACAAAAGAAATCATGTAAAATTTAATTCCAAATTGAAATGTTTGGTGACTATCCTAGGATTGATAAATTTTTAATCAAGTGACTATCCTAGATTGATTCATTTTAGTCCAATTAAAGAAGTGACTATCCTAGATTGATTCATTTTATTCCAACTAGAAAGAAATGAAGTTATTGTTCACGGTCACATCAGATCCAAATAATGATTTACATAGAAGCACTATGATAGAGGTCAGAAGTGCTCTAGAAATACTCAGATGTGCTATACAAAATGTTGGAAGCACTAAAAGATTCATCAGAAGTGCTATAGAATTCATTGGAAGCGCTAAAAAGAGATGTTGAAGGTGAACAGTCGGACTGTGTTGGAAGCCTTTTGATCGAAGCACTAAAACAATCTTCCAAAGTGGTATAGTTTTTGATGAAAACGCTAAAAAAAGTAGAAGTCCTATAGTTTGTGTCAGATGCACTGCAGAATATTCTGATCACACTAAAAGAATCACGCCATAATCTATATGAACACTTTTTTAGAAAATACTTGTTAAAAACATGGGGTTAGGCCCCATGGTGGGCGCCAAATTGTAAGTGTGGAATAAGAAAATAAATAAAACAACTAAAAACACTTCTTAATGAAACATTATATCAAGATTTAACATGAATTAAACTAATTTAAAGCACAAAATCTTGAAAGCGTCTCATTGTCTCCTATCTCCAAAGATTTATCAAGTCACAGAAGGCTCTCAATTTGGTAAGCAGTGCGACTGTTTAAAATGCTAATTTAGAGAATGGAGTGATGTTAAATGCAATGATCTAATGATGGATATTGAAAGCTAACTAATATGGCGCTACTGTAATCTATCCTAACATGAAAACTGATGAATGGAAGCTACAGTAAAAATTAATGATGCAGCTGTGATTCTAATTCTATTGATGCTATGATTGCTATGATGCTATTTCTATTGATTGATTGCTTGATTGCTAAGATGCTTGATTTATATTCTTGTACATTAAGTTTGCATAAAATTGGGGTTCCATTCCCTATGAAGAAAGGTTGTATTTATAGATTTCACGATAGCAGTTTTGCACAGGGGCAACATAATAGAGGCCTGGATTCAATCTTGATATTTGAAGGATGAGAGATGAAGAAGCTGGAGCTGATGAAGGGAATGGTTTCTCCCCATTAAAACATCAGGCAAGATGATAGGAAAGATTAGAGGTTCAGAAGATTTGAGAGATTGATTCAAATTTGTCTCCAATTTGTCTCCACAGCTTCCCGTGAATTCTAGTTGAAATAAATTCGATTTTGGAATATCAAATTTGGTAGGTGAGTGAATAGAGGAATTTTTTTAATGCTTGTATTTAAATATTTTGATTTATTTAAATTAGTAAAAAGGGGAATAAATAATTTAATAAAACAAACTATAGAAGTTGTTTATTCAATTAAAATAGAAGGATTATGATAATTAAATAAAATGAAGTGAAATATGTTTATTTAATTAAGACGAAAATAAAAGAATGAAGATTGAAGAATTTAAGATGAACTATATAAATAAATATTTCTATTTATTTAATAGTAGATGAAATAAAGGTTAATTAATCAAATAAATCATATTTAATTAATTATATTCTCTAGACCATTTTTAGGTGTATACAGTATTTATCAATGTTCTTTGCATCTACTATGACATACATATATATCTACACACAAGGAAAATCCATTGTCCATCACTCCGATCAATGGTGGTATCACCAAGACTTTTGTATTGCTTTACTAACCATCCCCCATGCAAAAAACACAAAACAAGTGATTGTATTTTTGCTCGCTCACTCTCAATAATGTCAAAGCTAAATACATGGCCCTCACATCCTTGTTTATTGTAATAGTGCCTATCCCTTTTAGTTGTCACGTAACCTTTTATTTCCCATCTACTACCTATTGTCTACATGTAATTCCACATATATACATTTCCGCACATTGTTTCTGTGTCTATATATATCTAATCAACAGATCCTTACAAATGCATCCAAGGCATGTAATGCTTGTATATTTTCTTGCAAAAAAAAATCTGCATCGATATATAGGTATCTGAACTTAAATGTACCTTTTTAGTTATTATTTATTTCAGCCTCAAAAAGGAGTTGCTAGAATGATAGGAGTACATATTAAGTATAATAAGGAACATTGATTTCACCATTGATCAGAGTGGTGGATGATGTATGTTCTTGCTCGAGGGTTTGGTGAGAGCACATGAGGCTCCATGACCCAATATGGTAGGGTGGAGATCATGCCTTATTTTGTTGTTTTTCATTTTATATTTCATATGTGCACAACTCAGTTCTTCACTTGAACTAGGTTCTTTAGCAATATGTATAGATCCACCTTTCTCTTTTGCTAGATATTCTAGGATACATGCCAACAAATACAATGCACTATGAACCAAAGAACATGACCGCCTCCAACAATTGTGTCCATTTCCATCATCATGAAATGTTGCTATTCTTTACGGTAACTATAGTGATTATATTTTCCCTCTTCATTTCCATGCATATATAATGTCCATCATTTCTAAATTTGCTTCAAGTTATCATTTTTATATGTGAAATGTAATCATAGTCATACTTCATCATGCCCTATGCACAAGGTATGCCTGCATCTTCTTTATTTGATCTCTTCTATCATAGGTGTATTACATATTTTTTGTTATAAATTATAGAACTATTTAAATTTCATAATTTAGATATTGGTTACCAATGAAACATGTTCACCTCACTAAACTTCACATTTTCTTGTGTGTAACTATATCTAATTCAAACCAATTTAGATTGCAAATGTTCTCAATTGTAACCATAGATCTCCAAAATGCTAAATAGCTTTACAATCGCACGTTTGGCATGGTGTATGAGCTGCAACTACATTCTATTTAATATATACAAGGTAAGGTTAAATATCCTTTATTCCATCTCTTATTTCACAACTGCATGCCAATTTCTTTAAAATGTATAACATTGATTTCAACTCAAGAAAATTCTCATGTGTCAAAGCATTTCTCTCACCATTGATCAAAGTGGTGGACAATTTATGTTTTTTCTCGGGGGTTTGGTGAGAGCCCATGAGGCTCCATGACCCAATATCATAGGGTGGAGAGAAAGACTTCTTTTGTTGTGTTCATACTACATTTTGTTGCATGCACAAGGTATGCCTACATTTTACTTAATTACTCCCTTCTATTACAGGTGCATTGCATATTATTTGTTATAAATTATATACAACTCTTTATATTTCCTAATTTAGATATTGTCTACCAATGACACATGTTCATTGCACTAAACTTAACATTTTCCTTTCATTTTTGCAAAACATGCTCAAGTCAAAAAATTCTACTCCGTGGATTTTTTGATGCCATTAGGTCTTCTATGAAGTCAGTAGGTGCCAAAACATTGCTTTCACCATTGATCAAAGTGGTGGACAATTTATTTTTTTTCTCGGGGGTTTGGTGAGAGCCCATGAGGCTCCATGACCCAATATGGTAGGGTGGAGAGGAAACCTTCTTTTGTTGTGTTCATACTGCATTCCATTACGTGCACAAGGTATGCCTACATTTTATTTATTGAACATCCCTTCTATTCTAGGTACATTGCATATTATTTGTTATAAATTATAGAACTTTATATTTCCTGATTTAGATATTGTCTACCAATGGCACATGTTCATTGCACTAAACTTCACATTTTCCTTTCATTTTTGTAGAACATACTCAAGCCATAATGGGGATTTTGATGAAGTAATCTGTTAAAAATGACCTTTGAGAATAATCGTAGTGACTATAAAATCAGTCACAATGGTCAAATAAACAATTAGATTCTGATAGGCTCTATATTAAGTGTAATAAGGAACATTGATTTCACTATTGATCAAAGTGGTGGATGATGCATGTTCTTGCTCGAGGGTTTGATGAGAGGCCATAAGGCTCCATGACCCAATATGGTAGGGTGGAGAGTAGGCCTCATTTTGTTGTGTTTCATTTTTATATTTCCTATGTGTAGATCTATATGTTTCTAACATAAGATGCAAACAAGATTCATATGTTTCATAGGTTGTATATTAAGTGTAATATTAAACATTTATCTGCGCATTGATTATATTGAGACAACATGCTCTAATTTTTAATCTTGCACTGAAATTTTTTATAAGTAATCTCCTGAGATATATTTTGATCACATGCAAAGTTAGATTTAGAAATATAATAAAAAAATATAGTTAATTTTTTTTGTACATCAATCTAATTTTTTATTAACATCAACAGAATCCTATGGATGCAATTATCTCTTTATTGTTATGGTTGTGCATGACTTGTGTAAATATACTTATTTGACATTTGTATGTCCTATTCCAAACCAATAATATTTGAAGCTTTTAGATAATTCTATTATCCTATTTACATAATCTGCATGTATTAGTACATTTATCTATTCCCTACTATCTTAGTGTAATGGTATCATAAAAGGGTTATTAATGATGCCATACGAATTTTTAAATTTTGTCACTTGATCTCTCTCAGGAACTACTATGCCTAGCTATTACATACCTTGTTCTATTTGGATGTAGACTTACACTCTAGAATGTTATTGCAGAACAACCACAATGCTATCATTAATGTTCCATATAACACTTAAGATATAGCTTATCATTCCAACAATGTCTAGGTATGTATCAATCTTGTTTGAATCTGATATGACATACATACATATTTGCACATAGGGGTAATAAAATGAAACACAACAAAATCAATGTTCCAAATAACACTTAAGATACAGCTTATCATTTGCTACGTGCAGATATGTAAGCATCCTATGCTCTCTCTCAAATTATTCTTAGCATCCCCCCTCTAATTGCTACTCTGTTTGTACACATCCTTGGCATTTGGACTTCCTCTCTGCCTATCAACTCATCGAACTGCATGTCACTACGTGCAACTGTTAGTTTTATTAATATTCTTTAATGCTAGGTACATGTTTTTAGAAAATTATTTTATATGTGACCCATGCATTATAAATAATACACTCTAAAGGATTATCTTTTATATATGTGGGGATCAACATATAGAAAATGAAGTACAAGTAAAACCTAGTTTGGATATTGGAGTAGAGGGGGCTTCAACAACACATAGTTGATGTTAGGGAGGAGGCTCAACAAGTATTTGATGTTAGAGAGGGTTGTGGATAACTTCCTTCTATATATGCATCATACAAACCTAATTAAAGTGGTTAAGATAAAAATTTCTTACAAAAATATACATCATTTACTTGATATTTATGCAGAAAACTTGAAATTGTATGTTGAGAAACTTAGTGTAGATAGTAAGAGATCACTAATTTTAAAATTATGGATACACTTGGTCAAGCCCAACTATTATCAAGTATACTTACTTGTGATGAGATAAAAGATCCATGACAATTATTAGGCATAGATTTCACAAAAAAGAAGAAAAGAAACCTAGAAAAAGATATTGTTCAAAATGTTACAAAAGGTTTAAGTTTCATTGGTAAAAAATATTCAAGAAGAGTGATGTTAACCTTTATTGTAAGTCCAAAAATGCAAAGAAAACACTAAATATATTCACTTTCAAGTGAACATGACATAAGTATAAAAACACTAACAAAATACGTGAAAATAAGAAAAGTTTTGGATGATAATATTACAAAAGGAAATTGGGCATTGATGTGTAGGGCTCCTTGTTTTGAAAACTTAAAGATGCTATTACAAATTTGATCACAATTTTTTGGCATGACCATACTCATCCTTCATCAAATAGTAGAGATACACTTAGATATAGGATAAGACCAAATGAATATGAATTGCATACAAAAATTGGTTAGACATAACACAACATGAGATGTATGTTATATTTTATAGTGCAAATCCTCATATTAATATTTGGAGAACAATATTTGAATTATTAAATCCATGGTATGTCAAACCAAATAGATTTTTGAAACTTGTTGTCATCACCATATTGAATTTGATCTCTACTATCAAATTTATTATAAGATCATTGAAGAAAGTGATGGTTTTGTAAATATACCTCCAAAATGGGTAAGTTAGATCATAACATCCATTTTATGTGATAAAATGGTGATGATATAGAGGGTTCAATGGAATGCAAAAAAAAAAAAAGACTATGTGAAACATGTGGAAATTTAGCTAAATTTCCTTTAAGAAATGAAGGATATTTAAATGACGAAGATGGAAAATTGTAAGAGTTACAAGTACATAAAGTGTAAAATTAAATTTGGGAAGGAATCCATAGTGCCAGATTACATAAAAGAGGAACTGACCATTGAAACAATTATGATTTTTTTTTGTAAATTGATACTACCATGCATACAAAATGTATTTTTTTCTAAGTGGTAAGATAAATAGTTTTAGTTTGTCATGCCCATAATTTTTCCTAGAAAACACATTTTTTTTTTTTACCGACATTTACACATCGCGTCCTTTTCGCACAATGCAACCTCTAATGTCAACACTTATTAGACAATGTCAAATTGGACATAAGGCACAACTCAGTTTGGTTGGCTAGGTTATTGAAGCCACACCCTCTCTTGGCCTAGTTTATAACCGTTAATTTAGAACATTACCAATAGATGGATAAGTCCGGGTCAATGTTTATGCTACCACACATATTATAATTTAAACAAGAACAACCCTTTCATTGAATCCTTAACCTGATATACATCAAAGATTCTTTATGATCCTTTATTATCATGCGTGTTAGGGGATTACTAGCATTATTGAATTCAGAAAATTACTTATGTAAACGTTATTAATATTTACTAGTGTCTTTGTCTTACCTTACCTTACAAGTATAAGTCTATTATTACTCACTAACTCAACTTTATGAAATCATCTTCAATTCAATAATTAACAATGATAGTTATACTCAACCCATAATTTATCAATGAAAATAGCATTATTATCTGATTGACACTCTTTGAGACACCTTACCTAATTTGATGTACTCCACATCATCATCGAAACCCGAAGTTCAATCATGAGAGGAAAAGACACGTTTATATATTAATTATCAAATTTATATATCTAATTATTTATTCATACTTAATATTACTCTTAACTTAATTACTAAAGGAGTAAATAAATAATAACATATTTATAGATTTATTCTTACTTATTGTTGACCTAATTTAATAAATAATGAATAAATAAATAGTAGCATATTTATTTTCATCTATTATTTACTTATTTTCACTCAAGAAATAAGTTTAAGAAAAGAATTAAATATAAATCATTTCCTTTATTTGTATGAACTATATTTGTTTATTTTATTTTTTAAGGAAAAGAAAAGAATCGAATCAAGAGGAAATTATTTCTTCTTCT
Organism: Sequoia sempervirens; assembly: GCA_007258455.2. Taxonomy (NCBI): domain Eukaryota; kingdom Viridiplantae; phylum Streptophyta; class Pinopsida; order Cupressales; family Cupressaceae; genus Sequoia; species Sequoia sempervirens. The sequence continues at coordinate 217,261,503 of VDFB02000015.1, read as the reverse complement.
TTAATTTCTACTCTAATCTCATATAGAACATAATTTAACTTAATAGTGTCTCTTTCTTAAGAGTATGGGGATATTTCTCCCTTCTTTCACTTTTCCTCGTATAATTATTTTATCCCATGTATTATTCGTGGCAAGGATGTGATTTTATGCTTAGCATATTAAACTTTTATTTTAATCACTAACTGAGCTAGTATTACCCCGTGTCATGGAAATTATCACCATTGACTTATAACACTATTGGTTCTTACCATTCCAAAGTAGGTAGTGCCCAAACGTTAGAGCATTTAGGGATGATTTACAGACTTAAGAGAGAAAAATTAATCAGAGTTTTATAAACTGATTTAGACGCCCTGTTTACTTACACAATATATATATGTATGCCAAATATATGTATTTAACTATTTGAAATCAGACATATTGTTTACTAATTTGGACAGAGAAAATGTAATAGAATAGACTCATTATGAATTCTGTCTATCTGAGTATTTCCTCTATTAATCCGTTCTCTTTTAATCATAGTTTTATAGTCTTATTTAGAACACCTGTTTACTTTGTAAACTATATGTGTGTATTTAGCTAGACGTAAGCATAAAGTTTTGTGACAAAGTTTATGTCTATGTAGAAGGTACGACATCCATGGGAATAGCATAGACAGAGTTTCCTTTTTTAAATTTTTTTTTAGCAGATGTTATAGTTGTTGTCTACACAACATAGCCGTGCCTGCAAAAGGTGGAAAGTCACAAAGATGAAAGCATAACCCAGGCTTGTTATCTCCTTGAAGAAATGATCCAAGAATACATTAGCTCAGACCATGAAATACAGAGATATAGACAAGCGAATTTTTTTTTTGACAGAGTAACTCAAATAAATGTCATCTTATGCATGACTTGGAAGCATAGGGGAGGCGCATAAGCTATTTGACGGAGTGCCCCGATAGACATAATAGTGCATGGCATGCTGCACTTGCAGGCTATGTACAAAATGGTTTTGATTATACTAACTCGTCCCTGCTGGCAAATATTTAACAAATGCAAGTACCTCACATGGCCTTTAATGAATCCAAAGTTTCAACTTGCTGCCACCATAACGTGGGTGTCTAGATACATGCTCTTTAATGCCAATAACTCTTGCGTGACAAGCTACCATTACAGAAACTACTACGCGCTGCTTGCCATCTTTAAATTGATGATTAATCCCCCCTTAAAGGCACGTGGGAAGTACACAATAGGGATCACGAACAGATCTTATTAACTTTTCTTAAGTATTTTCTTTTATTACCCCTTTACGTATAGCAGTGAGTTACATACAACAGATTGACATATGGGTTTGATATGAGCATAGGTGTTTGGTGGACAAAAATGATGTACTTGCACACTGTAGTACGCCGAGTAAAAGCTTGCTTCAGACATGCACGTGGCAGAGGTCTTTTACTAATACTTTTACATCATATTACCCGAAGCGTGGGTATGGGGTCACACCCTTGGTTTCAATTACAAGAAATCTAAACGATGCGTAGTAAGTAAATCAATGGTGCCTTCAATTTATCTATCTATGTAAGTAGTATGCAGTTAGGAACTTGCTGCAGATGAATTTTCAATGAACTCTAATCTCCATCCAAGTTCTTACAAGCATTCCGAGCTGGAGGGAAAAGGTATGATGGGGGGCTGCTTAGGGATTTAGCTGTTCCCTGCCATACCATTACAAACTCAGAAGTGGATTTAAAAAAAAGAGCTCTTGTTTATTATCATTAAGGAGGTAGGTTTGGGCCTAAAAGAGTTAAGTTCCTTTAGTGCTTCATCCGCCTGTAGAATTCATGCTTTTGGCATAAATATTCTTCTGTGCATTGTTGACACTTAGGTGTATTATCAAATTTATTTCCACATCTCTGAGGCAAGGTTTAGAGTCGCAGCAAATAATTATTTGTTTGTGTATTAAACCACAATGGGGAACAAAGGAATGTGATAAAATCATATTATATAACTTCTACCGTTCCCTTTTCTGGCATCGCAGCTCTCCACAGAGGCCGAGCTTAACCGGCACACTCTAAGGGTACACTCCCTTAGGTGGCCAGGCCCGTGGGTCCCATGAAGTGACATTTCCGTTCTCTATCAATTCCACAATTCCGTTTTCACCGGATTCCGTCCCCTAAACCTTCTCGCGTTTCTGTTTTCATGTTATTTGTTTTCATTTCAGTAGTAATTCGCTTTACTCCCACATTCCGAGGGGATTAAATATGGTGGAATAAACTACCATGAATACTCTGTATGAAGAAAAATTGAAGCACGGGATTTTAACAAGAAAACTATTGATAAGCAGGAGGTATTTTTCCACAGCGTGTCAAATTATGATATTGCTATCATAATATTGGTCAATGAGTTTGACTCGAAACTACACGGTTGAATCCTGATAGCAATATCATAAGAAAACTATTATTTAAGCTTATCATAAAATTGCATTTATTCATTAAGTTTTACTGCCTTCTTTATTAAAATATGTAATAAAGCTTATATTATAATTTAAAATATTTAATAATAAATATATAATGAAGGAATAGTTATAACAATGTTAATAGAATTATTTTTAAATTATAAAATAAAATAGATATAAACATAATCTATATTTAAAAAATAATAGTAATTATAAATTTTTTAAGTAAATGAAAACATATAATATAATTTTTAAGTAAATAAAAAAATTAATAATTTTTAAATAGTGTTAATTTTTTTTAACATATAATAGGCACAACACTTGCTGAAGGTTTTTTAACGCTTGAGCTGGAGCAGTACTGGGATGGGTGACCTCCCGGGACGGACCAGTGCTTCACCTCTGTGAGCATCACCTAGATGCAATGAGTGCTAAGTGGACCATTCGATATCATGAGAGATGGGTTCTTGTTGAACCACTACTCATGAAACATGGGTCAATGAGTTTGACTCAAAAACTACACAGTTGAATCCTGATAGCAATATCATAATTTAATTGTGTTTCAATTTTTATAGATGATCATGACATATAAAATAGTTCTTAAATAAATAACACAAAAATATGTATATATGGAAGCACCAACGTAAATTTATTTTTGGACAATGTTTTGGTACATATGTATTTTGATAAAAGTCATATTCTAATGTAAATTTAGATACATTTACATAGATTTTGCCTCACTTTTATCTACGCAAAATCTCACTTCATGTTCTCATACATTTGATCTATCCTTCTAATTATCCATAATAATATATGCATTGACTCTTAAACTCGATGTTTATCATTGTCTATTCTTATCCTAGGTCAAGTCCATAATCATGGGGTGATCTGCATAATAATGAACTCAACTTGCCTAAATTCAAATTGGCCTATTGCCCCCTTTTCCTTTCCCACCTAAAGTTGTGTGTGGGTGCTTATGTAAATTATTATGAACTAGTATAAAAAGATTTGTTTCCATTCATTTCAAACAACACACACATTCAATTATCTCTCATTCTAGGAGGATTTACAAGGTCAATGAATAATAATGCATTTAGATTTTGTGCTTAAAAAGGAGTGACAAGTCTAATTTCTAACTAAATTATCTATTGTAATTCATTAAATTAACATCCTTAATTGGCTTGGCATAACAAAAAATAATGATATTCCATCAATTTGGAGATTTTTTTCAAGAGAAATGGTTAAAAGGGAAAATTAGAACAATATAACAATGTATATGAAAGAGAATTTTCGAAACAAATTTGCAAAAGGTTTCTTAAATGTAAATATATATATTTTTTATTAATGAGTCCATTCTCTTGTTCAAAAACAAAATTAAACAATTTTAAAATATGATTATAAGGCGCATTATTTCATCATGCATTTATATATCTATTGAACATGTATTTTCATGTCCTCTTTTTATAAGTTCACTTTTTTGCGTCTTTTTTACATAGCTTCTTTATATAAATCTAGTTTGATGTGATCTCTTAAGTTTTCTATTATATTTTCAATAGACTCAAAGTCATCAATATATACTTCTTTAATTAGCATTTTTCATCAAAACCATTTTTCTTCAATGCATGCATGGCTAAATTATTAAAATAAATTAAATTGTGCATTATTAAAGTATTCAATTTACAAATCACACAAGTTTTGCAAGTCAAACTATGATATTCTTTGTAATTGAAGGGATGATATTCTTTGTAATTGAAGGGATAAAAGTGTATATTTTAGAACTTACACCTTTTTCTATACCATTTTTCACATACATCATAAATACTCAGTCATCCATTTAGTGCACAACACCCATTAGTAATCTACCAATATAAACCACCTCAATATTTTCCATTCCACAATCCAAAAAATCTATCCTCCTTGGACTAGATTGTTTTGTGGGATATTGTCTACCAACTTTAAATTCACCTTTTTCTTCCCCAAAAGTCAAACCTTTCATAAAATATTCATTAGCAATTGGATCTCATGCCATATATTTCCAATTAATGACCATGGACATGTATTTAAGGAAAATTCACCTTTTTCTTCCCCAAAAGTCAAACCTTTCACAAAATATTCATTAGCATATTGGATCTCATGCCATATATTTCCAATTACTAACCATGGACATGTATTTAAGGAAATTTCTTATGACACATGAATCCATCTACCAATGAATCAATCAAAAAAGATAAAATCTAATTTGAAAAAATATTCAAATGTTAATTCTTTATGCTACACTAGTCCACTAGCATGTCATATTTTGCATTCACATACCTTATTTGGCATGTTTGTGATGCCTTATTCTATTTTGTGTTCTTGAATTTCATCAATGTTAGCCAAAGAATCATCTTGGAATAAGTCCTACCATACTTCTAAGCATGACCAAAATAAAAATAAGTACAAAAGATAGAATTTCATCAATGGTAGCCAAAGAATCATCTTGGAATAAGTCCTACCATACTTCTAAGCATGACCAAAATAAAAATAAGTACAAAAGATAGAGGTAAGTAAGGTTTGAAGACTTACATCAACGAAGGACTAAGCCACAAAGTGACCTTCAACTCTAAGATTCAATTTCTTTATTGCACAAAAATTTTACATTCATTGCCTAAGTTGCTTCTCCAAATTCTTCTCTTTAATGTATTGAATGGATGCTCCATGATTTCATTCAATTGAAAAATATGATATGTCTTCATCTATGTGTTCAATTTCTTAATTTCACAAATTTTCCTCATTCATTCCCTTTTCTTTGTATTCTCAATTTCATGCTCTTCTAATGTTTTTCTTTGGTCATTTCCTTATCATGATGTTTAATTTTAAATCAATCATGAATAATGCATGGAGTTAGTTGAACCATTGTATGATAAAGCATCAAACCGCAACCAAACAAAAAGGTACCTATATTTGTATTTATATCTGTATGTTTTTTCCATGTCTTAACATTGTCTCCTCTATCATGTGGCCTCCTCTTTTTCTTTTATTTTTTTATGATTATCCTAACTTAGGTACCTATATTACTTATTGAATTCTCGATCTCTAAAATATGCACATACCAAGTTGTATTATCTCTTATCTTATGTGCACCTTTACTTTCTTAGAAGTAAGAACTATATTATTTTCCCTCTCAAATTGTTCCCAAAACTATTGCTCAAAACCCCTATGGTAAAAAAATCAACATTTTACTTGTTGGGAGTGATGAAGTACCAAGTTGACTTGTTAGAAACTTACTCAAACCCTCTTCCCTATGTTGTATATCATTAAATATTCCTAGAGGGGAAAGTGAAAATTACAAAATTCAAACTTTCCCTATGAACATAAGATTATCAATTTATAATATTTTCAATTTTACCTCAATATATGACATAACTAGTTCCAGAGTTTGAGAAAATCATAGATTTCATGATCATAATTATAATATATACAATAAAAGGAACCATTGGCATATATTTGTAGATAATAGCCCATGAAATTCACAGATAAGCATTAACTAAGGTCAATGGAATATGTTCACAAAGAGCATTAATACACAACACAATTGTTTATGCTAAATTTTTTTAGGAGTCTTAGATTGAGCTAAAATTTTTATCCTAGCATTCAAATATGTAGGGGAACAAGTTGTCTCCATTTATTTTTTTAATTTACAACGATTCAAAATTATTTATTTATTTATTTAGTCAAGAGATATTTCTATTTATAATTTTTTTTTAATCGAAATAACTCTTATAAAGAACTATGAAAAAAAAATAACAACAATCAATATTTGCTAATTAATAATACTTTTAATTGATTAGTGTGAATTATAATTTCTAACATTTGTAACAAAAACTAATTAATAATTCACTTACTAAAATGATTTGTGAAAAAATAATTCTTAAATGAAAAATAACAATAACATACAAATGTAAACAACTTTCAAAATATTATAATTTCTAAAAACATTCTCTTGGACAAAATATTTCCATAGTTCATGTTAATGAACATGAATCGTAAGCAAATTTATGATATTCAAATTTAATATCATTTTCTTTCTCTTTTATTCATTCATAAAAAATATTTAAATTTTATTAAATTGCAAATGTTAAACAATAATGATTCTTCCCATTAGAACCAAATACTTGTACCTCTAGAGTCTAAATAAAATAATTGATATAAAGTGTCACACCACACAACTAAATATTTAAAAAAATTAAAACTATCTAGAATTTATTTAATTTTTTATTTATTTAAGAACTAAATATTTTTAAAAAATAAAACTATCTAAAAATTATTTAATTTTTTATTTATTTAAGAACTATTTTATATGTCATGATCATATATAAAAATTAAAACACAATTAAATGTTTAAAAAAATTAAAACCATTTAAAAATTATTAAATTTTTAATTTACTTATGAATTATTTTATATTTTTTAATTTACTTAAAAAATTTATAATTACTATTATTTTTAAATAAATATAGATTATTTTTATTCTATTAACATTGTTATAACTAATCCTTCATTATATATTTATTATTAAATATTTCAAAATTAATCATTTAAAATTTTATATTATAATGCTTCATTATATATTTATTATTAAATATTTTAAAATTAATTATTTAAAATTTTATATTATAATATAAGCTTTATTATATACTTTAGTTAAAAAATAGTAAAACATACTTATTGGCTCTAATTAAGCTACCTTTACACCTAATCTATCTCTCAAGAATAAGCTTAAATTATAGTTTTCTTGTTAAAATCCTGTGCTTCAATTTTCCTTCATACGGGGTATTCATAGTAGTTTATTCCACCAGGAATGTGGGAATAAAAAGAATTACTCCCGAAATGAAAACAACTAACATGAAAACGGAAGCGCGAGAATGTTTACGGGACGGAATCCGACGAAAACGAAAATGTGGAAATGATAGAGAATGGAAATGTCACTTCATGGGACCCACGGGCCTGACCACCTAAGGGAGTGTACCCTTAGAGTGTGCCGGTTAAGCCCGGCCATAGAACGGCCGGCCGCACTTAAGCATAAATATAAAGATAAATGAGAGCGCAAGAGAAAATCAATCAAATACGTTGAGCTAAATTACTACGACGTAATAACCAAAATATGTAAAATAAACATTTATTTTAATATTTTTAATAGAAGATAGCAGATAACCATGACAAGTGACTTACCTACAAACTATGTCCACTGAGCAAAAAATTATGGGTCGAGTTTGCAAGAAAACTAACAGATAATCTGAGAAACCCTAATGTACGTGCTTAATCATTTGACGAATGCTTAGTCTGCTTGAAAGTTGCGCCCAGTACGAAGAACTGTTAACTAATTTTATTATTTATTTGTTTTTAATGATGATGCGCGTTGAGGTTATAATATACCTATGTCTCGCAGAAGACGATAGATTGATCATACCGATAAAATTAGAAGATTTTTTTCTATAGCCAAGAAATTCCCAAAGAATTTCCAATAACTTCAAAAAATGATTCACCCCAGAAATTTAGTAGAAGATTAGGAAGATGTATACAAATGGGCATAATATCAAAGAATTCTATGGAAGGATAGAATGAGAGGTGTCATGATTTAAAAATCAACAAGTGTTGTCCCCATGCTAAAATAGTGAGTACGATGGTATTTAAATCCGCCACACTAAAAAAAAATAACAATAAAGAAACCACAAGAAGATGGATAGATTTCAAGTTTACCTGTCATAATGTGCTACCAAGATTTAGTGATCCATTAATATAGGTCTAGGAGGCATGGCCATAAATGGTTCAACCTACATATTAATGAATGCTTTAAAAAAATTCAATCTTTTCAACTATCTCTTCTATAACCTCATTTCCTAGATTTATTTCCAAGGGCATAAATGTGATTTAAAGGGGCTTTTTGAAGGGAAACCTGGGAGGTTTCTACAAAATTGAGAAACTTTGTGGGAAATTCTTCTCTTGGCGACCTTTCGGTGTTGGTTTCCTATGGCATGTTGTTGGGTGATGCCTCAAACATCTTGAGACTTCTCCAGAGTCTTAAAGCCGAGAAAATATGATGGCTACAATGTATTCGATAAATAAGCAAAACGGTGAACATGGAAAAAACTTGGTGAACGGAAATAGCAAAAATATGGTTTGTCTCGAAGAGTAACTTCGTCATTGTACTCTCATTGATCAGAGTGATACGTACAGAGGTGGATTTTATGCATCCCGTTGTACAAGTTTCAGGCTGGCAGCATATAGAACCGCACTCAAACATAAATATGACGATAAATGCGAGCAGCCTACGGCCAAGAGCAACTCAATCAAATACGAGCTAAATTACCATGACGTAATAACCAAAATATATAAAATAAATATTTATTTTAGTATTTTTAATAGAAGATAGCAGATAACCATGGCAAGTGACTTACCTGCAAACTTACCTGCAAACTATGTCCGCTAAGAAAAAATAATGGGCCGAGTTTGCAAGAAAACTAATAGAGAATCTCATAAACTGTGTCCACTGAGAAAAAAATGGGTCGAGTTTGCAAGAAAACTAACAGATAATATCATAAACCCTAATGTACGTGCTTAACCATTTGACGGATGCTTAGTCTGCTTGAAAGTTGTGCCCAGTACGAAGAACAGTTAACTAATTTTATTATTTATAATTTGTTTTATCTAAAGGATGTTGACCACTATAAAGGTAGGGTCGGCGGGTCATAAATGTAACATTTTTTTACCTAATTCACTCTCGAAGGGTTGATCTCGAACGGCGCCTCCATTTTGTCTAGGGCTGTGCTGTGGGTTGTTTTGGTGCTGATCTTGGGTCCCATAGGCTTCTTTGGCCTCGTGGACGTCATTAAAATATTTCATTTCATTTCAATGATGATGCAGGTTGTGGTTATAATATACTCGTGTCTCGCAGAAGACAGTGGATTGAATGTACCAATAAAATTAGAAGATTTTTTCCTATAGCCAAGAATTTCCAATAACTTCAAAAAATGATTCAACCCAAAAATATAGTAGAAGATTAGGAAGATGTACACAAACGGGCATAATATCAAAGAATTCTATGGAAGGATAGAATGAGAGGTGTCATGATTTAAAAATCAACAAGTGTTGTCCCCATGCTAAAATAGTGAGTAGGATGGTATTTAAATCCTCCACACTATAAAAAATAACAATAAAGAAACCACAAGAAGATGGATAGATTTCAAGTTTACTTGTCATAATGTGCTATCAAGATTTAGTGATCCATTAATGTAGGTCTAGGAGGCATGGCCATAAATGGTTCAACCTACATATTAACCCATGCTTTAAAAAAAATTCAACCTTTTCAACTATCTCTTCAATAACCTCATTTCCTAGATTTATTTTGAAGGGCATACATGTGATTTAAATGGGAATTTTGAAGGGAAACCTGGGCAATTTCTATAAAATTGGGAAACTCCGTGGGAAATTCTTCTCTTGACGACCTTACAACATTGGTTTCCTCTTGCATGTTGTTGGGTGATGCCTCAAAAATCTTGATAGACTTCTCCAGAGTCTTAAAACAGAGAAAATATGACAGTTGCAATGTATTCGATAAATAAGAAAAATAGTGAACATGGAAAAAACTCGATGAACGGAAACATCAAAAATATGGTTTGTCTCAAAGACTAACTTCCTCATTGTACTCTCATTGATCAAAGTGATATGTATAGAGGTGGGTTTTACGCAGCCTGTTGTACAAGTTTTACGCTAGTAGCATATAGAACCACACTCAAACATAAATATGATGATAAATGAGAGTGACTTACGACCAAAAGAAAATCAATCAAATAAGTTTAGCTAAATTACTACAGTGTAATAACTAAAATATGTAAAATAAACATTTATTTTACTAGGGTAAAAGCACAAAGTTGTGCCACACTTTCAACCAACTTATCAACACAACTAAATTTAAGTATTTCTAACTAAAAATCAATTTTGGTCAAATATATGATCTAGTAAGATTTATCCTAACTAAGTTAGATACTTCCACAACTTTTTCAACTAAAATTGTTAGCTAAAAATATATGGAGCACCACTTTGAGTCCAATGTACCAAAAACTTAAAATTAATTATAAAACTTGAAGTTTCAATAACTCCACTAATGTAAATAACATTTTTCAAAAAATATAAAAATACAGCGAGTTTCTAAACAAAGCATATTATCAACATGGTAATATATTTTAAAACATAAAACCATAGAAAAATCTAGCTGGAGATTTCAAGAATTGGCTTTGATCGAGGAAAGGCTCTGCAACCGAGGTGCCCTAGAAGTTGGTGCTCGCAACAGGAAACAACTTCTTGTGGGGGTGGTCGTATGCCCCCCCACCCAGGTTTCCCCTGACCATATTTCTTTGTCTGTGTTCCTTTCTTTTCTTTTTCGTTTCCTTATGTCGTTATTTCTCTTTTTTCTTGGTATGTGCCTTTTTGTTGTGTGTTGGTGATCCTTGTTAGTTGTGTAGGGTTCCGACCCTCCTTCATTAATGGAGGAGGGTTCGGGTCCTCCATTACACAGTCCTTGCGACGGGTCTTGTAATCCTAGTGACCCCCCTCCCAGAGTCGTGCAAATGTCTTTCAAAGAGGCCCTAACTGAAGACGGCGAAGCGATCCCAGGAGAGGCTAATTTTGTTATGGAAGGCGCGGACAATGGTGATGGTTCCACTGAAAGTAAGTCTCCCTCTCTCACCTCCAGGAACTTAATCATTTCTCCGAACAAGAATCTGAAATCTATTATTTCTAGCGAAAGATCTAGATTAAAAAACACTGGTATTTTCTTTGCTGCGCTAGATGCCGAAAAAATACCGGCCGGAAAGTTTCTAGACTCCTAGCTGGCCAGAGTTTGGGGGGGTAAATTTGGTATCCATGTTAAGTTTTTTCGAATGATCCTTCGTGGACTTTTTGTCATCGTGTTGGCAAATCAAACTTTGCAAGGAAAAACTTTGGAGAAGCCCTACTGGAATGTGGGCGGGTGCACCTTTCGTGCCCTGTCGTGGTCCCCGGCGGCCATCGCTAAGGAGGTCATAGCTTTATCGGCCCCAAGGTGGGTCACGATTAAAAACCTTCCCCCAGAATTTTGGCGTTTGATTCCACAAATTCTTGCGCCGATCAGGGTCGTTGTTAAAATTGATTAGACTAATTTAACTCTTCCCAATTTGGATGCGCAGGCTCTAATCTCCATGAATCCCGACATTGAGTTCCCTGAGAATATCATCTTTAAAGAAGACTACAATCAAATTGTCTGTCCTTCGGAATTTCTTGGTGGCATCAACGCATGCTACCTGTGATGTAGGGAAGGACATATAAGGAAAAATTGTCCCTTAATAAAGAAAAAACCTAACACTGGCTCTCCCAGCGAGATGCAAAACCCTGACAAATTAAATTCTCAATATCTTAAACCCGTCCCTTCTAGCAATCGTGAATTGCCTAGGTCTGCTGGTGTTGGGGAAAAAGATTCTGACCCCGACCCCCAGATAACCCACCCCAGTCCACATTTAATCCCCCATGAGGCAGAAGTGCCCGGGGTGTTGAAGGATGAACTTTCGAGACCGAGGTCTTCTCTCGGTCATCCCGAGTTTCCTTCGAAAAACCCCTTTGACATCCTCAACCAGGACAGGGGTGGTGATCCTATGGCGGATCTTGGTCCCTTCATGCCTGCCAAGGAGGGTGGTAAGAGCCCTAAATCTTGCTCGCTCGACCATTCCCTGATTAACAATCCAAATGTTGTGGAAAAATTAAATGCTTAGCAATTGGTGATTAAGAAAATAAGATTGAGAATTCAGGAAAATCTAGCTAATAGATACAATACTAATAATACTCACGTGGTCTCTGATTATCTGGTTACTAGACCTTCTGAGGCCGCCAACCCTAGGAATTCTGATTGTGGGGGAGATGAAGGTTTGGGTAGTAATCTTGGTAGGAGTATCAAGGATGCTCTGCGGTACTCTGGTAACTGCATAGCTCTGGTAGCCAGGCAATCAATCAACCTTACCCCTGATACTACTCTCGCTCCCGGAGCTATGCCTTTTTCAGATCTACTGGAGGGAGTATCCTCTGATGCCCCCTTCCAAATTGCTAGTCCTACCTCCACCCCCTCCACAGTGGTTGTTCCTAAGGTTTTGCACCCTAAGTTGACTGCTCCTGCTAATGCCCCCAGTCAAGGAAATGTTGCTATCAAGGAGGCCTCCCTTGAAGAGGGCAAAAAGGATCCTAACTCAAAAACTGAGATTAGTGCCGAGTCTCAAAACATGACTCTTAAAATCCAAAAAAATGGAGATCCTACAGAAATCATAGTCTGTAATAAAAAGGAGGTTATCGCTGTGGGGAATGAGACCACTGCCCCAAAACCAAGGAATGGCCCTGGAAGGCCAAGAAAATATAGCAATACCCCAATTGGGGGGAAAACGGTTGTGTTGTCCAAAACTAAAAGAAGGAAAACAAGTACTATGATTCAGCCTTTAGCTCCAAAAAAGTTGGAGATGGAGGAAAAAGTTCCTAAATGTTTTGAACACTTCAAAAGCGGGCAAGAAGAATCTCCAATGTTAACTGAAAATGAAGGTTAATTGCATTTCCTAGAATGTCAGGGGCCTGGAATCCCCTGACAGAAAATACATCCTAAGGAGATTCTTAAACCAAGAAAAGGATAAAGATTTCATTTTGCTCCAAGAAACCAAGGCTACTGGTTTCACCCTGGAAACAACTTTAAATTTAGTCTGGAAAGACTCCATTTTCTTTTCCAGTGCCCATGAGAAAGGGAGGGGGGGCTGCCATTCTGATCTCCAAATATTGGGCTCAATGGGTTTCTGGTCATGGTTCCTTCCCTTGTAATAGGTTAGTTTGGGTCACCTTTGATAAAGAGGGCGAAATCTTTGGGGTGTGCTCAATCTATGCTCCCAACGACTATAGAGAAAGGATCAAGTTGTGGATGTGGATGGCCAATTTGCAAGAGATCCCTTGGATTATGGGGGGAGATTTCAACATGATCAAGCAGTTGGAGGATAAATGGGGAGGTGTTGACATGGCCTGGAAAGGAAATGAGAAGCATTTCTGGCTAAGGGCTAAACATAAACTTGGGCTGATTGACCCTTTGGAAGGGAATAAAAAAGACTCAAGAGGGATATGGTTTACGTGGTGCAATGCCCAGAAAGGCAGAAGAAATATTTATTGCAGGCTAGATAGATTCTATGCCAATAAAGACTTCTTCACTTTCAAACCAAACAGCGACGGTGTCTTGGTGCAAGTCTGTCCTTATACTCTATCTAATCACCATCCAATTAAAGCTAACTTATTATCTTCCGATGGTGGTCCAAATAGATCAAAGAGGAAAGATTCTTTTATTCTCAACACTTCTCTTTTAAAAGATCCTGACTGCCTTGATGCCATTTTATCTCTCAGGGAGATAAATAGATGGATGTTAAAAGACTGCTCTTACCTCGAGAAATGGAATAAAAATGTGCAAGGGTGGAGGAAACTCTTCCAAACCATTGGTAAGAAAAGGGCCCTAGACAGAAGGAAAGAGGAAAGTTCCCTCCAGGAAAGTGTTTTTGAGGCGGATTCCAACCTTCAAAAGGATCCGAAGAGTATGATCCTTTGTGATGAGATGATCCTGGCCAAAAACAATCTAAGGTATCTTCAATCTCAGAAAATTCAAGGTCAGAAAGTCAGAGCCAAGCTGAGCTGGCTCAATTGCAGGGACAAAGGCTCCAAATTCTTCTTTAACTATTTAAGGGAGAAAATTTTAAAAGAGCAGATTGCGCAGATTTGGGATGGCTCCCAATTAGTCTCCTCACAGGATGAGATTATGGAGCGATTCCAAGCTTTCTTCCAAGATCTCTTCACCTCTGAAGATGGGGGTCAGGATAGTGCAAAGGCAAGGTCTCTCATCAAGAATCTCATTCCAAAAAAGATTGCTGATGATGACCTTGTCAGGCTTGACTCTAATATTTCAAAAGATGAGATAAAAAATGTTTTGCTCTCCATGAGCAATGATAAGTCACCAGGCTGCGATGGTTTTCTTGTGGAATTCTATAAAACCTTTAAAGATTGGATCTGTGAGGACTTGTTGCAAGTGCATAAAGAGGCCCTAAGCAAGGGATCCCTTGGTAAGGAGATAAATAGAGGGATTATTAAGTTGATCCCAAAAGGAGGGGACAAGTCTCTGGTCAAGAACTGGAGACCAATTACCTTACTTAATGTCTCTTATAAGATCTTGGCCAAAGTTATTGCTTCAAGATTGGTCAACATTCTACCAAAATTCATTACTAGCACTCAAACTGGGTTCATTAAAGGTCGGTATATTCTAGAAAATTTGATTATGAGCTGGGAAGCTCTTGAATGGGCTAGACATTCTGGGCAACAGGCGGCTATGCTGCTTCTAGATTTTGAAAAAGCTTATGATCAAGTGAAGTGGTCCTTCCTAAGGACTGTCCTTCAAGCTTTTGGCTTCCTTGATAATTTCTGTAAAATGGTGAACACCCTGCTAAGTGATGCCTTTGCTCAAATTGACATCAATGGTAAGCTCTCAAATGAGATTACCCTAGAGAGATCAATTAGATAGGGTTGTCCTCTTGCCCCAACTCCTTTTGTTATTGCCTCTGATGCTCTTTTCTACTTGTTAAAAGATGACTCCTTCTCCCCCAAAATCAGGGGAATCAGACTCCCTGACCACAGTGAGCTAACAAACGTGCAATTTGCAGATGACACCTCCTTTTTTGTGGAGATGGAGCACTCCAATCTAGAATCTTTGATGGAAAAATTGGACCTTTATTGTAGAGCTTCTGGAGCCAAACTCTCTAAAGCCAAATCTACTTTTCTTGGTTGGAAGGAGAATCCCCCCAACTGGCTGCCCAGGTTTGGCTTCCAATGGGGTGGCCCAAAAAAATTGGTTAGATATCTGGGAATTCCATTTGCGGTCAACCCCAACCTCAAAGAAATGTGGAATTCGGTCAGAGACAAAATAGATAAAAAAAAATTAGGGAGTTGGAGCAGGCACTATCTTTCGCTTGCTGGCAGGATTCAAGTGTGCCAAAAAATTCTTTCCTCTTACAGTGTTTACTTTGCTTCTATATGGTTTTTTTGCAGTTACCAAATTAATGAAATCCAAAAAAGAATTAGGGATTTTCTCTGGTCTGATGGGAAAGGCAGGAGGAAGAGGCATGCAGTGAAGTGGGAGTGGTGTTGCCTTGGGAAGCTCCAAGGGGACATTGGACTAAAAGATCTAAAACTTCAAGGAATTGCCTTGGTTGCTAAATGGGTTCTTAAATCCCTGAGTGGCCATGAACCATGGAAAGTCCTTGTCAGAAGCAACATTCAGATGGAAGTTCCCAAGCAAGCCAAAGTGTGGAAGGGGCTGCCCCTAAGTGATATCCTCCTTAATAATCACTCTATGGTTCCGGCTAGGTCCTCTATTTTTAGGAGTATCTGGAAGGCTTGGGAGTTAATAAAACACAAAGTCCAGCTTAAAAATTGTAATATAAGGCTTAAAAGTAATCACTCTTGTTATCCCTTTAGCTCCTTATGGTGGAATCTAGAACATTGCAGCAAACCCCTCACCCTCCTTCAAGGCTGCTCGGTGAAAAGTTGGAACATCAAAGGTATCAAGACGTTTGACCATATTCTTACCAATGGTTGTTTGAAAACCTGGAATGTCTTAAGGGTTGGTTTTGACCTCCCTGCTTCCAATGTTATGACTTATTCTGTGATTCAGGAGGCTTGTAGTAATGCAGCCTTCCCAATTGATGGTAATAAGCTTCTTGATCTTGCTGCTGACATTGTTTGGTGTGATGGCTCTACGACTGGAAATATGAAAGCTAAGGCAATTTATAATGAACTTCTTGATTGTAGCTCTGTTCTTAATCATGTGAATTCTTGTTGGGATTTAACCCTGGGAATTGATGATTGGAAAAAACATTTAGGTCTGGTTTGGCATAAATCCATAGAGCCTAAAAATTCTTGCTTTAGGTGGCTTGTTCTTTTGCAGAGAATTCCTTTTAAATCTAACTCTGGTGATCTTGAAATTTGCAACGTCTGCAGGGTTCCAGAATCTTGTAAGCATATCCTTTTTGATTGCTTTTACACTCAGGAAATCTGGAGGTTGTTTTTTCACAATATCAATGTTTGGAATAATAATGGTAAAATTCTTTGGAAAGAAATTATTTTTCCTAGTGTTAAGATCAGTAAAGATTGTCAACTTATCTGGATTTGGCTAACAAATGAAATCATGTGGCATATTTGGAAAGTGAGAAATGATAATAAGTTCATGGGTATGAAGAGGGAACTTACTGAGTTTCACAAGAAACTCACGTTCCTTAATGTTGCTATGCAGATTTTGACTCAAATTGAGATCTCTCCAACTAATTTGCTGCGCCACATATGGGGTGAAACAAGGGTTGTTAACAGAGATCAAAGGTCGTGTAGATAGCCACTCCACCTAAACGGAGATGAATTTGTTTGTCTTCGCAGGGTGCTGGAAGTACTCCAGAAGGATGTCAACAGCCTAGATAGAGATACAGGGATGGTGTAGCCTGATGATGAACCCGCAGCTGATCCCAATCAGGATATCGCTGATGGTGATGTCCCTCATAATGATACCCAAGCCAAGCTTTATACTGACGAGAGTTCCTCCAAGTTACTTTCCTAGGATGTGCAGGACGTTTAGATTCCTGGATCCAGTTGATGTTTTTCTTTCCTTTGTGCTTGTTCAAAATATGGAAGTTTCGCAGGGGAAGGTTGCCAGTTTTTGCTGAGATGTTCAAAGATGTTGATCTTGATTTTTGCTCTGATCTTTTTTAACTTTGCAATGTAGTCTTTTTGCTCATTTTTTCCCTGAGCTTTTTAGCTACTTTCAATGAAATGAGTTCGGTGTTTTTATGTTGTCTCCAGTGGACTATTTGCTATGGTTTCCTGAGAACTGTATTGTGAAATGCTACTCCTGCAACAATTTGTAAATGTTCTCTCTATATTTAATTTTAAAAAAAAATATAGAAATACCCTTTTGTAGATCCATAAGTGTAGTTTTCAAAAATATATTTATTTTAATAGTTTAATTATTATTTATATAATTTTATTTTTTATTTTTACTAAAAGTAGGTTATCAACACAAAATATTAAATTGATTACCATGCCAAGGAAAAATACTAAAAAATATTTTAAAAAAATAAAAAATGATGCACTAGATAAAAGAATCTATTTCAATATGGTATATATTTTTTTTCCATTTTATATAAATATTTAATATGAAAGTTGGCATGCGATGAAAACAATTGTTTTTTTATTCATGCACATTTTAACATTTATTTAAAAATATATATTTATCATAATTAGAAAAAAAAATCCATGCACTAAAGTTTCAAGTTATAAATACGCACAAAAAATTTGAAAGAAAATAAAATAAAATAATTTACTATAAAAAATTTAACGTCTCATGCAACTTCATGTTTCAGCATTTTATTAGCAACTAAATTATAGTGTTAATTTATTAAAAACTAGTTTAAAATATTTTTTATTTTTTTTTAGAAACAAAAACATTTGAAATATACTAAAAAATGCATATTTTACTAGTTTACATCATTTCAAAATTCAAAACATATATGCCACTTTTTAGTGATTTACGTTAAAAAGTTGAATCAGTGTTGGTCGTTTCCTTTATAAAATGTTACACAACTTTGTGCTTTTACCTAATATTTTTAATAGAAGATAGTAGAAAACCATGGCAAGTGACTTACCTACAAACTGTGTCTGTTGAGCAAAACATTGTGGCCAAGTTTGCAAGAAAACTAATAAATAATCTCATAAAATGTGTATGCCGAGAAAAAAATGGGCCGAGTTTGCAAGAAAACTAACATATAATCTCATAAAACCTAATCTACATGCTTAATCATTTGACGAATAATTAGTCTGCTTGAAAATTGCACCCAATACGAAGAACGGTTAACTAATTTTATTATTTATTTGTTTTATCTAAAGGATGTCGACCACTATAAAGGTAGGGGGGCAGGTCATAATGTAACATTTTTTTTTTTCTAATTTCAATGTTGATGTAGGTTGCGGGGTGTTCCCACAATACTGGTTTACAATTTTTGGCCAAATTGGACACTAAATTGATTTTTTCTAACTAAATCTTCACTTTCAAGCACCTATAGCGGATAAACCGTGACGAATTTAAAGATGATGAAAAATAATGATTTGTGACATTTTTTCTGTAGATTCTAATATATTTTTTCAAAATTTTTGGAATCAGATTGCACTTTTTATATCTCCTTCGAAAACTAGTTTTTTCAGTAAACACCATTTTTAAGGAATGACGCTCATTGTATAACACAACTTTTTTTCCATGAAGGATAAAATTCTATTTTTTTCAAATTTATATTTGTAACTATGATATCTAGTGCTTCCAATTGGTTTCATAGTGTTTTATTGAATATTTTTTCCTTAATAAGGTTTCGAAGTCAAACCAATTACAAATTAGACATAAGCGGACTGTATAACACAACTTTTTTTTGTATGTATCGAAATTCAATTTTTTTTTGTTGGATCAAGGACTTCAATATTTGGTGCACTCATTTTTTCAATTTTTTTTTTATAATCTTCTATTTTTCCACATGTGCAGAACAAAGAGATTGATTTTCGGTGAAAACCCTACATTCACAAGAAATAAAAAATAAATATTTAATAATAAAATTAAATTTATTTAAAATTATACTTTTTGGGAAGCTTATAATAAAGAATACATACTTACAAAAAATAAATTTTAAATGAATTCATTTGATCCCCCAAAAGGAAAATCAAAAGTGGGTTTTTATTAGCATTTTAATAGGTGTAAAGGAGACTTTGTTATAGGTATGGTTTAAAACTAGTGGGTTTCTATCCAAGGAGGTTTGATCTAAGGTAGTTTGATCAAACCCTCTTTAATTGGAATGCTTTAAATGGAACTTTTTAAGGCTTAAATAATATATTTTCTAAAAATATGTAATTTCAGCAAAAATTAGAATCTATGAGAAATTGTAAACCAGCTTTGTGGGATCACCTTGTAGTTAGAATATATCTGTGTCTCGCAGAAGATGGTGGATTGATCATACCAATAAAACTAGAAGATTTTTTTTCTATAGCCAAGAAATTCCCAAAGAATTTCCAATAACTTCAAAAAATTATTCAACCCAGAAATTTAGTAGAAGATTAGGAAGATGTACACAAATGGGCATAATATCAAAGAATTCTATGGAAGTCATGATTTAAAAATCAACAAGTGTTGTCCCCATGCTAAAATAGTGAGTAGGATGGTATTTAAATCCTCCACACTATCAAAAACAACAATAAAGAAACCAAAAGAAGATGGATAGATTTCAAGTTTACTTGTCATAATGTGCTACCAAGATTTAGTGATCCATTAATGTATGTCTAGGAAGCATGGATATAAATGGTTCAACCTACATATTAACCCATGCTTCAAAAAAATCAACCTTTTCAACTCTCTTCTATAAGCTCATTTCCTAGATTTATTTTGAAGAGCATACATGTGATTTAAATGGGCTTTTTGAAGGGAAACCTGGGAAATTTCTACAAAAATGGGAAACTCTATGGGAAATTCTTCTCTTGGCGACCTTGTGGCATTGGTTTCCTCTGGCATGTTTTTGGGTGACACCTCAAACATCTTGAGAGAATTCTCTAGTCTTAACACAAAGAAAATATGGCGGGTGCAATGTATTGGATAAATAAGAAAAATGGTGAACATGGAAAAAAATTGGTGAACAGAACAATGAAAATATGATTTATCTCGAAGACTAACTTTCTCATTGTACTCTCATTGATCAAAGTGATACATATAGAGGTGGATTTTACACAGCTTGTTGTACAAGTTTTAGGCTAGCAGCATATAGAATCACACTCAAACATAAATATGATGATAAATGAGAGCAACCTACGACCAAGATAAAATCAATCAAATACGTTGAGCTAAATTACTATGGCGTAATAACCAAAATATGTAAAATAAACATTTATTTTAATAGGGTAAAAGCACAAAGTTGTGTCACACTTTCAACCAACTTATCAACACAACTAAATTTAAGTATTTTTAACTAAAAATCAATTTTGGTCAAACATGTGATCTCGTAAGATTTCTTCTAGCTAAGTTAGATACTTTCACAACTTTTTCAACTAAAATTGTTGGCTAAAAATATATGAAGCACCACTTTGAGTCCAATTTGCCAAAAATAAAAATTACTTGTAAAACTTGAAGTTTCAATAACTCCTACTAATGCAAATAACATTTGTTTAAAAATATAAAATACCATTTTGTAGATCCATAAGTGTAGTTTTCAAAAATATATTTATTTTAATAGTTTTATTATTATTTATATTTTATTTTTTATTTTTACTAAAATTAAGTTATCAACAAAAAATATGAAGTTGATTACAATGCCAAGGAAAAGTACTAAAACTTATCAAAATAAAATAAAATGATGCACTAGATAAAAGAATCTATTTCAAGCTGGTATAAATTTTTTTCCATTTTAGATAAATATTTAGTATGAAAGTTGACGTTTGATGGAAACAACAGTTTTTTTATTCATGCACATTTTAATATTTATTTAAAAATATATATTTATCAAAATTAGAAAAAAATATATCCATGCACTAAAGTTTCAAGTTATAAATACACACAAAAAATTTGAAAGAAAAAAATTAAAAAAATCACAAACACACAATGGAACATGTGAAAAATTGGATTAGTAGATTTTTTCAAAGTCTTCTCCCAATAGTCACCATGCAGCTAGAAATCAGATATTAGCAGCAAGAATACTCTACCCTATTGAGTGCAAAAAGTAGAAAAATAGAAAACATTATTTTATACCCTCTTTTTGCTTGGTAGTCAAATGTGGTGCAAAATTGAATAGATGTAATGCAGAAACCAATAATTTTGGCACAAAGGAAGATGAATGTGGCACAGGAGCTGATGATTGTGGTGTAGGATGAAACAAATACAACACAGGAAATCTAGCCCTAAAAACACATTAAATTTGAAAAAAACCACTAAATCTGACAACCCATATAATATAAGCTCACTGTCGAGATGTCAGAAAAGTAATGAAAACCTTGTAAAATGATTTGCAACAATAATAATTGAACAATTTTGAAATTTACAAAAATCATATTCAGATGTGGTGTTGAAGATGATGAAGGCAGTGTAGAGTGTCATGAATGCAATGTAGAAAACCTCACATGCATCACACAATAGTCTGATGTAGTTTTGGACTGAACAAATACATTGCAAATTATGAAAATTGCGGTGTTTCTTTCAACACTTGTGGTAATGAGTAGAATGATTGTGGTGCACTATCTAAAAATTAAAATTTCTTAAATTCACACAAATTTTGATTAGTTCACAACAAGTTCACCAATTTTTGACTAGAAAAATCGAGGTAAAAGCGTGAATCATCAATAGCAACCACAAGACTACCTAAATTCAAGCCATAGAGACCCTAATCTAAGAATGGAGCACAAGATGACAATAGAAATCCAAATAATAAACCAATGATACCTCAATTCCTATGCCAAATTTTTCAACTAGGAAAATTAAGGGAGAGGAATGAATCATTAATAGCAACCACAAAACTACCAAAATTCAAGCCATAGAGACCATAATCTAACAATGAAGCACAAGATGTCAAAGGAAATTAAAACAAGAAAAAAATGATACCTCAATTATTATGCCAAAGTTGATTCTCCTCTATTGCTCTTCTCAATTTTGCTTGTTTGCTCTCAGATATGTAGTGTGCATGATATATGATAAGCTCAATGTTGATGATTGATAGCAAGATCTCAAGATGGATGATAGAAAAGTATTGAAGATTGTGGTTCCTCAAGATAAATGATATTAGTGATAGCAAAATTTCAAAGAATGTGGTTCCTCAAGATGAATGATTGATAGCAAAATCTCAAAGAACGTGGTTAAAATTGGAATTAAGTTGATAGCTTGATTTTATAGAAATCAAAATTAAATTGATGGTGAAGATTAAGAGGTGATGAAATATGATCAATGGTGGAGATTGATTGAGGGAAAAATAATTAATTGAAATAATTAATTAAATTGTGATATGGGAAAATGAATTAAATGAGATATAAGGATAGATAAATTAAATAATTGCAAAAATTATTTAATTTAGGGGGTGGTGCATGAATAATTAAATAATTAAAATAAATATTTAATTATATAAGAAAAATGGAGATAAATAATTAAATAATTAGAAACAATTATTTAATTATAGATGGGAAGAGGGAAATGAGTAATTAAATAACTGGAAAAATTTATTTAATTATAGATGAAAAGTAAGGATAAATAATTAAAAAATAAAAATTTATTTAATTATAGATGAAAAAAGATAAAGGATTAATTAAATAAATAAAAATTTGTTTAATTATAGATGAAAAGAAGGAAATGAATAATTAAATAATTGAAAACAATTATTTAATTATAGAATAAAAATGAGAAATGAATAATTAAATAAATAACAATTTATTTAATTATAGATGGAAAAGGGTAATTAATGACGTAAAAAAAAATTATACAACAGGGGTGTCCCCGCGACCTAGCCCAGTGGTCTAGCAACTCGTATCTTGGGTACCTGGGGCAAGTTGGGTCAAGACTAGTCCCCTGCAGGTGAGATTCATCATCCGCAAGAAGTCTCACTTCTTAAACCTGGGAGCAGAGTTGAACCCAAGAGCAATGGGGAGCAAACCTTAAAAATTTATCTAACCTCAAGGAGGTTAGGGGCAAAGTTCATTCATATACCCTGGGTCAGCAAAGCAAGAACTGGCACACAATATAACTAACCCTTTCCTTTGCCCACTATGAAGCAGAGTTGAACATGTGACCTCGAGGAATGCAAACCCCAAACCCCAACCAACTCTGCTGCAAGTGGAGGCTTTAATTAGTGGTGTAATTAAATAAATAAAAATTTACTTAATTAATCAAAAAAAGAATAAAGATAAAGTGAATTAATTAGATAATATAAAATTATTTAATTAATAGAAAAACATGGTATTAAAGAATAATTAAATAATTAAAAATTATTCAATTATGTAAGAAAGATGCAAATTAGTGTAAAATTGTTGTTCGCTCGAGACATTTTTACGTGTCTACACATATTATTTTCTTATGTTGTTTTAGGATAGTCTTTTTTATCTTATCAATCTAAAAATAAACAACGATAAGTAAAACAACATTTAACACATAAGCAAAAAATATGTATATTTATAAGATGAGAGAAATAAATCATGTTCATTCTAAAAAGATTAGTTGACAAGAATATAACGCTTGTATATAAATATTGTACTTCCCAACATTTATTTATATGCTATTGAAACAGAGTTTCATATATATGTTTAAAAATAAACTTGTATACACTTTATATCTCTATGATTTCCATTAAAAATAAACCAACATAGTATCAATCTTAGATATCAAAATATATATCTATATATTTTGATTTGAAAGAAAATGATATGACAGATTGTAAATTATTTAGAAGAGAAAATAAAAACATGAATGAACTCACAGAGTTTGGGTGTTTATAAAGGAAACAAAATAATGATATCCCTAAAGTCATTTTAGGGTGTAAAGGAGTCGTGCCACTAGTTAGAGAGCTTCTTATTATGAGTAAAACATGAATGTAATAAAAGCCTTGATAGCTTTGTTTTTGGGTTCTAGTTTGGTGCCCAAATCGACTTCTAGGAAAGAGGACTCAGTAGTTCTGCACCCTAATTTCACACTTCTCCAAATCCTTCGTGGAAATTTCAAATCACTCCCAATTTTTTACAGCAGCTTACTTGGAAAACCTCCTACTTATAACTTTCGTTTCAGGGCCAGATCAACATGATTTTTGTCAAGGTGTCCAAAAAGACCAAAAAAAAAGTGAGACCAATACTTGTGCATTCACATCATGAGTAGTTGAGCACTAATGTGGCATCACATGATTGGTTGCTTTTTAGATCAAAGCAATGCATTTTGTTTAATTATGGGTACAGTCAAGTCACAACTATTGGACATTATATAAACGACTATTATCACAACTATTAGACATTATATAAACAACTACTATCACAACTATTGAAACATGCTCAACTACTGGGTCCTCTCCCCTAGGGCATAGTTTTCATCGTTAGATGATTTCTCCTAGTGCATCATCTTCCTAGGACATGAGATATGCAGAGTGTTGAATACAATCTTGAACTTGTGAATTTTTGTTGATAAATTAAGTGCATCCATACTTTAGCTCCTAGGGAATCTAAATTAATTAGTCTGTAGTTATATTTAAAAATATAACTATGTTATATAGTTAATATATGAGGTCTTAAATATGGTGATTATTGTAGATCTAATATTTTAATACAATAGGCCAGTGTAAAGGTTTTCTTAGACTAATAATATAGCGATAAGAGGCTCTAGTTAATTATTGTATATGGTGTGTATGCATAAATGTAAGTGTCATACAACTATCTTTTATGGAAAGATATATATTAAATTTAATTGTGTTATCAAAGATATATACGTTGTTAAAAGATGGAGGTATATATATAATGATGATCTTAATACAATCCCAATTAAAGTTGTGTATCATATCTAGAAATAAATAAATAAAATTTAATTTAATAATCAAAGAAATTTGAATCGACTATTAAATCATCATATATCTATAGAGGTATAGTAAATACATTTATAAGGTGTTTGATGCAAGAGCATCTAGTGGTGTGAGGGCAATCTTGCATCACCCAAATATATGATTTACATTTTTGTTCCTTTTGTTTTCTTTTTGTAGATGTTTTCGCAGTTTTGGATACCCTTTTCGTCGAATAAGAGTTCCCAACTTTTAGAATTGTTTTTCTATTTTTTCTGCTCAACTGCTATTTTTAGTAAGTGTGAATTTGAAGGTGTGGGAAGACAAAAATTTATGGGAAGGTTCATGATGGAAAAATAAGCACTTTGGTGAAAGAATCAGGTCAAGATCATTCACAGTTTGAAAGTTATTCAAGTTCTAGTTTCTGCTTTTTGCCTTGAAAAAACCTTCCGAGTCCAGTTTGAGGCACTAAACGGTTTTGTACGGGCCCAAAAATCATCAGAACCAATGGAGCAGGTTTTTAGAGTGTTCTTCACTCCAAGACCTTTTTGTCGGTGCAAACGGTTTGAAAAACGAAGTCCCAAATCAAAAGTTATGGCTTCCGGAAGTTGGCCGATTTTTGGAAAATTGCCAATTTTTGAATTAGGACTCAATGTTTGAATTTCAAATTGTAATTTTTGGGGCCAAACCGCCAAAACTCTTTTCTCAAATTTTTTTTGGATCCAAACCGAAAAGGGGCTATTTATGGGCTAGTTTTTTAATTTTTGGATAGTTTTTTGGGGAAAAAGAGTTTGCATGCTGCGGAAGGGGAACTTCTGTAGTTTTCTATAATTTCTGAAACTCTTGTAACTTACAATGTATCACAGAGCTCAAGGATTTGGGATCCTCTGTATGTAAGATTTCCATTATTGAATAATAATAAAATTTTCTAGTTGTGTGCATTATTTTTGTGTCTCGAGTTTGCTCCCTCGTCAGGTGGTATCAGAGCAGTTTTTCTTGAGCGTGTGAACAGATCGCCGATCATGAGGCAGTTTGCACCAGGACCATGGTTGTGGGTTCAAGATCTTCAAGATGCCTCCAAGAGTGATTCCTGGTAGGCGTGGTGGTGGAAGAGGTGGCAGAGATGTTGGTGGAAGAGATTCATTGGCAGTTGAGGGTTTCAAAGCCCTCCAGAGACAAATTGATGCAATGCAGGAACAAATGAGAAGAGGGTTAAACCTAGGAAGGAGAGGAGAAAGCAAGGATGAAAAAGAGGTGGAAGATTTAGATATAGAAGAGGAAGAAGAAGCGATTGATCAAGATCAAATGTAGCTGATAAGGGCCATTTTGAAGATTGGAAAAAGACCTAGAATAGAAGTCCCCAGTTATTTCAGAAGTCTGAACCCGGAAGAGTTGATTGACTGGATCAACAAACTAGAAGAGTATTTTGAGTATGAAGAATTAGAGGACCTAGATTGGGTTAAGTTTGCAAAAATGAAGCTGAAGGGCCATGCCAATATTTGGTGGAAAGAGGTCGAGTTGGAGAGAAATTGAAGAGGAAAAGGAAAGATCAGCAGTTGGGATCGCATGGTGGAGAAACTAAAGAAGCACTTCATACCAGTAGACTATGAGTTAGATCTACTGCAGAAATTGCAAGGGTTGAAGCAAGGAAGTAGATCTATGAAATAATACACAAAATATTTTCACAAAATGATCATAAGAACAGGCCATGCAGAGGCCAACAAGGAGAAGGTAGCCTGTTATCTTAATGGGTTACGACCGAGCATTCAAGAGGAGCTAAGCCTGGTCAGAATGACCACCATTGAGGATGCATACCAATTTTCTCTGAAAGTTGAGGAGAAGTTGAACAAAAGATTTGACAGCAAGCAAAAAGGACGAGGAGGTCAAAGCGGAAGGGGTAGTGGAAGATCATCTGGGAGCCGAAATGAGGATGAAAGGAAAAATGAAGATGTGGGTACCAATCGAAGCCAGAAGAATGATAAATTCTACCGCCCTTATGATCAAAACAGTGGTGATCAAAGAGGTAGAGGACGAGGAAGATTTGGGCCAGGACCCGAAAGAGGTGGTTTCAGAGGAACTTGTTTCCATTGTGGTGAAGAAGGGCATCGAGCCTATGAATGCCCACAACACCAAGGAAGGACAGAAAGAAGGCCGGAAGGTCATGGAAGGGTTGCACATGCAGATGAGGAGGCTCAATCCAAGCATTCAGATGATGCGGAAAGGGGAGAAGCCCTAGTGGTTAGAAGAGCCCTAGTGACTAAAGAGAAGGAGCCATAATAGAGGAAGAATCTATTCCGCACAAGGTGTAAGTGTGAAGACAAATGTTGTGATGTCATTATTGACAGTGGGAGCACCGATAATTTGGTGTTAGAAGAGATGGTTATGAAGTTGAAGATGAAAAGGGAAAGGCATCTACACCCATATCAGATTTCCTGGTTGCAGAAAGACCACAAAGTTCTGATCAGTGAGCAATGCTTGGTGAAGTTCAAGATCGGAAGCTATCATGATGAGGTACTATGTGATATCATCCTCATGGATGCATGTCATATGTTGTTGGGGAGGTCATGGCAGTTTGATAGGCGTATTGTACATGATGGCCATGCAAACACTTATTCCTTGATGAAGGATGGAGTCCGCCATAAGTTGAAACCCCTGAAGAAGGACAAAGAAAAGGTATGCAGTAGTGCTAGAATTTGTTTTGTTGATGGAAGGAAATTTTTAAAAGGCATGAAGCATGAATGTATGTGTTATGCATTGATTCCAAGAATGGATAAGGAAGATAGTGAGAAGGTGTCAGTAGAAGTTTCTGGACTATTGGATGAGTTTCAGGAGATTATTTCTTATAACGTGCCTGAGGGTTTACCACCAGTGAGGAAGATCATTCATCAGATTGACTTGATCCCTGGAGCTAGTTTTCCAAATAAGGCAGCTCATAGAATGACTCTTGCAGAAAATGAGGAGTTGAATAGACAAGTTCAGGAGTTGTTGAGAAAGGGTTTGATTCGAGAGAGTCTAAGCCCATGTGCAGTACCTCCAGTACTAGCACCGAAAAAGGATGGGGAGTGGAGGATGTGTATAGACTCCCAGGCCATAAATAAGATAACAATCAAGTACAAATTTCCCCTACCAAGGATGGATGACTTGATGGACTATTTGAGTGGAGCTCAGTACTTCACAAAGATAGATCTGAAAAGTGGATATCACCAAATTTGGATTCGAGAGGGTGATGAATGGTAGACTTCCTTCAAGACCAAAGAGGGCCTGTACGAGTGGTTAGTCATGCCCTTTGGGCTAACCAATGCACCGAGCACATTCATGCGGCTCATAACGAGGTACTGAAAGAGTTTCTGGGAAATTTTGTTATTGTATATCTAGATGGTATTTTGATTTTTAGTAAGACTTTGGATGAGCATTTAATGCATATTCGTAGAGCTTTTGAGAAGTTAAGAGAAGAGAAATTGTTGATTAATCTGAAGAAGTGTAGTTTTGTGAAGAGGGAGTTAGTGTACTTGAGGTTTTTTGTCTAAAAAGAAGGTCTCAAGATGGACCCAGAGAAGGTGAAGGCTATTCTAGAATGGCCTACCCCAAAAATTGCTACTGAGGTGAGATCTTTCCATGGTTTGGCTAGTTTTTACAGGAAGTTCATTAGAAACTTTAGTAGTATTTGTGCAACCCTTCTAAAACAATGAGAGAGGATAGAAAAGAGTTCAAGTGGAGCACTGGAGCAGTGAAGAGTTTTGATCTGTTGAAGCAGAAGGTGACAGAGCAACTGGTTTTATCCCTCCTGGATTTCAATAAGGTGTTTCAAGTGGATTTTGATGCCAATGGTTGTGCCATTGGTGCAGTGATGAGCCAAGAAGGTAAGCCCATTTCCTATTTCAGTGAAAAGTTAAATGATGAAAAGAGAAAGTACTCTATATATGATCAGGAATTTTATGTAATAGTTCAAGCATTAAAGAAATGGAGAGATTATTTGTTGTTGAAGGAATTTTTTTTGTATATTGATCATCAAGCATTACAGTACCTGAGTAGTCAAGGAAAATTAAATCAGAGGCATATGAAGTGGGTAGAATTTTTGCAGAGTTATACCTTTGTTTTAAAGCATAGGAGTGGCAAGTCGAATAGGGTTGCAGATGCCTTAAGTAGGAGGCAAACATTGTTGAAAGAGATGCAGATTGAAGTGGTTGGGTTCAATGAACTCAAAACATTGTATCTTGAAGATCATGATTTTGCAGAGGCTTGGAAAGCTTGCAAGGAGCCTGTCACAGTTGACAGGATGAAGTGGTTGGATTTCATAATCCAGCATGGAAGGTTGTTTAAGGGAAGCCAATTGTGTATTTCGAGGAGTTT
The DNA here is from genome assembly GCA_007258455.2 of Sequoia sempervirens. Lineage (NCBI taxonomy): Eukaryota > Viridiplantae > Streptophyta > Pinopsida > Cupressales > Cupressaceae > Sequoia > Sequoia sempervirens. The sequence goes on along the minus strand of VDFB02000015.1, from coordinate 217,232,082 downwards.
CATGAGGGAGAACCTGATAAAGGAGAAGCACAGTGGAGGAATGGCAGGACATTTTGGTCGGGATAAGACCATTGCCATTCTCAGTGAGCATTATTATTGGCCTCAGTTATCACAAGATGTGAAGAAGTTTGTGCAGAGTTGCAGGGTATGTCAGATGGCGAAAGGAGTGAGCCAGAATACTGGGTTGTATCAGCCCTTACCTGTACCAGAGAGGTCGTGGGAGGATATAAGTATGGACTTTGTTCTTGGTTTTCCAAGGACACAAAGAGGGAATGATTCAGTATTTGTGGTAGTTGACAGGTTTTTGAAGATGGCACATTTCATCCCATGCCAAAAGACCCATGATGCAGTCCACATTGCTAACTTGTTCTTTAGAGAGGTGGTGAGGCTACATGGTCTTCCAAAGAGTATAGTCTTAGATCATGACACAAAATTTGTTGGATACTTTTGGAGGACCTTGAGGAAGAAGTTGAAAACAGAGTTGAAGTTCAATTTTGCACACCATCCACAGACTGATGGGCAAACTAAGGTTGTCAACAGAAGTCTGGGTAACCTATTGAGATTCTTGGTAGGAGATAAACCCAAGGGAGGGGACTTGATCTTACTCTAGGTAGAATTTTCTTACAATAATTCTATCAACAGAAGCACTGGTATATCACCATTCCAAATTGTGTATGGAGGTAGTCCCAGGACCGCTCCAGAATTGAGGAAGATGGACCAAGAGAAGAAAACAAGTGCCGAGGCCGAAGACTTTGCAGAGCACATCAAGAATATACATGAGAATGTAAGGGAACATATTACCAAGATGAATATGCAGTATATTGCTAAGGTAGATCAAAAGAGGAGGTATAAAGAGTTTCAGATTGGTGATGAAGTGATGGTCCACTTGAGGAAAGAAAGGTTTCCAATGGGAACCTATAACAAATTGAAGATGAAGAAGTTTGGTCCCTGTAAAATTTTGAAGAGGCACGATTCAGGGAATGCATATGAGGTAGAGTTGCCAGATGGAGTCAACATTTCCCCTATGTTCAATATTTTAGATTTGATAGAGTATCATGAAGGTGGCACAGAGGAAATACCAACAATGGAACAGTATGGCATTCCAGCACCTACTTCAGAAAAGGAGGAGATTGAAGAAATACTGGATAGTTGTGTGGGACGGAATACCAGAAACAGACAGTATGAAGAATATCTGGTGAAGTGGAGAGGAAGGCCTGTGGAAGATTCATTCTGGCTATCTAAGGCAGAGGTTGACCATTTGGGTTTTCCTCAACCATCTGAGACATGACGGGGTCACTTCTCAAATTACCCTGGGTGTCTGATGCAGGAGCATCCAGTGGTGTGAGGGCAATCTTGCATCACCCAAAAATATTCTTTACATTTATGTTCCTTTTGTTTGCTTTTTGTAGATTTTTTTGCATTTTTGGATACCCTTTTCATCGAATAAGAGTTCCCAACTTTCAGAACTCCTTTTCTGCTCAATTGCTATTTTTAGCAGGTGTGAATTTGAAGGCATGGGAAGACAAAAATTTATGGGAAGGTTCATGATGGAAAAATAAGCATTTTGGCAAAAGAATCAGGTCAAGATCATTCACGGTTTGAAAGTTATTCAAGTTCCAGTTTCTATTTTTTTCCCTAAAAAACCTTCTAAGTCCAGTTTGAGGCACTAAACGGTCTCGTATGGGCCTAGAAATCATTGGAACTAGCTGATCTAGTTTTTAGCGCGTTCTTCACTCCAAGACCTTTCCGACGGTGCAAACGGTTCAAAAAATGAAGTCCCGGATCAAAAGTTATGGCTTCCGGAAGTTGGCCAATTTTTGGAAAATTGCCAATTTTCAAATTAGGACTCAATGTTTGAATTTCAAATTGTAATTTTTGGCGCCAAACCACCAAAACTCTTAATTTGAATGTTTATTTTGGCTCCAAACTAAAAAGGGGCTATTTATGGGCTAGTTTCTGATTTTTGGATAGCTTTTTGGGGAAAAGGAGTTCGCATGCTGCAAAAGGGGAACTTCTGTAATTTTCTATAATTTCTAAAACTTCTGTAACTTGCATGTATCACAAAGCTCGAGGATTTGGGATCCTTTGCATGTAAGATTTCCATTATTGAATAATAATAAATTTTGCTAGTTGTGTGCATTATTTATGTGTCTCGGATTTGCTCCCTCGTTAGTGTTTAATTTATGGTTCTAGAAATAGGAGAGTTAAATAAGTTATAAGGTGTATATCATGTGTATTTAATACATACATTTCCATCAAAATTAATCAATTGTCAATTCAAGGGGTTAATCGATGTTGTCCTTTGAAAGTGGGTTGAATAGGATGTCATAGTTAAAGCCTAATTGATTGATGGACTTCAACATGTTATAGGTTTGTTTAAACCTCGAGAGAATCAAATGTCAAACCTTTATTAGTTTAATTTCATAATAATGTATTTACTAAATATAATTAAAATGTGGGAGGTCTTGGACATTAAGAAATGTATTGGGAATGAGGATTACAATAAAGAAAACTCAAATAAAATCCCAAGTTATAATTAGTGAAGCATTATATATATACAACAATTAAATACCTTAGTCTTATTGATATTGCATATTTTACATATGTTTGATTATTTTATATATTAAATTTTTAGCATAGGGAATTTAAAAGGTATAATAGATATCAAGTAATTTCAATACTTATATTTAACATATAAGTATTTTCTTATTATATTTAATTACGAAATTTAAAATGTTCTTATTATTTATAAGTTTGTATAGGATTACCTCATATTATTGAATAGAATTTATGGTATTAATTATCATCATTGGCATATCCTTCTAGGGGTTAAATATTAAATAGAGGTGATCCCATAATAGTGGTTTACAATTTTTGGCCAAACTGGACACTGAAATTATTATTTTTAACTAAATCTTCACATTCAGGCACCTATAGTGGCTAAAATATGAGGAATTTGAAGATGGTGCAAACTAGAGTCTCATCAAATTTTGTTTGTAGATTCTAAAAATATTTTTTTCAAAATTTTTGGAATCAAATTGCACTTCTTTTTCCATCTCCCATGAAAATAGATTTTTTTAGAAAACAACATTTTTAAAAAGTGGACAAGTATACGATAACTTTTTTCCATGAAGGATAAAATTCTAATTCTTTCAAATTTAGATTTGTAACTCTGATATCTAGTGTTTCCACTTGGTTAGATAGTTTTTATTAAATATTTTTCCTTAATCAAGTTTCAAAGTCAAATAAATTACAATTAGACAATGTATAAGCATAAATTTTTTTGTATATCTCAAAATTTAATTTAATTTTTTTGTTGGATCAAGACTTCAATATCTGGTGCACTCATATTTTTCAATTTTTTTTGATAATCTTCTATTTTTCACATGTGAAGAACAAAGAAATTCATTTTCGATGAAAAACCTATGTTTGATAAAACTTAAAAAACAAATACATAACAAAACCAAAACATATTAAAATTATATTCATTGGATAGCTTGTTCTGAGGAATACCATAATCATTTGAAATAAATTTTAAATGAATTCATTTGATCCCCCAAAATCTAAATCAAAAGTGATTTTTTATCAGCATTTTGATAGGTGTAAAGGAGACGCATTTATAGGTATGGTTTAAAACTAGCGAGGTTCTATCCAAGGGGGTTTGATCTAAGGTGATTTGATCAAACCCTCTTCAATTGGAATCCTTAAAATGGAACTTTTTAAGGCTTAAATCATTATATTTTCTAAAAATATGTGATTTCAGCTAAAATTTGTTCCTCTAAGGAATTGTAAACCACTATTATGACAGCACCCATAGTGTGGTTGTTAAACTTGTAGTTTAGTATTTCAATTATACCAATGGTTGAACTAGAATTAGTAATAAAAAAATGTTTAAACATTATAGGGTTTAGGTTCATCAATCAAGCTGGAAACCATCTTCATCATGTATGAGCTTTAAGGGAGATCAACCTAGTTGGTCCTTCCCCTTGGGATGATTTATTTATAAAATATCAATCCCTCCTAGGATGACCCTTCATTGTTTAAGGATGTGTGTGATAGATTTTGCACCCATGTTCACATGGATTTCCCTTCCTCGCCCTTAGGTGGCATGTCAACAAAGATGATGTGTGTTCAACTCCATCTAGTTTACATAGCATACGACAATATCAAGTATGGTGGATGTTTTAGTATTTTATTGTCAAAAAAAACTGTTGCTTGTGTTTTTCCCATAGGGTTTAATATTAGGTAGGACACATGTAGAGAAAGATATGAAGAGAGGGAGAGAGAAAGAGGATATAGGGAAATATGAGAAGAGAAACAAAGAGATACAGATAAAAATAGAGATAAAGATAGAGATAAAGATAGAGATAGAGATAGAGGGGGGCAGTGATCTAGATCTAAAGAGGGAGAGGGAGAGAAAGAGAGAGGGATAGAGGTAGAGAGATGGAGATAAGGAGATAAAGATAAAGAGAGGGAGAAATAGGTGAAGTACATATATATATATAGAGAGAGAGAGGGGGGTCTATGAAGAGGGGGAGGGGGAGAGAGGGAGAAAGGAAGATAAAGAGAGAGAGATGATAAGAGAGAGAGAGGAAGATAAAGGGAGTGAAGATAGAAGGTGAGAGGGAGGTAAGAATTATATTTTTCCTTGACACAAGTACAAGTGTGTTATAGTGTGAGTGCACTATAATGCAAATGCATTATAACACACTTATATTTGTAATTTCTTTGGGTATTTCCAACCCTTAAAGTTATATTTTTCTTAGGCATCCAATCCAAAGGGTTGGGCTTGCATGTCTACACCTAAAGACATATTTTGTGTAGATTGTAAAAAATGATTAAATATTGAGTGCGCTCTCCATCAAATCTACATGTCTTTCAATATTGAGTTAAAAAATGCCACAATAATGTTGAACTCTCTCTTACCTTTCTAACCATGTAATTTTTTTTACATTTCAAATATATAAAGGTTTTGATGTTTAATTTCTTTTACTATTGTTTCCATTTTTTGTCGAAAACCTATTGTAGACATGCAAAATTAGAATTATGCATTCAATCAGGTTCATTCATCAAGTAAACTAGGTTTCACATTAGGTCCATTCATCAATTAATCAAGTTCACCTTCATCCATTCATCAAGTAATCTCATTAATTTCCATCTCCTGAGGTCATTAATTTAAAAATTAAACAAACTTTAACATTAACCTTTCAACTAAATAAATCAAACATCATCCCTTTAATTAAATAAACCAAACTTTATTTAATTAAATCTCCAAATGCTTATTTCATTCTTTTCTGATTTAAATAAATCAAATATTTAAGCAATAAAAGTCAAACTCGTCCTAATCATCATTAAGCCAATCTAAATCTAATTAGCCTAACCTAATCACCCATCAAATCCTCTAGATATCTCCACTTGCACAAATAAATCAATTTATTGATTTATTAAAACCCTTATTTTCCATCAACTTGGCATAAAACAAAATATTCCTTCAAATTTGAAAATGAGGACAAGTTGACATGTCCCTCCAACATTGCATTTATTTCTCATTTTCTTGTCCCCCTCTCAAAATTTATTGCACAAATTTGAATTTGAAACTCCCTCTCATGGACACATTTCCCAAATCTTGCACAACCCTTGGCCTATCACAACTTGACAAGTGGCCTTCTTTCATTGGTCTACATTTAGTCCCACATTCACCCATTTGGCCAATCTCTCATCAAGAAAATCTATAAATAAGGACCTCATTCTTCATAAAAATCATCTACAACTTTTATGCAAAGTTACTCTCTTGGTTTGAGAACTAATTTTGCTCCTCATCTCCATTTCATCTCATCATTTTAGCTTTTGAGCAAGGATTGGGAAAGGGTCATTTGCACATTTGACACCAATCCACTATGGAATAGGTACTTGTTAATTTTTTTCATGATGCTTTTAGTTTTCTTTTGTCATTTGTTGCATTTTGAAGCATTTACAAGGTATTTCATAGGAGTATTCTTGAGGAATTTGTAGGTACTAACCCATGTTTGAAGTTTAGTATTTGCAAATTTTAATGGATGCTTCATTGTTGCAATCCAGTCAACCTAGGAACAGAGGAGACCCCACATATCACATTTTATGCAGAATCACTATTATCAGAAGAGCAAGAACTCCTAGCAGCATTCCTAAAGGAAAGGAAAATAAATTTCGCATGGAGCTATGCTGACATGCTAGGGCTTGATCCAGAGATTGTGGTTCATCACTTAGCAGTGTATCTAGATGCAAAACCTGTCAGACAAAAGCTTCAAAAAATGCATCCTCAGATTGCCTTATTGGTCAAAATGGAGCTAAAAAAGCTACTAGATGTAGGATTCATACGACCAATAGATTATCCATAATGGGTATCAAACTTGGTACCTATTTCAAAGCCTGATGGAGCCATTAGAATCTGTACAGACTTCAGAGATTTGATCAAGGCATGTCCCAAGGATGATTTCCCGCTTCCCAACATCGACATGATAGTAGACATGACAGCAGGACATGAGATGCTATCACTAATGGACGTATTTTTAGGATACAACCAAATCATGATAGCAAAAGAGGATCAACATAAGACAACTTTCACTTGTCCATGGGGGACCTACTACTAGAAAATGATGTCATTCAGCCTAAAGAACGCAAGAGCAACGTATCAAAGGGCCATGACATTGATATTCCATGACATGATTCATTAAACAGTCGAAGACTATGTCAACGACATTTTAGCTAAGTCAAGAAAAAGACAAGATCATATAGCAACCCTAAGTGCTATCTTTGATAGACTAAAGGAATACAAAGTCAAACTAAATCCCAAGAAGTGCATCTTCGGCGTACAATCAGGTAAACTATTAGGATACATAGTGTCCATGAGGGGTATCAAGGTGGATCCAACAAAAGTGAAAGAAATCCTCGAGATGGAAGCACCAAGGACATTAAGACAACTGAGAGGTCTCCAAGGCAGACTTCAATCCATTCAATGATTCATAGCACAATTGGTGGACAAGCAGAACCCATATTCTCACCTACTCCACAAGGGGGTAGCATACAAATGGGATACAAAATGCGAAGAGGCATTTAACAAAATCAAAGAATATCTACTGACACCGCTAGTCTTAATGCCACCCATCCCAAAGAAGCCATTGATCTTATACGTGTCAGCAACAACAACAACCCTTGGGGCTCTCTTGGCTCAGCATGATGAAAATGGAACGAAGAGGGATATCTACTATATCAGCAGGACAATGGTCGGTCATGAGCTAAACTACTCATTCATCGAGAAAGCATGCCTCGCAGTAGTGTTTGCATCCCAAAAATTCAGACATTACATGTTGACACACAAGATCAAGCTCATCGCAAAAATTGACCCCCTCAAGTATCTCTTATCAAAGGCCATGCTCACAGGAAGAATGGAAAATGGGTAATGATATTATTAGAATATGGCATCGAGTATGTGGAGAGAAAAGCAATTAAGGGCATGTTATTGCGGATCAACTAGTAGAAGCGCCTATTTATTCTGAGAATCCTCTTGTCTCTCGAGTTTCCAGATGAATCCATTTTTAACCTCAACGTAGCTAACCACTAGAAACTATACTTCGATGGCTCATACATGCAGCATGGATAAGGAGCTAGTGTATTCTTCATCACTCCACAAGGGGATTGCATACCAAGGTCATACAGACTGGCATTTCCTTGCACTAACAACATCGTAGAATACGAGGCTTTGACTATAGGTCTTAGGATAATAGTTCAATGGAATATCATAGCTCTCAAAATCTATGGAGACTCTTAGTTGATCATAAATCAAGTCAATAATGAATATCAGACCAAGGATGATAAGCTCACTCCATACAAGAAATTGGTGGAGACTCTCAAAGAATCTTTCATTGAAATAACATTTGAGCAGATTCCTAGAACCAACAACAAAGCAGCAGACGCCATGGCAACAACTAGGTCCCTATTGGACATCCCTCACAACGTTCCAAAGTATGAATTCCTGATCAAGCAAGTTCTCGTTCCCACATTCGAGGTACCAGAATTGAAATATGTGTGTGAAATCATTGGTCCTGGCGATCCTTGGTATCACGACATATATACATACCTTCACATAGGAGTCATACCCACTGACCTACCATCAAACCTAAAATGAACCTTTGTTAAAAAGGCATCCAAATTTGTCATCTTAGGTGATACGTTATACCGTAGAAGCATAGAAGGTACCTTGCTACACTACTTAAATGATGAGAAGGCATTAACTGCTCTAACTGAGGTACACAACGGTATCTGTGGTTCACACTCAAGTGGAATGACCATAGCCAAGAAACTGCTGAGGATGGGGTATTATTGGCCCACAATGGAAAGAGAAGCACATGATCATGCTAGAAGGTGTTTACAATGTCAGCAGCATGGGGACCTCATCCATGCTCCAGCTCAAGAGCTTCATCCTATTATCACACCATGGCCCTTTTCACAGTGGGGACTCGATCTCATTGGGAAAATCACACCCACCTCATCCAATGGCCACAAATTCATCATAACTGCAACTGAGTACTTCACAAAGTGGGTGGAAGCCATACCCATGACGTATATCACTGGGAAGCAGATCTCAAAATTCATCCTGAACTATCTCATCTGTCGTTACGATGTCCCACAAGCCATTATCTCAGATAATGGGACACCATTCAAGAACTAGGAAGTTCACGACTTGTGCGAGAAATTCAAAATCCAGCATCGCTTCTCCACCCTGTACTATCCCCAAGGCAATGGCCAAGCAGAAGCTACAAATAAAACCATCCTCAAAATCCTCAAGAAAACAGTCAATGACGTAGGTCGTGACTGGTACCTGCAGCTTAATCTAGCCCTCTGGGCTTATCGAACCAACATTCGCACACCCACTGGCTCCACCCCATTCTCCTTGGTCTACGGATTAGAAGTTGTACTTCCCATTGAGATCGAGCTCCCATCCCTCAGGATATCACTGCAAAACCTTATCACGGATGAAGAGTATCGGATATCAATTAACCTTACTTTGTTTTAAACTAACCATCAACAAAATCCTAAACAAAGCACTAATATCATCAGAAATATGCATATCCAAAATGTCAAAATCATACAAAAATCCAAAAACATCCAAAACATCAAAAAATCCAACAACATCCAAAACATATCGAAAAATCCAAAAACATCCAAAACATATTGAAAAATCCAAAAACACTCAAAAAGTCAAAAAAACATCAAAAACATTGGAATCCGAACTACGTCGTCTCTGAGCTTAAACGTAGGCAAGGCTCATCTCTGATCAGCCCCCGAGACATCAAAATCCAAAAACATTGAAAAACATCAAAATCCGAAAACATTCGAAAAGACATCAAAATCCAATAACATTTGAAAAACATCAAAATCCAAAAACATTAAAAAAACACAAAAATCCAAAACATCCAAAAAATCGCGAAAATCCAAAACATCCAAAATCACATCAAAATCCAAAAACATTCATAAAATCTTAGAAAAGCCCAAAACATTTGAAAAAATCAAAAATCAAAACATTTGAAAAATCCAAAAACACCAAAAATAGCCTCAAAACATTTCAAAACGTCAAAAACTTCCAAATATTTGAAAAAATCCATCCGCCTCATCTCGCTTTCACCTGCAATAATCAATCATCCATAATAAACTTATCATCACCTTCATCCTTTGGTAACACAAATAGAAACAATCATAGCAGTCAGCAAAAGCAAGCTTCAATCGTAAAATCAAAATCGAAACAACAAACTTTTAAAACAAAATCAAACTCTTGATCATTTTCAAAAATGTCGTCAACTTTATATCAACAGCCTATCAATCAACTTATCAAACCATCATCATCCTATACAATGCATGTCCTAGGATATATCGTTCCGACAATGGGCATCATTTTGATATCACCTTAGATTCTTATCCTATCAAAACAAATCCCTTTGGCTAGAGATATGAAGAACATTGGCTTGTTTGCGTACTTGATCTTTTCTTTTGATTTATCTTATTGCGCTCATTCCAAGGACCTCTCGATAATATCCAAATGAAGGATTTAGAGAGATAGGAATGGGGCAACGATCATTATCTTTTGTCTGTTGTGCTTGTTGGACATTCTTGTAATAATAACTTGGCGAATACTTGCTTTGTTAGGTACGTCCTAGCAAGGTTTCTGTATGTCAAGTGTAAACAAGAATGCTCTGATCTGTTTGTCGAGTCAAATTCCATCGCACTAGGTACAATGACATCCTGGTTCTTTATACCTTGATGCATCGTATCTACATGTGTAATCAAACATAAGGTAAGTAGCCCTTTTAAAATCCCAATCCTTGATAAGCAAATCATCCAATTTTCATCATCCATTTATTATCATCATCTATCATCATCATCATCATCATCTCTAATAAAATCTCATCAGATCATGGACTTGTGGGATCCTCTTGTCATCATCTCATTTTCTGCGCTAACATAACATCGCCAATGCATCCATCATGCATTCATCCTACATCCAGAAACCTGTCAGCATACCACATATCATTCATATCATACATAATAGGAAACATCAATCATTTCACATGCATTGCATTTGCATCATCATCATAATATAGATCTGTTAGTCTAAGCATCTACATAAATCATCCATTGCATAATCACACATATCACATCATCCATATCATCCATCTCACATCATATCATCATTTAAGTTGTTTAGGATAATATAGATTTGTTATTCTAAGCATCTTAAAATCATCTCATTTGCATCATCATCCATAACCATCCATTTTGAACCTCTTTATCATGAGATCGACCCTCAAATGGAATCTTTTCGCTTGATCTCTTGAGGGGGCAATGTACCAATGTACTTCTTTTCGCTGGGGCATTCGAAAAATCAATTTTTTTTTGAATTTTGATCGCGGCAAGTTTATTCTTTGAACCAATGCAACAAGTACATTGCTTCAAAGAGGGGCAAAATGTAGACATGCAAAATTATCATTATGCACTTAGTTTAGGTTCACCTGCTCATTAAATTAATCAAGCTCATCAAATCCACTCACCAAGGAAATCAGGACTATTGAATAAATCAACTTGTCTCACATCAACCTTCAATTAAATAAAAAAAACTTTATTTAATCTCCAAATGCATAATCCATCCCTCTTTGATTTAAATAAATCCAAATATTTGAGTCAAATTTGTCAAAATCACCTAACCATCATTAAGCTAGTCTAACCATGATTAAATGCTAATCCTAATCACCTAGATTCTCTAGATTTTGCCACTTGCACAAATAAATCAATTTATTGATTTATTAAAATCCTTATTTTCTTTCAACATGGCATCCATGAGGAATATTCCATCAAGTTTGAATTCAAAAGCAAGTTGAAATGTACATCCAACAAGGCATTTAATAGGTCTTACATGTCTCTTACATGTCCCTTGCAAAGGTCAAACTAAGCATTAACTCTCATTTTCAAATTTGAAATCTCCCTCTCTTGGGCACATTTCCCAAATCTTGCACATGCATCAACCACTCACAAGTTGACAAGTGGCATCTTCCTATTGGCCAAATCTTTAGTCCCACATCCTCCATGTTTGGCACTCTTAGCATTTGAGAATCTACAAATAGAGGCATCATTCTTTAGCAAATCCTCCACAATCTTTGTATCTCATCTACAATCTCTTGCAAAGTCACTCTCTTAAAATGAGAATTGATTTTGTCCATTTATCATCTTAGCATTCCATATTATTCTTCATATCAATTTCATCATCAAGCTTAAGCAAGGGTTGGGAAAGGGCTATTTTCTACAATAGCACCAATCCACTATGAAATAAAGATACTTCATGTTTTTCATATGCTTATTTAGCTTTTGGGAAGCAATAATGTATTCTTTCATAGAGATGTTATTTGCTTTGTTTTAAACTAACCATGCTAATGTGTGTTGTTTGTTTTGAGCAAAATATAGATTTCACCATCTACACCTATGTATGGTAGTTTTTGCTTCATTTTTTACCTGTTCATTTTGAAATTTGAAACAAATTACATTTTTACAAACTAAACTTTATTCTATACACACCCAAAAGAATAAATTTTAATTAGTTTCAAGAGAAATAGGGGGAAAAATGCTCATTTTTCATTTTTTTGAGATTTGTTCACTTTGAAAATTGGTAAAAAAACATATATTCATTTAAAATAGTATAAAAACTAGACATAAACTACATGGTGTTAGCTGAATTTTCATTGAAATGATTTTTGAAATACTATTAAAAAAAAAGTTAATGTTTTAGTGGGAGCACACCAAATGCTATGTTATTTTTTTCATAAAAATTAGAGCACTTTGTGTGCTCCCCCTCTTTGAATCCCTTAAACTCCACCATTTTCAAAATAAATTAGTAGGTTTGAAAGTATACTCAAAGCAATATGACTCTTGTTCTTGTCACGTCTTCAAATTTTGAGCGTAACTATCTTCAATTCCTCATCTAAGATCGATTTTTCATGATATCAGAAAAAAAAATGGTCACTCAAGTTTCATGCCCCTAAGTTTTAGATGACATGCTTTCTAAAAGTATGACCACAATTATTTCTAGCAAATAGGCAATTTAAATATATTACTCATCTTCAATGTAATTAATCTAACAATAAAGTGGTGCTAGCAATAGACAATAGAGCTAGAAAATTAACTTATTTAAAAATAAATTATTATTTTCCAAATGCAGCAATGAAGGATTGTAACTCTTGCAAAAGAAATAATGGTGAAGCATTGTGACTCCCTCAAAAATTGGATATAACAGGGAAATCATTTCTTGAACAGAAGGGAAAGGAATAAATCCAGCATCATTCAAGCCTTTACTTATCAATCCATCAAGAAATATCAATCAACAAAGATCAATCAAGCAAACAACAATAAATCTATCAACACATCAAGCAATCAATCTTGAATTTGAGGAAATGTCTTGAAAATAGGGAGGACGAAAACGCTTCCAAGTTCACAAGAGATTAAGGATAAAATTCCTTATTTCTCTTATCAAGTTCATATGAAAACCCAAATTTTGATCAAGGAGGATGAGAACTCTACAAAGTGGACTAAGAGTTTTAAGGACAAAAACCCTTGAATACTCTTGGCAAGTTAAGGACATGAAAACCCTTGATATTTCCATTGCTAAGTTAGGGATGAAAACCTCTAATTCAGCAAATTTTAAAGCATTTCCAAATAATTCAATATATGATTGGTTTTCAAAATTATACTATGAGTTATTGATCTAAATATTATAATAAATCCATAATTTTTCACAAAGCCATTATCATTTTGAGTAAGGATTATTATTTTAAGGGAAAAAATAGGAATATCCTAATAAGGGACATTACAATTGGTATTAGAGTCTTGATCCTAAGAGCTTGTGGATCTAAAATTAGTATACACAATTGAGCCAAAGAGCTCAACAAGCCTTGGAAAGAGAAAGGAAGAAACTAGAGGTAGCTAGCAACCAAATTAAAGGTAATAAAATTGGTGATCATGAGATAATTCAAGAGAATAAATTGAAGGCTTATATGTAGAGACAAGAGAAAACAACACAATTTATTTTCCAAACACTTCAAAATATGAAAAATACAATTAGTGCTCTTAGGCCTACGCAAACCAATGGAAGAGATATTAATTCAAACCATTCTAAAAATAGCAATAGAGCTCCATTGAGATCGCCACCTAGAGTAACATGACCTACTTTCTTACCTAGAGAAGAAAGGCCATGAAAAGAAGAACCAAATATGGAAGCAAACAACTTTGATGAATTTATAGATGCATATCCAAGACTTGATCCAAACCTTACAAGACAGGTTTCATTTATATAATATTATTGTGAACCTAAGAATTTTATCCTACTCTAATGTGCAAAATAACTTAAAAATGCAAGTGATAAAAGACTAAGGACACTTCAAGATTAGCCTAAAGAGTGATGAAACAAGAAGGAAAGTGGATAAAACAAAATGCAAACGATTTCACCTTCCTTGTTGTTGATGTCTCCTTGATTGGCCCTTGCTTGGGATGATTTTGTGTGCTCCTTAGATGATTTCTTGAGTGACTAAATGCAAGATTAAATGTGCAAAATGATTAAAAGAGATGGCTAGATGATGGCAAAGGATTGAAAGTGCAAATTGGCAGCATGTAGTTATCAAATGGCTAAGTGTTGAAAATGTCCTTGATGAGGGGGTATTTATAGGAGAACTTGAATTCTCTAGAGAATTCAATGGTTGAGATTGATCCAACAAGGTCAAGATTGAAGGGCTAAGGTGAGTTGAGGACTCACAAGCCCTCACATCTTGACATGTGGATTGTGAAGTGGATAAAGGTAGGATGATGTGTAGGTGATGTGGAAGAGAGGTACATGATGTGGAGGAAGTACAGGTACCTTGCAAATACATTGGGAGATGGGAAGAATCTTGGGTGAATAAAAGTGAATTAAAAATTCACAATGATTGGAAGAATCTGGTGGATAAGACAAGGTTCCCAAAAGGTGGGAATTTGTCACATGTGACTTGATGTGACAAGTTAAAGGTTCTAGAAGATGCATGGGAAAAGGGGATTCTAGGAGGAATAAAAGTGAATTAAAAATTCACATGGGGAAGAGAGGAGCCTAGGGTGAATAAAAAGGAATTAAAAATTCCTTGGGGGATGGGGAGAGTTGACTAAGGTACTAATTAGGTTTAACTAATTAGTAATTAGAGGATAATTAGGGGTTAATGTGGATTAGAAGCCAACTTGCAAAATTTGGAGGATGTGAGACATCCTAATCAAGGATTAGGCATGTGCACATCCTTAATGAAGAGATTAGGAAATGGATTAGGATTAGATAAAAATGACATGTGAGAAACTAAATAAATGTAATATTTATTTAATTTATTTGATGAAAAGAGGATTAAGGAGGGTAAGGTATTTGATTATTAATTAAATACCTTAAGGATTTGGCAGAATTAAAGATATTAATTAAATAATAGTAATATTACTTAATTAACTTGGATAAGAGGATGTTTAGGTGAAAAGTGATAAATTTGGATAAATTAAGTGTCCAAATTTGGATGTCTACAATTATAATGAAAAATAAAGAAACAACTCAAGGGAAGAAAGAAGACAACCCAACAAAGATTTGTGGCAAAGATTAAGTAAGATGAATCTCCCCACTTTTGATGGTTTAAGGAAGGTCATTGCATAAGCATGCATCCAAAAACTAGATACCTATCTTTCTCTTATCCCCATAATGTAAGATGAGGCCATTAAATTTGTCATTCTTCACTTAGAGGGAACAACACATGAATGGTGGCATCATGGGCTAGTTGCATATGGGCATCATCTAATTGTAACATACACTGACATCACACAAAGACTCATCGAAAGGTTTGATAGAAAAAACCTAGAGATGCATTTTAAGGAGTTAACACAACTAAGGAAACAAGATATAATGGAAGATTATGTAATATAATTCCAAAGAATCTACATCATGGTGCCATATATTATCAAAAATATACTCAAGTTTTCATTTATTAAAGGAATCTTTGAATCACTTAGGGGATTGGTCCGAGCTTCCACACCTAAAAATAAGACCTATCCCAAGAATATACCATTAGGTTCGCATAAACAACCCTTTTACAAGGATAATTGGAAACCAAGGGCATTACCTCAATCCCACATAGCGGAAGAAACCAAGAATGAGCTTAGAAAGAAGAAATTATGTCTAATTGTAGAGAACAATGTGATTTGGGTCATCAATGTTCCAAGAATGGACAAGTATGCCACATAGAAGCAATGGTGGATGAAGAATTAGAAATATCAAACATGTGGATTGTGGTTTTCTCAAGGCTTATGTTATGACACCTAAATATTATAATGGTCTACGATTACACAAAGATAAATAGATCAATTATTAGAAGACAATGTAAGTTGATATTTTATTTACTAGTGCATCATTTTACTATGTTAACATTACCTTATTTATTATTCATTCAATTTATTTATTTATTCTTATAAAGGGATGTTACTATTATTATTAAAAGACATCAATATAGTTATCAACAAAAGAAATGGTTGGAAGGTCTCTAAAATGAAAATTAACCTCTTTACAAGTATAAACTACTAGGTTTCAAGCATGGTTGTGTTAGTGCACGAAATACTTTCAAATATTTCCTTAGAGCTATATATATTTATCTTCATTGCATGATAGACGATCTATAAAAACTTAGTAAGAGGCATATGTTGAGCTTTAAATATCTTTCTAATGGATTATTGTGTATTCAAGTTAAATCATAACAGCCATTTAACATTTTAAAGTTGACTTCAATCCAATACTAAGTCACATCATGATTGATTAATTTGTTAAATATTCACACTGGCCTGAACTCGACTTGTGGAATTGGCATAACTCTTTTAAAGTTGGATGCTTAGATAAATGACACTCTCTTTCTTATCTAAGAGATCAAGGTGTACACATAAGTTTAACTTTGTCTCTGTTGTTATGAATATGATGATAATAAAAGTTGGATAGTGATGTGTAATCATATTTTAAATAATCCTCATTAGAAAGTAAATAATTGACTATCAATAATGTAATTTGAATTATCAACTCATACATTCAATTACCCTACTAGATGGTTTCAAATGACCTTACTCACTTCCTTGATTACTTCACAAGTATATTCTGATTACCAATTTTTTTTATTATATATCTATATTTACACATTATTTTTTTAATTCTCTCATTATTATTGTTGGTTGAAAATTTTGTATACCTTGAGGATATGCAAAATTGTGGTTTCAGCCACAGTGTGTGAGATAAACTCTCTTATTTTCAAAGGGAAGGCTCCCCCTTTGCTTTCTATTTTAACAATTCAAAAATAAACTCTAACTATAAATCTATTCTAAATCTGGGTGAAACTCTGGAACTCTTTTTTCAGAAAAGACACTTATTTTTTTCTCTTATTTTAGAAAAGAATCACAATTGAAAGCATAAATGACTAATGAAGTAAAAAAATAAAGAAGCAAAGTTTCCATAAAGGCACAAAGTCCTATGTTGCTCCTCCGGGATGGGAAAACAAATTGAAAGCACAAAGTTTTTGACAACTTACTCTCTTATCAACCTTTTTAGATGATTTTCTGGTAATCAAGTACAATATGTAGCAACTCAAAATCTAACTACATGATGCACTTTTAATGCACAAACATAGAAAATAAAAGTAGCACAAATTCTGCAAGTTTCCCCCTTTGCTTCAGCGTTCTACAATACCTTCAAATGTGACAAACAACTCAAAGTATGCAGTATCAAATCTAAAAACCAAAATCTAAAACTTCAAATGCAATAAGCAACTCAAAGTCTGCAAAATTGAGCTTGAATCCCTCTTGTCTAACACCACAAAACTCACAATCAATATGCAAAAAATGTCGTCACATAACACCTTGAATCAACACAAAGTTTAAAAGCAATTTGCCTCTTTTAATTGGCTATAATCTAATTTACATCTAAGCTCAAAGTCTTAAAGTGCACATACAAATTAGCAGAGTTTTGTTGCATTGCCAAAAGATAAAAGATTACAATAGACCCCTTCAAGTATTTATAGGAGAAAATCCTTGAGAAAAAGGTGGGAGGATCCCAACTAACTTGAGAAATTCTCTCAACCACTAACTAACTGCAGTTGACTTATTCAAATTACAATTCCTTTTGTAATTTAAACCCCTAATGAAATTTTGGCATACTAATGAAATTTCCAATTATTACTCATTGGTTAGTGACATCCTCACAATATTCATGTTATCTAAATTTAAACCCCTCTCCAAATTGAATCCAATCACAACAACTAGTTAATTAACTACACAAAACATTCAGACTTTAGTAATAACATCCTCACTGGTATATAGACATTAAATTGAAAATGACTAATTTATGAAGTTCAAGGAATGTGTGTCACAATAACATATCAATATCATAGGAAGGTTGACTTTTCATTGTAAGATGGAAGAATCACATAGTCCCCATTACTGCAAGAATAATTAACAATACAAGGATTATCTTTCTTTTTGACCTCAACTACAAATTAGTAATTCATAAATTATTTCTCTATCACATGCCATGCTCACTAATGACCCCCTCCTATGTACTTTACTAACATCATGAAAAATAAGAGTACAAGGTTCATTAACTAACTTAAAGGAGTTTTACTAATTCTAAAACTAAAGAATCTATGGAATTCTATTGACTATTTATAATTGCACATATATTGAAAGCATTGGTTGATTCTTCACGGTCCACACGGTATACATAATTTTTAATGCTACAAGAACATACACCTCAAGGCTCCTATTAGATCAAGTTTTCATAATTTATTAGTTTATCTTCTCTAATTGATAGTGATGTACTCAACCGAGGAAAACACACAAATAATACATTGCATGAAAGATGGTATCAGAGCCAAGTTTCTAACTCTGGGAACTCTAGGCATTGTTTGGGTTGAGCACAATAGGAAAGTATGGTGTCATATGGATGAGAATTGTATCTTGAAATTGTCATGTTGATTATCAGTATAAATTCGACTCTTGAACATAGAACAACGTTATGGGTAACTTTAAGTAAACCAATTAGGGAGGTGAGATCCTCAGGAGTTCAAAAACCAATATTGCAAGTGGAAGCAATGTGTGCTCATTGTTGGTTGACTTTAAACTATCAAAAGCACCCCTTGATATACTTGTAATCGTGGTTGCTCATACAAACTAGGGAAAAGGGAATCTAGTCGCCAAATAGGAAAAATACCACCAATTCTTCTTCTCCCCCGTGGGTGACTTGATTGAAGTCACTGAGAGACTGTGTTGTGGAAACTTATGCAATTGATGAAATTATTATTATCATTTCATTATTTTGATTTTATTTACTTAGTTATTTACTTATGTTATTATTTATTCAATTGTTTGAAATGGTTAAAGTTATTTGACCTATTGGACTTCAAAATTGTCCTTTTTCCTCAAGGACTATTTCAAATTGACTTATGGTTTAAATTTTAAAATTGTTTCTTGATGGCCACCGTTGAAAGTATTATTGTCATATTTAAAATTTCATTGATTGATTTTGATTAGAAATTTTATTCATTTCTTTATTGAAATTTCCTTGTTTTGAGGATTTTATCAGCATTGTTGTTATTGGTATTTGCATAAGTAATATGAGTAACTGTGAGTCTTTCACACTCTTGGGGGAAAAGTACATATTTGAATCAAATAAGGAAAAGTAGAGGGTTGATTTAGAAATGGGTCCATGGTTAGTAGTAACACTAAGGCCATAATGGGCAAAGGGTTTTGAGACCCATTGAAGAAAATATAAAACATTTAAAGAAATTTGAGCATCATGTCATATAAGGATTTTATAAAAATTAGATGCTATGTGTAACATTACACGAGACTAGGATAGCTATAATAATCAAAAGGAAGGACACACAGATAATGGAAGTTTATTTTGAATGGGCCTGGAATGCATCCTCTCTAGTAACCCTAGGATTTAGTCTCAAATAGAAGTTTCCCTATTTTTAATTAATGAATAAGGTCTATATAATATTTCCACCTTGTATACATACTTCTAACTACTTAATTGAAACCTAGGTAATAATGTTTACTTGGTGTCCTATCTCATTTTTGTGGGGTATGAAATATGGTGTTCATGACCACCACTTGGCAAACAAGAAGTAAAGGGGTTTCTAATTTTATTTATGATCCCCTAAAAATACATATTTCTTAACCAATAAACCTACTCAAAACTAGTATTGGAGATGGTGTACTCACTATTTCAACATGTGAGTAATAATATTTTCATGAGATTCTAGATGATATCAATTTTCTTATATAGGATGTATTTCTATCTTGTTTATTTGTAAGTATGTAAAATATGTATGATGCGTAAACCCTTAAATAGTAAATTTGTAAGTCTAGTGTGAAGTCTTAACCCTTGTAACCAAGAGTTTACACCTAATTTAGAAATGTCATTTCTTGGTGTTAGAGATGTGGGAAGATATTTTAATGAGACGAATGTGGAAATGGGCTAAGAATACAAAGATTGTAGATGTACCCATGATTAGAGTTAAGAAGAGGCTACCAATTGAAGGACCAGAAATTTCTGATACGAAAACACTAGTTATGGCTATAAAGTGATTGAAGCAAGAGAAGGATAAGAGAAAGTTATCTCATGGGAAAACATCCCCTATGTCAACACCTACCTATACAAAGGAAGAAGACATGGTTGCGTTAGATAATGAGGCATAAGTGAAATAATGTCACTTTAATACAAGTTATGGCTAAACTGGGCATTTGGGACTAATCTAGTCCATGATATATGAACTCTTCATGATTTTTCGTGAATACACGCTTCTTGGTTTCATAATCTTTTGCTATGTATGGATTTTTATTCCTTATATATTTATCACCTCATGATGCATATGTGTGAGTAGTATTTTATTATGTATAATTCTTATAATTTATACTAAGAGAGTTGAATATACAAGGATTGTTACATACTAATAATGTATATGTAAATTAGGTTTGTTCTTTCAATGAAATAAATTATAATGCTACATGGTAAACAAATGGAAGACCCATCAAAGCATGACATAGAGATTACCATGTTGGACGTTTCTTAGATATAGATGTGGATGAACAATCATTATTATGATAAAAGTTGAAAATTCCCATCATCGAGTGGAGTGGTCAATTGTGTTTCCATGTTCCTTTATGAATAGACCTACAGGAAGTTTTAGAACTAAAATGCTTAAACTTTGTTAGATATGTGGATATCATGAGACTATTCTCTCAACATGCATTGCATCCTGATGATGGATCATGGAGTATGATCTGAAACATTGATGTAAAAATTGACAAACAGTTTTAATCCAGAAATCTTTTTACTATTGTAATGGTGGTTGTTTAACTTTGCACCAATTCCCCTTATCACATAATCTACTTCTAAGCTTGTAATGTAGGTAGTACATTCATATTTTACATGCATTGTTATGAATGAATGTGATCGTAAAGTATACATGTAGTGGGAAATTTGTAAGTAATGAAAGCGAGATGTTTGAATTTCGGTGCAATGGTTTATGAGGCTTATGAATTGACTAGAAGTTTCTCTTTTTCTATAGGAATTACTGGGAAAACTTGCCGATTTGGCAAGGCTTCAATAGGAACACGACCTCCTTTACCCCATCTTAGCCCTCATACTTTAGTGGATGCTCATTAGGGACCCCCATCATAATTTTTTTTTCAAATTATTCATGTGATACAAGAGATGACCAAAATTATTTAGGAGAGGTTACCTCCAAAATTCAAGGCTCATTTGGACAAACAACCTCAACCTCTTTCAGGAGAAAATGGTGGAGAAAATCAGGTAGGTAGCAAGGACCCTTGTTTGGCTCTTGGAAAGGATACCCATAAGAGGAATATGGAGGAACCCCATAATTCAAAATAATGGGGATTCATAGGTGCTCAACTCAAGGAATACATGGAATTATTGCAACAGGTGAATCATCTTCAAAATAAAACATTTTTGGCAGAGCAAGCCATTAGAAATATGAACACAAGGATAAGAAACCTTACTCCCATGGTTTATCCTAGGAGATTTCAAATGCAAACAATTGTAGCAAAGGGGACCCAAAGGCCTCTTCATAGGAATCGCCAAGTGTTCCATAGACTCCATCCAAGGTCACAAGGGCTACCAAAACAACAACAAAGGAAAGGTGGGAAAGGAAAATGTCAGCAAGGCACACCTAAGGGTCACTTAAAGGTAGGTCAAGAAACAAATTGTATCCAAATGGATCACAGGCCCCATGAGAAAGGTGTGGGGCTAGTAGGAACACAAGTTTCTAAAGGACCCCTTGATGTGGATAAACCCTAGTCATCTCAAGTTAATCGGGTGCAGTCAATTCAAGTGAAATTCAAAGGTTCTCGTTTCTTATGCGAGGAAATGGGGCATAAAGCTATAGAATGTCCATGTAGGTTTGAGTTGGATAAACATAAGGATGAAGTGCTTAAGAAAGAAATTGGTGGGGGTAACTCCTCTCTCACCACTTGAAAACTTTCAGGAGGAAGTTCATTCCTAGAGGGGGAGGATGTGAGGCCCACCCCTACGATACATCTAGTACTTAGATTATTTTGAGTTTGGTTATTGTCCATGCCTATTGATACCATTGATGAAAGGATATTTAAACATTTAAGTTCATATAATGACTTGATTTTGATTATGCTACATCCTTCTAGTTAGTTGACTATGATGATTGGTCTAATTCCATGTTGGTTATTGAGTTGTTTAATTTGAATCTTGAAACTCAATTATGAATTAATGAAATATGTGGTGTGAATAAATCATGTTACAATTTAAAGAGTATGAAAATTAAGGTTAATAAAATGGGATAAGATAGGTGACTAATGATTTTTCAATTATGTGATGAGGTCTTTATGCTATGTGAATTATGAAATTTGTGTGAATGTAAATATATATGATTTACTTGGATGGATTAACATGTGCATCGAGTGTACAAGAACATCTTCCATGGCCAAATGGAATTAAAGGAAACCCTTGGGAACCCTAAGTAATTTAACCAGTGAAACCAAACTATAGTCTATTTGGAGGGACTATAGTTTCGTTCTATGATGTATTTTATTCATGATGTAAATTGTGAATGTTTGTAAATTGATTTTTATTTCCATGTCAGTCCATCTAGGAGGTGAGTTGTCCATTCAAGTGGACAAAATCGGATCTAAACTTTTAGGCACTTTTTAGGGATTGAAAAGTGATTTTTTTTAGTGTTTTTATGGGTTTAAAGTCCCTAAGCCAGGTACCTATGGGTTAGATACCTTTTTAGCTCAAAATATTGGGTCAATCTCAAGATTGGGCACTATTTTTGAGACCTTTAAGAGCTTTGATGAAATTAAAGTTTTGGGAAGTGGGATGGGGACTAGTCTCTTTCCATTCCCACTTCTCCAAGTTGCCTTGGAATGCTTCCAAGATCTCACACATGTGTGAGCACACATGGGTGAGTGTGCCTAGGAGAGTGAATGGGAGGTTGAAAAATGTTAGCTTCCTATTCAAAGGAATTAAAACTTGAGTTCCTATAAAACAAACTCAAAACAAGGGTTATGGGATTCTTTTTGCATTTTTTATTTTGGTTGAATTTTGGGGGTTGAGGAGATTGAAGCAAAAGCTTGGAAGAAGAGGAGTTGTGTGAATCCTCAACCCATCTTTCCCTAAGCTTGGATTAGAGGTAGGTTTACCATTTTACTTTTGTTTCTCTATGTTTTAATCAGATGAGATTGTATGTTTGTTTTAAAATACTTTTGAAATTTGTTTTCTTATGTTGTTGAATGTGTATTATGTGATGGGATAAGAGTTGTATAGGGATAGGCTCACCCAAAATTTGGGTAGAGCGTCCCTCATTGGGGATGGTATGGAGTAGGAACCTCCATGGGGATGTTTAGTTCCTCCTTAAAAGGAGAGGCTTAAAAAGGGTATGAGTACCTATATGCAAATTATGAAATGGTAGAAATGGTTTTGGTGGTATGGATCTTTTGTGAAAGAGGAGTTATGGTAGAAGATTTGTATGTGAAGAGATGAAAATATGATCATGGTTTTATTCTTGTTGTTCTCTTTTGAGTCCCCATATGGAGTGTCTTGTCCACCCTCCATTCCCCATGTTGGATTTGTAATGAATCCTTAAGTTATGTGATAAACCCCTTGTGAGGGAGTAAAATTTGTTGTATGTTTCATGTGTGTTTATAAGGCTTGTTGGAATGGTCTTTGTGTTTACCCGATTCCCTTGGTTGCCTCCTAGCTCAAGGGTGATTTGTGAGCAAACCTACGATTAGGAGGTGAGTTCAACCATGGTCATGGAAAAAGTGTGTGTATATTTGTGCAGGTTGTAGTTACTTGCGTAAAATTGAAGCCTTAGAAGATTATTGTTGTTATATATAGAGATGGGAATTGTCAAGCCTTTGTCAAACTATTCTTGTTAAAAAAAATTGGGAGAATGTTGTATATGATAGTGTATTATAAGGATACACTATTTCTTTGGGGTTTTTACAAGTATTTTAATCCATGTGGGAAAAGTTTTATGTAGAAACTATTGTTGTGTTCCATTAAAAAAGTGCAAATGTAGAAAGTATTATGCTTTACATACGATTTGTTATTGTATGAAACAAAAGAATTTTTATACTAATTTCTTTAAAGGAGGAAGTAAGCATACTATTTGAAAATCCAAGTAAAGTATTATGCTTGATAAGTAAATAGGATATTCAGTTCAAAATGAGAATAAGATATACATTTTTGTTTTAAGAAAGGAAACAATAAGTGACTTATTTATCAATAAGCATTTTATCTAACTCATATTTTATTAAACAGTGTCATTTTAATCTCTTGTTTGCATTATTTTTAGGTTAAAATCCATTTGTAGCTTAACATATATAATGTTTAAACATTGTATAGCTGGAAAAGACTGGGTGTTATATACCATGTTATTAGTATTATGCATGCTTTCTTTGAGCTGCCAAAATAAGAATTTAATATATCAATCTTTTATTTCTCAAAAAAAAAAGTGGTGTTTTACTGCAAGTATTTATTTACTATGAACGTAAAGGAAAAAGATTTATTATTTTATCTCCGCAATAAAATGTAATATTTTGTTGGGTTTGCTAGTTCATATATGTGTATTGCTTTATTAAGCTGAGAGGCTTCTACAATGAAAGCATGTGTACATTTTTTGAAACTATGTTTATTTTGACATAAAAGAAATAAAAGAAAAGAAGAGATGTAACTGGCATGCATATAAAAGAAATGTAACCAACATGCAAATAAAAGAAATGTAACGGACATGCAAATTGATGTGACAAATTGATTAAAAAATAGGCGCTTCAAGAAAGATATCTCTCGACTGTTTTATAAATATTATTAATAAATAATATATATAGATAACTAGTTGTTAAAAGGAAAAACATGGGGGGTTGTTTAAAGTGTATATTTATTTAAAAGAAAAATATATATATATTGCTTCTCGTAAACCTGTGCAACACATTGTTGGCTCATGCATGGTTAAAATGTGTAACAGAGTGCAGTGTATTAACTATGCATAATAGAACAAATTCATGACTGTAGCTGTCAGGTTTTCAAAGAAATATAGTTGTGCTTTTCAACAAGAAAGGAAAAATAAAATTATTTTGTTCCTGAGTTGACCAGTTATTGCAGTTATTAGATTGATAATAAATTTAACAATGAATAGTTTATACAGTTAAATATATATATAATGTAATTTTTGTGTGCCAAACACTAAGGGAACTCTATGCTCAAGGAGTTTAAAGTCTGAACTATGGAACGGCCAAGATCAGGTCTCAGCAGTAACAACAAAAATCATGGGCTGCGCACCCCGGTACAACTGCATAGGGAGATATAGATAATAATATTTTTTCCATAATGTAGGTATCAACAACATTATGACCGCGTAGGAAATAATTGAAGTCAAACATTAGTAATGTTAACAACTCTTACCTAGGCTTGTATGATGGGAATGTAGAAAACAAGACAGGGGAAAGGACAGAGCAGACATGAAACATTATATTAATCAAATAGAAATGTTACAACGACTGAGCTTCAGCTCATACATTGACACAGCCACCATTATAGGAACCCTTCTTACAGCTCATACCCTTTCAGGTTACAGCTCTGTAGAGCTGGACTCATCTGAGAGTGATTACAAACATTGCATCTGCCTCTATTTATAGAGGACTTAGAGCTTCCAGAATGGTCGGTGGAACTCTCCAGAATGGTCTGTGCAAAGGTCGGTGGCAGAGGTCAGTTGGTCTGTGCCGACAGTCTTTGCTTAATTAATTTATTTCCAACATCCCCCCATAAATTAATTATGCCAATATCCCCCCATAAGATGGAAAAGATGGGTCCTGGCTTAAAGCCTTGTTCAGTACCCATTTACAATCATTAATGAAATTTTTAATATTGCTTCCCCTCATCATAAGTGCTTTGGGTTTTATGGCTTACCCCTAACCGATGCAATTCTAAAGTGGTTTAAAGCTCACCACGAACTCTACAAACCTCACACACAAGTGGTTTCAAGATCACCACAAACTTCACACTCAAGTGGTTTCGGCTAACCACAAACCTTGCATACAGGTGGTTTCAGATTACCACAAACTAACATATTGAAACTAACATATGAGTGGTTTCAGATTACCACAAACTAACATATGAAACTAGCATATGAGTGGTTTCAGATTACCACGAACTCATTGACAAGTGGTTTTAGTATAATCAATTCCATACTATTGTGAAAATCCTTTTGCAACCAATCTTGCTTTATGTTTTTCAATTTTTCCTTCAACATTAAATCTAGTTTTATAAACCCATTTGACTCCTATACAAAATGTATACAGCACATGCCACTGCTTCTGCCCAAAACATATTGGATAAATTCTTGGCCTTCAAACATCAGCAGGGATTCTACCGCTCTCTCTCCAGGCTCTTTTCTGCTCTGATACCAAACGTAGAAAACAAAACAGGGGAGAGGACAGAGCAGACATGAAACATTATATTAATCAAATAGAAATGTTACAACGACTGAGCTTCAGCTCATACATTGAGCACAGCCACCGTTACAGGAACCCTTCTTACAGCTCATACCCTTTCAGGTTACAGCTCTGCAGAGCTGGACTCATCTGAGAGTGATTACAAACATTGCATCTGCCTCTATTTATAGAGGACTTAGAGCTTTCCAGAATGGTCGGTGGAACTCTCCAGAATGGTCTGTGCAAAGGTCGGTGGCAGAGGTCGGTTGGTCTGTGCCGACAGTCTTTGCTTAATTAATTTATTTCCAACAGGGAAGCGTATCTTCAGACTACCGAGGACTTGATCCCCTTTAGAGGATCTAACATGTTGAGGCTTGAAGTCTGGGACAGTTTTGTTGACATGCACCTCAACATTTTCTAAGCAGTGTAATAGTTGCAAGTAATGACTCCCCTCCACTATCTACTCTTACCATGAGAAGTCACCCTCCAAATATTCAGGAAAAGGGATATTATTTGTGCTGTGGCGTCATGTTCTCTTTCCCGGGTCCTCGCTATCACTACCCAGCTTGGTCACTGGAATCTGTCGTTTACAATTCCCGTCGATCCTTTAATCACCTTTAAACCCTAGTCTTAGACGTATCCTTGTTCAATCTTTTGCCACCTGTTTGTGATTGATGGTCTAGCAGTTCAAAGACCGCTGTCAAGGTAATCCATAAACAATGCTCGTGGTGTAGAAATCTGATATGTTTACAACGTGGAATCACCGTAAACTTAAATGAAGTTCAGGTAGGAGGCCAATCACGAACCATTAAATCTTGTGTTTTCAATAACCTTACGCTTTGAACAGTTACGAGTAGTCTCTTCCAGCTTCGTGTGTGGTACAATTCTGTATTGAAATAAGCGAAAAGGTTCGACTCATAGGATTGACCTTAAAGAATTGTCTTGTCTCTGCATGCTTATCTTTTGCAAAGTAACCTGTCAGAAGTTTGCATTTAATATCAGAGATGAAGGTATTAGACCCCGCCAACTATGAGTCTGTCCCTGGAGATATCAACGATTAACCCGCTCTGACAGGCAGTCGATGAATAGGTGCTAAAAGGAGAAAGTTTAAATTTAATCTAAAAAAATAATAAGAAAGAGATTTTCGCATCAGAGATGCTAGCGCCATTTTCTTCCATTCCGATTCTGCTCACTTAACACCAAATCACCTGTTAGGAAGCATGTCAGGGATATTACGCCCAATAAGATTCAATTGGTGCAGATTGAACCATGCAATTGGGAAAGCAAAGCAAATATGATTAGACATTTCAGAAGAGATAAAAGTCTGCATGAAAAGCATAACAAAGGCTCGTCTAGAAAAAATATAAACTCCTATATCATGCAACTGGACGATACCCGAATTGGGAACATACACACGCTTTGGGCATGGTATGGTAGGCGCAGGTACCTGGTTTGTTTTTTTAGCAGCGTGGAGAAAAATAGGAGAGAAAGCCTCTTTCCAACGTCTGCCTCTATCATTAACTCCCTGCCACCTTATCTCCTCATGACCTGCGTTGACTCTTGTGCGCCAGTGTCTTTCAGCTGAAGCCAATTTAAAATTAATTAACCACCCTTTCTGGGATTTTGTGTTAGTAAATTCTAGTTGCATGGGCATCAAGATCTTAGTGGGTCGTAGGAGAAAGGACCATTTAAGCAAAGTAACAAACTTGTTTTCTTAATAATTTGTCTGTCTATGGAAGCAATATTATCTACAAAGGCATAGAAATGCATAACGTGTATCTAAGTGGCAGAACTAATAGTAGAACTAATAGTGGTGTGAATATTAAACGAATTAAATTGCAATGCTAATGCAGCCTCAATGAGAATACTACGTGAATTCTTGATAAACATTATTCAACAATAGATTTTCCATGGATTCATGTCGTTCCCTCGTGAGAATTCACTCTAAAGTTTTTTTTTAAATAAATCCATCGTGGGGATACCTTGCATATAATTCTTCTCCCTTAAAGGAGAGGGGAATATGTTCCCATATTCTAAAGAGAATCTATTAAATTAAATAAGATTTTAAACAAAGTTAAAGATTAGCATTTATTAGAAATTCTTTAAAAGAGAGAGTTAAACCTCTTTCTATTCGTTTTCTCCTTCCCTTGTAAGGGAAATAAACTAGCACTTGCACCCATGGGGGTTCAGGGAAAATGCCGATAGGAAAGTGAAGGTGTGGAAGTTAAAAAAATTAATGTTACATAGTCAAAGTATATTTAAATACAAATTTATACTTTATTAATATACAAAATCAATCTTACAAACAACAGGCAAACCAATTGACAGAACTCAGAGCCAAACAGAAGCAGAATTGTAAATACAACAACAGCAAGGAGGAAGTAAAACAATAGTGAAAACATGTTAAGTTGCATCTTATCAATGGCTGGAACAAAGCAGCATGAGGTTTGAGTTTCTTTCAGCCAACATTTGAGAAAATTGAAGCCAAAATTTATGCAGCCTACATATATTCTTAGTTCTCCATTTTTTAATTTTTTTTTCCTCAAACAATGTCTTATTCTTGACAAGATTAATAGCTGAATCTATTTCCATTACATCAACAGCCTGGAAAAAACATAAGCACCTATCCTCTTCAGGAGCAACAAATAGCACTATAAGTGGTAATACTCATGGTCCTTCTGCGAATTCAATAACTTCAACATGACCAGCCCACACATATGGAGATATGATGTCCATGGCTGGCACCTTACAGCACAGCAATAGTGAATCCAAGAATTTAACGATGCATGGATCTGAAGGAACAAGTGGACTTGCTTCACCATCAAATCAACTGGGGGATATGCATTTTCAGGACTGCCCCCTTGCTGAGTGGACTCTGTAAATATTGAAGCAACAGTACATAGTAAAATTACTTGAATGGAGCTTGTATCAACTTGCATCAAAATCATGAAGAGATAATAAAGGAATTGTGTGTTATTGTCATACGAACAGTTCATAGCTATCCATGCATATCATTGTCCATATGAGTACACAATACATAATGCATTGATTCCCCTTGTGATTAAGATAATTTATGTGGAACTTGTGATATAGAATTTCACTGTTACTTGAGAAGATGTGAATTGAAGTCACTATTGGAGTAGCATAGTATGGGCGATTATTATGGTAGCTCATCAAATGTAGTTGGCCTTATTATATCTATAGGATGCTCGAGTTTGATCAAAGAATCCTCACCTATTCCAATTAAAGTTAATTGAAGTGGACAGTAAGTTTTGCCAGATTTTATTACTGTTAAGGCCATATAACGATGGGCTAATGATTGCAAACTGTCGTGACTAGTTCCATGAGTATTGTCCATGGCTAAGCTAGTAACCTGGATGAATAAATAGGGTTGGTGAGTTTGGGGGATGAGCCTCACCAGTTGTAAATTAGTAAGGTAGTTTTCTATCAAATAGTATAAGTTGTACATACTACAGACTACACCATATTATGTGATTCAGGCCTAAGTGTTGACAAATGTACATTATGTCGATATCAGAAATATGTTCTATGCTAGTTGTTTTCTCTTATACTATGATAATATTAATGGCTTTGTTGCACCCTCAAGTCCAAATAGCCATGTGAAGGAAAGACCTCTTAGTGAAGCATGAAGCTTATGAAAAGAAATATAAGGGCTACAGGCCAAGGGTGGAAATCAACACTATTGTGCTATGATAACATAACATTTCCTAGAAGAATAGACCAATTGTAGGATGCTAGATGCTCTTTCTAAATTACACTCTTTATAAAGATCAAATGAAGTTTTGAAAGGGTTGGAAATCTCAAAGGAAAATCAGAAAAATAGAGAGAAACTCAGAAAAATCAAACAGGGTCCCCTGTTCACTGGCTGCAAAACTGTTGCTAGGGAGTAATGATTTTTTGATGTCTCTATTCTCATACATTCATCACAAAAGACTCATTATCCTTCTTTTCTCACATCAGGAGGACTGTAGTGTTTACATTCAAGAATAGTAGTGTTACATAACTACTGCAATAGTTGGATTTTTGTACCAAATTTGTTATAGCATGCCACTACATTATATATAAGTTCATATAGAAAGGGATGTAAAACATTATAACATTTGATTGTGAATCTTTGGTTAGTCAAGGCAAAGGGTTTTCCCACAACAGTTTTCATAATTTTGGGCTTCGACAGAGGATCTGTACCCTCGAAATACCTGGGTGCCCCTCTAGTGGACAATGGAAAAAGAAAATTGATTGGGAAGCTCCATTGTGTAAGCTAGAACTGATGCTTAATAGGTGGACCTTCATATCACTCTCCTTTGTAGGAAAGATTCTTCATATAAAATTTGTGCTTCAATCAATACCCATTTAGACATAAGTAAAGGGTTGTTCGATTGCTCCATGTTTGGGCTATAAAGGAATTGGTAAAGAGGAAGAGGGTTATGTTGTGAGATTGTCCTCGATTATCCAAACTTACTGAAAAGAATTGTAGTTGAAACTAGTAAAAGGGTTTCCCATCCTAAAAAGTTAGGGTTGCAATTTACAGCAGTAAAAATCATATGTGAAATAGTTGGGACAATAGAAGGAGGACAAGAAGCACATCAAATGAAGGGGAGTGATGAATCAGAAAAGGCATGAAATTTGAAATGAACAAGAGGCATGAATTTGACCTGTTCAAACAAGAACCAGTGTTGGTGTAGATCTTTTTCAACAACAAAGATTGATAGTGCCTTCATTTGTAAACAGGTTAGGGCATTTATGGAAGTTGGAGGTGGTGATCTTAGGGCGGTCAGGGAATGTATAATTGCAGATTTCAGAACAACATCCTCTGGCAGGAAGAATGTAGCCAGAAGAGTTATTTTCTATGGAGATTAGACATCACCATTAAGGTGTGGTGTATCCAATGCAATATTTTGTGAGCTACATTGTGTCGGTGCAAGAAAAGGAGAGCCATGTAACATCTGTGCCCTGCATTTGAAAAATGTCGAATTCTTCAGCTCGACAAAGGTTTGAGTGGCATTTGCAAAGGCAATATGATCTTCTTGCCCAGTCAGCGGCAGGTTTGTAGTGAACCGGACACTGCTTGACAGTGGGCATTCTTGTTTCAGGCGTGAGACAGGTTTTCAGTCAAACATTGCATTAGGGATCCCAAAGGTAGAGCCTATCAGCTAATAATATTTAAATGTTAAGAAATTTATAATGAATTTATTCTTTAAACTTATATCTATAAAATTCATTCTTTAGAAAATAAATATATATGTATTATTTATAGATTTATTTGTTTTTAATGATTAGATTAATAATAGTTAAATATTAAGGATAATCATAAAACAAATTACAATGAGAGATTAATAATTATCGTGGAGATTATAAATATTTTAATTATTCACATATTAAAATTTTTTGGTGAAATTGTTCTGTGGGTCCCAAGAATATCCTTAGGATGGGAAAAAAGGGGGTAGGACCATCAAGTTAAATAGTGTCTCGTCAATTGATCCTTAGGATTAATAGTAAATCCAGATGATGATATTTATATGTTTTTCTCGCGTAAGAACTCATGTCGAGGTATTCTTCCAAGGATATTATCTTCCATGCAAGAGTGAGTATCAACTTTTGTGTTGGTAGCTAAGAGTCCAGTAGACCTTATGTTTGAAGACAAACGGGAATCGTTTTCATTTCCTTACCCTACTCCCTAGCGTTAGGACAAAGATGATGTTGTGCAAGAAACGTTAACTAAATGCATAATTCATGAACTATGTACTTGTATGTGTATTAAGGTTAGCATTTCGTAATAATATTTTTTAAAAATAGTAGCATTTTTGCCCTAGTTTAAAATATGGGCATTGGTTTTCAGCAATATTCCACCTAGATTACCTCCTAGGAGTGGTTTTCATCACACCATTGAACTAGAAGACAGAGAAAAACTAGTCATTACCACACCTTATTGCCACGGGAAAGGAGATATAAGGAGGAATTTGAGAAAATAATTAGGGAATTACTTGAGATGAAGCATATACAACTTTGCTTCTTCTATAATATTGGTAAAAAAGAAAGATGGTACTATCAAGGTGTGTTTGTATTATGGGGAACTTAATAAAAAACTACCAAGAACTGATACCGCATCCCTAGGGTTGATGAATTAATTGATGATCTCCATGGAGCAATATACTTTTCTAAGATCGATTTACTTTCTAGATGCCACCAAATAAGAATGAGGAGATCGGGATGTTCACAAAACTACTTTTAGGTGTCATTTTGAAAATTTTGAATTTCTAGTCTTGCCATTTGGACTAACAAATGCCCCGACCACATTCCAATCCTACATGAATCACATATTCCGTAAATAGTTGAAGAGATTTAGTTGGTATGATTTTTCCACGGTCCATAGAGTAATAGAGCAAGCTTTTGGATTCAACTGTGTTTGTTTTTAGATCAACTTTTCAGATCACACTCAGTGATCCATCATCAGGAAGAGGAAGAGATTTATTTTGGTATTCTTTGGCAATATATTTATTTATAGTAAAACTTGGTAAGATCACTTAAGGCATAATGATGAGGTATTGGAGATACTTGAGAAACAATAATTATTTGATAAAGCATCTAAATGTGAATTTGGGATGACTAAAATCTTGTATTCAGGGCATAAGATCAATGCCCAAGCAATTAGTGTAGATGAAGAAAAATCAAAGCAATAGTAGATTGGCTACAACCTAAGACTCTAACACATTTAAGAGGGTTCTTAGGACTCTTCGGCTATTACATAAGGTTTGTTGGAGTATGTTCAAGGTTAACTTCCTCATTGAAAAATTTAACTAAGAAAGGTGCTTTTTTCGTGGAGTGAGAAGGCACAAAGAGCTTTTCACAAGCTCAAAGAAATAATGAGTTATTGTTTAGTATTAGTCATTCCATATTTCTCTATTTCTTTTGAATTAGAATTTGACACCCCGAGAGATGGTATTGAAGAGCTGTATTAATGCAAAATAAATATCCAATAGATTTCAAGAGTCATAATATCAAGGAGGTAGAAAAAAAAATCTATTTATTAGAAAGAGGTGGAAGTTATTATGCATGCTCTAGCCAAGTTTAGGTAATACCTATTTTGTGGAAGATTTATTGTTAAGACCAACCATAGTAGCCTAAGATTCTTCTTGAACCAAAAGGATCTAAATAATAGACAACATAAATGGGTTAGCAAGTTGCAAGCCTATGATTTCAATATTGAGTACATGAAGGGAAAGAAAAATGTTGTGGTTGTTGCTTTATCATGAAGACCTTACTTATGCTCTGTTATTGATATTTTTACAAATTGGAAAAATTTGCTACTTGTTGTGTAATGCCCCGCCACACAACCCTAGGGGAAGTTTCAAAATACTAAACAAATGCACAATTTTTTTTTTTGTTTAATTACAAATACTTGTAAGATTACAACACAAGCCAACAATCCCCTAAGGCTACAAGAGAAAGATTACTTAAACCCGAATTAAACAACCAAGGAATGAAAACATAACATCATTCATTTAAGGAATTAAAGTACATACATTCCATACAGAATAATTACATCAAAGACTAATAGATACGATATGATATCCAATAACGATTGTTTACAATATAATTACAACACTCATTCCCCGAATGAGGTAAATCAAATAAGCATGATAATATATTACAATTTCGACCTCGATACAAATGAGGGGTAATGAAATACAAGAATAACTGGAATGAAAGAACTAGAAGGGTAACAGGAATCAACGAACTCCCCAACATGAAAGTCTCGTCCACATGATCACGATCAAAGCCAACGATATAAGGTGCACGTTCCACCCAACCAAGTGAGACCCAAAGGCTCACCCCCCGTGCTAGGAGATAGTAACAAGGATTTCTGGTCAAGACCAACTACCTCTAGACAAAGGCTAAACATAACTGAACCAACTCAAATACCAAACAACATCACTTAACACAGTACGAAAACTCACAAGACAATACATTGCTTCCGGGTTACATAGGACAAGTACACCATTGTACAACACAGAATAACTGAATAACTATTGATGTAGGGAGAGTGTCATACATAAATTTCCATGAGTTACCCTAGCTCAACCTTCCTAGGCTACCGGACCCCCATCATGGATTACCCTGGCTTGCCTCTACCGGCCGCCAGACCCTCATGCAAAACTATGTGTCTCATCTCATCTCGAGCCTTGATAATGCATACTTCATGAGAGAGGCATTTATTAACTTTATTTGTGTGAAGTTCCCCATTAATTCTTTTAGATTATCACTTGATTAAACCCTAAGTGAGTTACCCTGACACCACTTTGGGCGTCGGACCCCCACAAAGGGCCACTCTCCTACTGACAACACTGGGATACAAAACCCCCAATCTAAGGGTAGACAACATGCACAAACTGAAAAAACCAAACTCCAACCTTAGCACATAAGGCCACGTAACCCGTTCATAGTACATGGTAACCAAACATACCACAAATCACGTTCATGATAACCAGGTGATAACACAACTACAACCACGTGCACTACCCCAAACAAGACACAAGTTTGTCCAACGCAAATAATTAATCCAACACAAAATGAACCCTGGAAGACTTACTAACCCAAGGACTTGATTGCACAACACCGAGAATAAAAGAGATAATGCAACGAACATCAAATTGACAATTTATTCCCCTACTTTAGGATTTCCTAAATCCAAACCAAACAATGGCATAGTGCATGAATCAAGGAAAGTAATTAACATTTAATTTTACATACTCAAAAGCAAATAAAATTTCATTGACGTCATACAAGAATTTAAAACTATCAGATTATTTCCTTTCCTCAATTTTACTTAATGATTTAAATCAACCATTTAAAATAAAATAAAATAAAAATATATGTAATAAACTCATTTCATAATAGCTCCTTTACAGAAATCAATTTCCTCATTAATTCTTTTAAGACATCATTTTAATAATCATATTTAAATATATTCATATATTAAATATATATACATGATTATATAGACTTAATGTATATATAACCCTATATCTATATATTTAAATATATAAATAATATTTAAACATATATTAAAATAATAATTAATAACCCACAAAAATTAAATATTATACTATATTTTAATTAACAAATAAAATAATAATAAATATAATATAATATAAATATTATATTATATTTAATTAACAAATAAAATAATAATAAATATAATATATTATATTAATATATAATATACATTTAAAATGAAATAAAACAAACGCAGCTAAGGCGTTAACAACAGGGTTTCCCCTGTATGGAGGTGGGGCGCAGCCAACGGCTGGCCCAGTGCCTCCCCCACTGTGTGTGGGGGGCGCTGCCACAGCAGCGTCCTCCCAATGGGGACGGTTGTGGCAGCCGTGGCTGCCAACCTTCCCCATTGAAAAAAAAAATCCTTAACCTAATTTAAAAAAATAATAATAATAACACGCCCCTGTTCTGGCCGAAAACCCAGAACAATAAAAAAAAACACAGGGGTTTCTTTTAAACCAGAAAAAATAAATTTAAACAACTCTTTATATATATATATATTATGTGTATATATGTATAATTAAACAAAATATACATATATACATATTATATATATCAAATTCTAGTTCACAGGCATATTGAAGAAGATCAAACTATAGAAAACAATTTGATAAAACAAAGGTTTGTTTTGTTTTTTTTCTAAATTCCATTTACAAGATTTTTTTTTTTGAGTTTTGTTTCAAGTTTTGAATGGAGTTTCTTGATGGGTTTTCCTTTCAATCCACAATTTTGAATCTTTTAAACAATCTAGAACAACTTCTAAATTATTTTCAAAATAAAATTGCACAAGATTTAAACAATGAACCTTTTGTTTTCTCCAAAGCTTGAAGTCTTTCAATGGAGATTTTGCTCTTTAGTTCAATTCAGCTTCTCTTCAATTGCAATCCCTCCTTCAACAATTTTCCTCTCCAATTTCAATCCTCCACCATTTTCAAAAATTCCAAGAAAAAAGAAAATCCTAATTTCCTTATCAAAGTCTTCCCTAAAATTTTGTCAAACCCCTAAAATTGACTCACCCACTAAATTTATTGCCAAAATGGAGATATTTTCTATTTTTCAATTTTAAAACAATTTGCTTTCCCCAAATGCATTTTGCATAATTTTCATTTTAAATAAAATTCATTTTCAACCAAAAAGGTAATTAAATTTATTTAACCAAATGAATTTAACAATTCACAAATAAAATTATTTTCAACTTTTATTTCTAAAAGTAAAATATAAAAGCATAATTCTAATTTTTGACTTAATCCAAAAATCTAAAGATGCCAACCCAACCAAATTGGTTTAATTTATCACTATTAATTTAATTAGTCAATAAAATAAATCTAATTCAAAATTAGATTATTTTATTAATTAAATTAAATTAATTAATTAATCACTAATTTTCCAACATTTCAATAAGGCAAAACAATCATCATTTATAAGTTTCAAAAGCCATTTAATCACTTTTAACTTGCAATTTTAAATACAAAGCCAAGGAGGAAACTAACAACATAAAATAATTGAGCCCGACTACAAACCCGATGACACACAATGACTAGGGTGATGGTTTGACACAGAAAACCTAGTTACTATCTCCCAATCGATACCGTTGGTCAAGGGACACGCTCAAACCTGTGAAACCAGGTGG
The DNA here is from genome assembly GCA_007258455.2 of Sequoia sempervirens. Lineage (NCBI taxonomy): Eukaryota > Viridiplantae > Streptophyta > Pinopsida > Cupressales > Cupressaceae > Sequoia > Sequoia sempervirens. Next base: position 217,194,782 of record VDFB02000015.1, on the reverse strand, counting down.
AGTCGATGTCCTGTACCTGCATCTTGCACACAATACGAGTGTCGAAACATGCATATAATATATTAAAACACACCGTGAAGAGGAAATCGCGGAATCCCAAGGCACTCGCATGCGAGTGATGTGATCCCGTCCCCTTCACCAATACAATATCACTAACCGACGCATCTAATCATCAATGATATAATCAAAACATAAAGCATCAGTAATTCATATACATGCTAATTTAATCCAAAACATGAAATAATAATGACATCTGAATAAGGTACCATCACATCAAAACATAATGTTTACATCGCTTAACAATTAGCGGTCAAAAGTAACCAAGTTCATAACCAAAATGCTAACAAGGTAAACGCATACATAATGAAAACTGTTCGACCAAAAGAACAAAATGGAGGGGTGTTACATGTTGTGTATGCCAAGTATGCATTAGCTAATATATTGGAAGGAAACTGAAAAGATGACAAGTACAAGGTGGTGGAGGAGCTCATTTTGTAAAAGGATTCAATATATCTAATCCTAGGATCCAAAATGAAAGAATTTTTTTTTAGGGCATACCATGATACTCCATTAGTGGGTCATCAAGGTTACTGTAAAACATATAAGAAAGTGAAGGAAAGATTTACTTGGAAAGGTCTCAAACGGGAAGTTTTGAAGCATATGAAGGAATGTATGGTTTTTCAAAAAAACAAGATAGAGCAAACATTTATAGCCAATTTGTTACAACCCTTACTTGAATACCAAATAAAAAATGGGAGAGTATTTTGATTGACTTCATCACAAGGCTTCTGAAAGTTCAAGGAAAGGATTGTATATGTGTGGTAGTGGATATACGGAGTATGTTCATTTTTATTTATATCTTCTAAATATAGAGCATCACACATAGTTTTTCTCTTCTTTAGAGAAATATTCAAACTATATGGACTACCCATAAACATCATAAGTGATGGAGATTGTAAATTCCTCAGTTTACTTTGGCAAAAATGCTTTAAGCTGGTTGAAGTAGAACCTACCCCAAACACTAGCTACCACCCACAAATGGATGGACAAACTAAAATTGTAAATAAGTGGCTTGAAGAGTATTTGCAAAACTATGTCACAGGGAAACAAACATGGGTCAAGTGGTTATATCTTGGAGAATGTCGCTACAATTCTACCCATCATATGTCAATAGGAATGAATCCCTTCAAGGCACTATATGATTATAAAGAAGTATAATTTGGAAATTGGATTCTTATAGATAGTAGAGTCCCTGGAGCAAGAAACTTGGTGAAACAAATTAACACCTAGAAAACTTACAACATGCCCAAGATCAACAAAAGATGGATATTGATTGTCATAGATCTGAAAGAACATTTGAAGTCAAGGAGATTTAGTTTTCCTAAGGTTATAACATTATAAACAATCTTCCCTCAAGGGAAGTGGTGCAAAAAACTCAAACCACGATTCTATAGACATTATAAGATTACAATAAGGATTGGAGAAGTTGCTTATAAATTGGAGTTACCAGCAAATAGTCGAATTCATAATGACTTTCACGTATCATTTCTCAAGAAAGTGTTAGATCAACATACTACACCATGTCCAAAGTTACCCCCACTTGATAACAAGGTAAAATCAAATTTGAAACCCAAAGCCACCAATGACATGATAGAAAAGAAGTTAAGAAATGAGGTTATTCAAGAATATTTGGTTAAATGGAAGAATCTACCTATGGAGGATGCCACTTGGGAAGTACTAGAAATTTTTTATTATCCCAATTTAAATTTGATTATGAAAAAGAAATCTTGGGAAGGGTGGACTATCATTCCCTCTAGTTTTAGATCGTAGCCTTTGTAAAAATATGATCGCAAATTATTTCTAGCAAATAGGTAATTTAAAGATAGTGCTCATCTCCAATGCAATTAATCTAACAATAAAGTGGTGCTAGCAACAAACAAAAATGTTAGAAAATTAACTTATTTAAAATTAAATTATTATTTTCCAAATGCAATGATGAAGGGTTAAATCTAGATTGCTAAGGAAATAATGGTGAAGAGTCGTCACTCCCTCAAACATTAGATATAAAAGGAAAATATTTTCTTGAAGAGAATGGAAATGAATTAATCCAACATCATTCAAGCCTTTACTAATCAATCCATTAAGAAATATCAATCAACAAAGATTAATCAATAAAATAATAATAAATTTATCAATGCATCAAGCAAGCAGTCTTGAATTTGACGAAGTGTCTTGCAAATAGGGAGGACAAAAACCCTTCCAAGTTCATGAGAGATTAAGGATGGAAACCCTTATTTCTTTTATCAAGTTTGGACAACAACCAAGATCTTGATCAAGGAGGATGAAAACCCTCCAAGGTGGACTAAGAGTTTTAAGGATAAAAACCCATGAATACTTTTGGCAAGTTAAGGACGAAAACCCTTGATATTGTCATTGCTCAATTATGGATAAAAACCTCTAATTCAGAAAATTTGACAAAATTTCCAAATAATTCAAGATATAATTCATTTTTAGAATTATGTTATGACTTATTGATCTAAATATTATACTAAATCCATAATTTTTTATAAAGCCATTATCATTTTGAGTAAGGATTATTGTTTTAAGGAAAAAATTAGGAATATCCTAATGAGGGACATTACATTAAGACCCTTTAACCTTTTCTCTAATTCTTTATACATACAAGTTTGATTTTGGTACATGTGTATGGGAAGATAATAGCATTAACTTGTGAATTTTACCTTTCAATTTGATTATAGAGCTCAATCAATTGTGATCCCTTATTACATCCGGTGCTAGCCAAAACAAGTCCTTATTATTCTTATTTTTCTTATATATATGTCGAGTTTGATGATTCTAGGAGAAGTTATCAGATGTCTGCATTAAAGTTAGAAGTTCTAGAAACAAAATTGTAGAGAAGATTATGGTATTGATGTAGGCCAAGAGATGGAAAATTTTCAAGTTTAAATAATCCATAACAAATAAGAAATGAGAGTAAAAACCATTAATATTGATGTTACATCAAAATAACTGCCATGTAAATAGTGATATTCACAAAAATAAAAATAAAAAATAGATGTGTATAGTTAAGAATACTTCCATATCTCTATACGTAATTTTGTGAGATAGATATGAAAAATGGGTAGAGTGGTATTTTCAATTGTTGAATGAGATATGTGTCTACCATCAATCTACGCCTATCATAATAACAATTGCAATGATAAATCTAAGACATAAGATAAGAAATCCAATGCAAAAATCTATTACCCGAATGCCAATGCTAATTATTAAGTGGTCCAAAAAAATTAATTTTCTTAAGAAAATTATTAGATAGCACAATTTATGTTTCGAGTAGTTGCTTGGATCCAAAGTGGTGCAAATCCAATTAAGGCCTCCTTTTGAACAAAATTTATGCCCCTTTTACCTTCTCAAATAGTCCTTCAATGTCCCATAAGCATATTCTCTAAATCTACAAGTATGATATATCTACAATCATGTTTTCCTATGATAATTCTCTAACGAAGACTAAACAAAGAATCATACACAACAAAATTTGAGTATGAAGGAAACATTCCCCACTTCTAAGCCCCCTAACTTCCATTATTTATCTATATTTTCTAAATAGAATCTCCCACCTATTACACCCCATCTAATTACTCAAATTGGCTGCATGAAGGGGAGTTAAATTGTAGTCAAACTCTTATACGTCTCCAAACATCTCCCTTAATTCATTCTACGATGCTACATCACTTCCATGATTGAGTTTTTATGGTTGGACTTAAGGATTGTATGTGAAAGTCTATTTTAAAAAATTAAAAAATCATTTTTTATTCAATAGTGTATATATAACATAATGAGAGGGAAATTATTATTATTTGCAAGCTACTGTTGAATGATATTTTACCTTTTAAGGGAGAGGTCGTAAAAATATGGAACATATATTTCAATAGTGCATGTTTAAAAAAAATGGTGCATGAGTTGTATTGGTGTCACTTGATGGCACAAATTGTAAGTTCACTTTCAACTTGAACTTTGATTGTATTAATAATGTGGTTGAGTATTGTTGGAAATAGGATGTCATTTAATTGCAAATCCTTAACATTAATTATTTCATGTATCTCCTAGATTCTTGGAATGTGTTCAACAACAGTAAGATTAGGATGAGATCAATATTTGATGAAATAATGATGATTATTGACATTTGTAATTAATTCTAAATGTAAGGAGCATGTGAGGGAATCCATAGTGAGTTCCTAAATAATAGGGGCACATGGGGCACCTAGATGGTAAGGTGACACTCACCTTGTGTTAAGTTAACTATACGGAGTAACAGTTAACACTTCTGAATGCATGTAAAGATCCTAGGAGTTAGGGTTTGATGTTTGCATGCATGAAGTTCAGTTCAGTTCAGTTCAAATCAGTTCAGTTTAGTTCAATTCAGAATCAGTTCAGTTCAGTTTAGTTTAGTTTAGTTTAGTTTAGTTTAGTTTAGTTCAGTTCAATTATGGTTCAGTTGTCTTTAGTTAGTTTCAGTTGTAAGTTAGTTAACTTCAATTAACTTGGAAATGCATGGCTAATAACATTGAGTTGTATAAAAGATAACAGAGACTGCTTCAAGTTAACAAGGGATGACCATTCTTGCATTAATGGTGTTGAGTAAATGTTTCAGTTAACTAGAAATCACTTGGAGCCAACTTGGGTGCCCAAGATGCTTTCTTGGATTTACCTCTCTTGCATGATAATATATTTCTGAAGGCTCAGTTAAGTAGGATTACTTATGGGCGCCAACTTTGAGGAAGAGCTTTGGAATTATCACCAAAGTGAAAGATAAGTTGTAGCTTCAGTTTGGGATGCCCAAATGCATGAAGCACATGTTGTAAGCTTTAGTCTTCACAAAATAACTCAACTTGAAGCAATATGGCGTACCTTTCTTAAGGCTTGAGCTTGTGCATTGTAATTATCACCTTTTGGAGATTACAAGGTTGCATATTGTCTCTCTATCTCATTCAAGTTGAAGAGAGTTTTCATAATTGTTATTTGTAGGTGTGAAGAAGATTGGTAAAGAAAAAAGAAGCATTCTCAAGCAAGAATTGAAGCTATTGTATTTCAGAGATTGAATAATAGAATAATTATTGGTGGAGTTTTTTCCCGAAATGGTTTTTCCATGTTATATCTTGTGTAATCTTTCTAATATCCTATCTAGTTCTTCAATCAACTTTTCTCTACATTCTACAATAGTAAAATGGATTAATCAAGATAATCACCCACAAAGAATATATGTAACAAAGAAAAAGCTTACTTAGATTAGCAATATTAAAGTTTTACAGAGTATTAAGCTAAGAAAACACCTCATTTTTCAACAAGTATGAGGCCTTATTGTTTGGTCTGAACATAGCCTCCAAGTGTACAAAGGTATATATGGAGATTCAGAGATTTTTTTGGAAATGATAAAAAAAATATGAAGTCTTGAACTACGTTAATCACTTTAAGAATTAACTTATTCACTAGCAAACCATGGTGGAGGAGGAAAATGGAGATTGAGACTCTTTGAAAATGAAATCATTCAACTCAAACCAATACCATCCCAAGAGGTATTGTGGCCCTAGAGAGTATGTTTGATCTTAATGATTGTTATAAATAAAGTCAATTTGTTAGTGATAAAGACAGGAATAAAATTATGAACTGAATCAGCTCCTAAGATGATCTACCTTGATAAGAAGTTGAGACTAGTAGACAAGCAAATAATGATTTCATTGTTGAATAAGTATAAAAAGTGTTTCACCTAGTCTTATGATGAGCTTAAGGCATATAGGGAATATTTTCTAGCATACAATTCCATTGGAGCCTTGCACAAAGTCATGCAAACAAAAATGAAGACTCATCAACCCAACCCTAGCTCCTCAAAGGAAAAAGTAACTCATGAAGTTGAAAGAGAGCAATATTCTCAAGTCAATTAGCTATTCAGAGTGGGTGTCTAATCTAAACCCAATGAGAAAGAAGAATGGATATATTAACCTAAATGTGTGAATTTTAGATATTTTAATATTAATTCCCTCAAGGACAATTATCCACTACCTAGTATGGACCATCTATTGCAAATAGTGACAAGGTCAGAACTAATGTCAATGATGGATGGCTTCTCAAGGTATAATCAAGTCATGGTAAAAAATTCAAAGTACTCAAAGATAGCCTTTGCAATTCCATGGGGAACATTTATTTATGTTAAGATCCCATTTAGGTTAAAAAAATGTAGGAGTCGCATTTCAAAGGGCAATGAATGTTGACTTTACTAATCTTATAAATAAGATAATGGTGGTCTACCGATGACTTGACTATTTACTCGAAGGATAGAAAAGATCACTACAAACGTTTCAAGTTGATCTTCTAAAAGTGCTTAGAGTATGGGATTTCCTTAAACCCTAAGAAATATAGGTTTGTTATGAAAGAAGGCAAGCTCACTAGATACATTATATCCATGGAGGGGGTGAGAATCCAAAATGAGTTAAAGAAATTGATCTCATCCTTCGACCCAAATGAGTCAAGGTAATGAAGTCATGTTTTGGACACATCAACTCATTAGGAGGTTTGTTTCGAACTTTTCTAAAAAGATAGAAGCCATCTTCAAAATTCTTAAGAAAATGCAATCATCCTGTTGGGATAAGAAATTAGTTGATTAATTCATGGAGATTAAAAATGCACTCAAAGAAGTGTTAGTCTTGGAAACTCTTGATTATTCCAAGTCTTTTCAATTATTTTATTTTGATTCATTCTACACAATCGTTGTTTTTCTTCAAAGAATGATGATGGATATGGGCAACCAATTTCCTTTTTCAAAAAGTGACTAAGAAATGTTGAAATAAGCTATTCCATCAAGGAAAAGCATGTGTATGCCCTTATCAAGGTAGTGAAAAACATCAAATCCTATCTTGTAGGATCCACATTCATTGCCTATGTGCCACACATAATTTTAAGAGATATTTTTGTTTAAAAAAAGGTATCAAGAAAAAGGTGCAAATGGATCGACAAGATCTAATAATATTACATGGAGGTGAAATTATGTGGAGGTGAAGACTACCAAGCTAGTAATAGGTCAAGGTCTTGCCAAATTAATGGTTGATACAAATTTAGATGCAGTTAAAGTGCATCAAGTGAACTATGATTTAGCACTTTCTTCATGTCATTTGAAGGTTTGTCGTTGGTAAAAAATTCATGGTAAAGAATTTAGAGTAGCCAAAGATAGCCTAGCAACTCCATGGGGCACATATATTTATGTCAAGATCCCATTTAGGTTGAAAAATGTAGGAGCCACATTTCAAAGAGAAATGAATATTGACTTTGTTAGGCTTATAAATATGATAATAGTGATCTACCAAGATGACTATATAATCCAAGGATAGAAAAGATCATTACAAGCACTTCAAGTTGATCTTCCAAAAGTGCTTAGAGTATGGGATTTCCTTAAATATTGAGAAATATAGGTTTGGTGTGAAATAAGGAAATCTCATTGGACACATTGTATCCATGTAAGGGGTGAGAATCCAAAATAGGTTAAAGCAATTGATCTCATCCCTCAACCCAAAATAGTCAAGGAAATGTAGTCATGTTTTTGACACATCAACTTCATTAGGTTTGTTCTTAACTTTTCTAAGAAGAAAAAATTCATCTCCAAAGTTCTTGAGAAAAGGAAATCATCTAGTTGGGATAAGAAATTAGTTACTTACTTCATGGAATTTAAAATTGCACTCAAAGGAGTTAGTCTTGGAAAGTCTTGATTATTCCAAGTCTTTTTAGTTATTTTTCTTTGCTTCATTCTACATGATTGTTGTTTTGCTTCAAAAAATAATGATGGATATGAGCAACCAATTTCCTTTTTTTTTAAATTCACTAAGAAATGTTAAACTGGGCTACTCCATCATGAAAAAGCATGTGTATTCCCTTGTCAAGGTAGCGAAAAACATCAAATCCTATTTTGTAGGAGCCAAATTCATTACCTATGTGTCACACACAATTGTAAGAGATATTTTTGTTTAGAAAAAGGTATAAATCAAAAGGTGCAAATGGATCAACAAGATCTAATAATATTACATGGAGGTGAAGACTACCAAGCTAGCAATAGGTCAAGGCTTGCCAAATTAATGCTTGATAAAAATTTAGATGCAACTAAAGTGCATCAAGTTAATTATGATTTAGCACTTTCCTTGTGCCATTTGAAGGTTTGTTGTTGGTATAAGGATATTATTTTCTATTTGGAAAAATGAGTTGTCCCTCAAGACTAGATGATCGGTGGGAGAACATTAAAGTTGATAGCTCAAAGATATGTACTTCTCCAAGATCATTTAATATGGAGCAACCTTGATAGTTTTCTCTTAAATTGTCTAGATCAATAGCAATCCATAAAGGCCATAAAGGAATGTCACCAAGGATTGTGTGGTGGACATTTCATGTCAAGGACTACTTCTCATAAGGTTGATATGAGAGAAAGTTATTGGTGGACCACATTATTCAATAATGTGGCTAAATTTTTCAAAAGGTGTGATGTTTGTCAAAGATATTCAGCAAGATAAAATTTTCATGAGCATTCCCCCTTACATCCATATATGTTGTAGATCCATTCTAGTAATAAGGTATTGATTTTATAGGGTAGATTGTTGAGAAATCTAGCAACATATATAAATGGATGTTGGTACATATTGACTACATTATAAATAGGAAGAGGCAATCCCCATAAGAAATGCTACATCCAAACTAGTAATTGACTTTGTATTGAACACCATCATCACAAGATTTGGGGTGCCATCAAGGATAGTCATTGATAATGCAATGTGTTTTAGATCCCATAATTTATTGATGTATGTTCCAAATATGGGATAAATTTAACATAATTGGATCCCCCAAGGGAATGAATAGGTTGAATCTAGTAATAAGTGTATCATAACCATCATCAGAAAGATATTAGATTCAAACAAGAAAAGATGGTATGATATGTTAAAATTTATTATTTGGGTAGACATGATAACCTATAAGAATACTAATGGTAGGATCTCATTTCAATTGGTTTATGAACATAAAGCCAAGATTCCAATTAGCCTTGAGTTTCCCTTGAGTCCACTCAATATAGAATTTCTTGCTTTGTCATTGTTCTCATATTCCTTGATCTCATCATCACTTGTCGAACCAGCAACAGGCATAATATATCCTTTTTCAACTAACACCCAGACTCTAAATCCAAGAGAGACCAAAAAGGACTCCATCCCGGCTTTCTAGTAAGTATAATTAGTTCCATTAAACATAGAGGCTTCGATACCCTTCCTGTGTGTCATCTAGATCTACCTCAAGCGGTTAAGCTTTCCTCCATGGAACCACAACTCTGATACTAATTGTTAGATGCACATGACAACTCAGAGGGTGGTGAATCAATTGTACATTAAAACATTCAATCCCTCATTAACTTTCAACCCTTATCAAAATTTGAACCCTCATTAAGCATTAGCATAATGTAAACATGTGAAACAACAATGCAAACATAACCATACACAAGAGAACACTAGATTTACATGGAAAACCCTAAGTAGGGAAAAAACACGGTGAGGATTAACTCACATATATATGAATAACAACACTAAATACAATTAGGCTCACTTCCTATAAAAAGAAGAAAGGCTCACTATCAGGTGGCTCACTGCCAAGAAGAAAGAAGAATAAAAGAAATTGTTACATAGTGATTCAATATCTTAGAGCAACAGGAAAATCCACCACTTAAAATTTGCACCATCTGTAACCTTTGGCTCACTACCTCCAACAACTTCAAGCACACTATTTAAATGTAGACACCTTCTAGTCACTGCATTCAGAGTCATAGGCATTAAAGCTCACACTCAGATCACCACACTTGATCAAATTCACATCTCACACTTGAAACACAGATCCACACCCATCTCCAACAATTCACCTTGCATTTATAACATCCACGACCTAAACAATCTTAATTAGGTCAGCCTTAATGAAACGTATACACCTCAAACGTGCAACACCAAATAGGTTGACACCAAACACTCCTACAATGGAAATAAGTGAAGGTAGACCATGCCAAGGGTTAACTAGGACCATGCCAAGGGTTAACTAGCATGCCAGGTCATCCAAACCTGAACTAACACTACAAGCAACCACATACACGCTTCTCTAGGTTGCACAGACCACATATAAACACTCCACAACATCCACACAAAACCCCAAAATATTCCAACATCAGCAAAATATTCTACAACAATATTGCAATCATCTGAAACAAAGATTACTTTCATTATGTGTAACCAGACACACTGCCACTGAACTTCAACACAAGAACTGAACTTGCAGAGAAACTCAAAACCTAAAACTCCAAGGGAAGATATATGAAGACAATATAAGCACATTCCCAAATCTGCAAGACCAGAAACTTCATTACAGAGCAATCTCATTTCTCCCAAACAACCTTCTATATAGATAGACACACTATCAAACACAACTTCCACTGGCGCACGCTCTAGAACATGAAACTCTAGATATAGCACCTTTGAACACATATGATCATCATATCCAAACCACACAAGCATATCTTCAACCATGAAGAAATGTGGAGCACTACACTGAACACACCTTTGTCACAGTACACACTCTTTTATTCAAATTTTCTCAAAAGCGCTTGGAAACGAAGTGAACTTACAACAATTGCAACACTTATTTATCACAACCATACAAGACATCAATGACAACACTAATGAAAACACGACAACACCTTCTTATCAAGCCACAACACATCCATATTAGCATTAGTACTTACAACACTAATGACAGTACCACCAACAACTCCAACACTAGCAATCTCCAACAATATCCATACTATTGACATCAATGACAACACCAACAACATACTTGCAACAATCTCCCCCTTTGTCATTGATGGAAACACTAGCTCTAAAAACCATCAACAACAAAAGAAACTTTGCATTAAGCGGCACTCCCCCTTACTAGGGTACACTTTACTCTCTACCTCTACCTATGTTCTCTTTATATTCTCTCTACAATCATCACTTTCTCTCCCCTATCTAAGGAGTTCTTCAACCATTACTCTCCCTTTGATATCAATTATTTCCTTGTGTTTTTTAGACTTCACTCTCCCCCCCTTTGACATCAATGGAAAAGGGCAACAAACTCACCTTTGACACATCATTTGCATAGAATTTTTTTTCTACTCTCCCCCTTTGATATCTGCAAACATTACTGTGACACTGCTTGCAACACCAGCAATCAATTGTTGTCTTTCCACTTCTCTTCTCCATACAACTCTCACTATTGTACATTCTACACTACTTGTTTTTCACTGCTCCCTCTACTAATTGCTCTTTTCTACACGTTCCTTAGGGACACAAGATATGCTCCACCTCACTACACTAATCAAAACACTACTACCTACTCCCCTGATAGGTAGCCTTCAACTTCAATTTTAAGACCAAGAATGTATCTTGAATGCTCACCTAGATAGTTTCACCAACTTATGAATCTAGTTGAAACGAGGGGAAATAACCCCTAACTTATGCCAGATATACTCAAAATTATCTTTAGGAAGAGCCTTTTTAAAGATATCTACAACTTGATCCTTTGTAGACATATACTCCAACTTCACCTCACTCTTTGCAACTTTCTCTCTTGGAAAGTGATACCAGAATGAGATATGTTTTATTCTTGGATGCATTATCATGTTCTTTGAAATATTGATAGCACTTGTATTATCACACAAGATAGAAATAGGTTCATCATATGATACTTTGATATCCATCAATGTTTGTTTCATCCACAACACCTATGTGCAACATGATGTTGTTACAATGTACTCTACCTCTGTGATAGATAATGACAGTGAATTATACTTCTTAATCAACCATGAAACCAATATTCTTCCAAGAAATAAAGCACCACCACTTGTACTTATGTCATATGTACAACTTACCCAAGTTGCATCTATGTATGCACTCAAGGAGAAATCAGTATCCCTAGGATACCATAAACCAAAATTCAGAGTGTCTTTCAAGTATCTAAATATCCTATTCACTGCTACAACATGAGATTCTCTAGGATCTTCTTAAAATCTTTCCACAACACAAGATGAATGCATGATATCCGATCTAGTAGCAGTTAGATATAGGAATCCTCCAATCATTGATCTAGATACATTCTCTGATCAACCTTAGGAGATTCATCATTCTTGCTCAATTTACAACCAATAACCATAGGAGTACATACCAATTTAGAATCCCCCATTCCAAACTTCTTCAACATTCCCCTGGCATACTTTGACTATGAAATGAAAATTCCTTTTTATGATTGATTTCAATTTGTAACCCAAGGAAGAAATTCATCTCCCCACACATTGACATCTCAAATTTTTTATGTATCTCCTCTGAAAACCTCTTGCACATACCTTTATTTCCTCCAAAGATAATTTCATCAACATACACTACCACAATCATGATTTGTTCTCCCTCAACCTTGAAGTAAAGATTTCTATCTGCAGTACCTTTCCTGAATCCTTGCTACAACAAGTACATATCCAATCTTGCATACCAAGCTCTAGGAGCTTGTTTGAGTCCATACAATGCCTTCTTCAATGTGTAGACTATACCAGCATCATCTGATAACTGAAATCCTTTTGGTTGTTCAATGTATACCTCTTCTTCCAACTCACCATTCAAGAATGCAAAATTCACATCCATCTGATATACTTTGAAGTTCTTATGTGTTGCAAAAGCCAAAAACATTGTAATGGCTTCCATCCTTTCCACCGGAGAAAATGTCTCATCAAAATCTATTCCTTCCACTTGTGAGTATCCCTTACACACAAGTCTAGCCTTATTTCTAAAAACTTTTCCATACACATTCAACTTATTCTTGAAAATCCATTTAGTTCCTATCACATTTTTTGCTTGAAGGTCTTGGGATCAATTCCCAAGTCTGAATCTTCTCAATCTATTCCAACTCTTCTTTCATATCCTTGATCCAATTCTCATCTTTGCATGCCTCAGTTACAATTTTAGGTTCCACCTCTGAAACTAAAAAAAAAATTACCTATTCCTCGGTCATAGCATCTTTTCTCCTTGTCAACACACCTTTGTGTTGGAACACAATATTCTATTGAGAGGGGGGGTGAATCAGTAGATCTTAAAATTTTCTTTTAAGCACTTTGTGCAAAATGATTATTTTAAACTCTTAATTTCTAGATTGAGACTTAACATGTAAATAGAAAAATATGCACACACACAATCATCACATAACATAGGATGTACATGGAAAACCTAAGATGGAAAAACCATGGTGAGAAATGTTGATAGGAGCTATTGTCCTAATCTAGCCTCACAAGTATGAAGTTAAATTACAATGCTTTAAGGATACCAAACCTAAGGAGACACCAATCCCTTGGTTTTAGGAGCAACCCCTCCAAGGAAGCACCCACTCCCTAATCTAAGCACCTACCCAGGTATATGATGGAACCCACCAATTAGACTTACAATATAGAGTATTACAATTTGAGTACAATTCTATGTTGCAGCCTATTTGCAACTACACAACGTTCTTCCCCCTCTTCTCAATTAGTGCATTCTTTGTCTACCTGAAGAAGCTCCCAATACTCTCTTTTCTTATCTCTACTATTGCACCTTACACAACTCTAAAACCAATGATTTTTTGTTTTTTTCCTTTTTCAACCTTCACTAGTCACCTCAAGATTCTCATCCATGCTCAGATTCTCTGCTAGGGTTTTCTTGGAATCTTCTTCATCACTCCAACTCTGCATCAAGCCTCAGTCATTAAATTTGGACACAGAGAATTTTCCAAGAATAGCAATTTGCAAAACCCTAGGACCAAATACACATTTAATGTATTACTGATTGTTTGATCTAATTTTGATCTTATTCCCTTTAGCAATTAGTGTCACCGCCTTGTAAATCAACTCTTCGATTTATTGATCACAATAGGAAGTAGAACATTTAAGTTTCACCTCTATGTCTGTTATGAGGAGAAACCCTTGTTCGCACCAACCTAGCCATTTATGATCTTCACATTCAAATTTGGGTTGTCGATCTCTTATCTTCACGCCGTGATCTGTTGCCTCTTATTTCATCTTGACACCTTTAAAACATGATCGTCAAATTAGCCTTTCTTTAAATCTCCATCATTGTTCTTTTATGTTATGACCATTGTGTATCATTGCTTCATCTTATGGCTTCAACATTCATACTCGCAACGTAAAGATACTCAACGACCACTGTCGGATTGATTTCCCTTTAGATTTGCACCGTAGATCTAGTTTCCTTTGTATTCATACTCATCGTATATAATTGAAGGTACTTTCCTACCATTTCTCTTATCAACAATATGAAGAAACCACATGATATGCGTTAGATCCTCCATGCAATGATCTACACCATTCCCCACTACCCCACGGGTTTTAGAAAGGACCCACAAAATCTTAGCAAGCTGGTAGGCTAATGCCACCTATCAATCACTTGTGTCATCTTCCACTAGCACCCATTGTTTATCGCTCATCGTGGGATGCATCTTAACACTTCACTTCACAATAGTGATGTGAAGCGACCAGGCAATATGTTTCCACATGTCTGCTTGCAGATTCTGATCCCACCAGGTACTTTTTCCTTCGTCTGATCAAAACTTGGTTTGATCTTCATCGTTCCCCGCTACCCCACAAGGTTTAGACAGGGGCCCACCACATGCTTCATGGGAAATTGGGCAGCATTGATCTTCTTCAGCTTGATCATAATTGTTGATCAAACTCCATCGCCCATCGTGCAAACCAAAGGAAAGTTTCAAAACATAGCCACGATGCATGGGACCTTAGCGATAGTCATTAGATGTGTAACCATTGAGCACACACCGTCCAATCTTCAAAGAGGATACATAAGCAACACCAACTGAAAGACTAGGTAAAAGGGGTTGATTCCCCTCACTGTGTAATAGGCTTAAGTTATGACTTATGCAACCTACAACGACCAAATATAAGTCATCTTCAAAATAGATATCTTTCTTGAACATTGTAACTGTAAACCCTTAGGGTTTATCTACAAAACCCTAAATCAACTAGAGAGCACACATAATTCAAGTCTGATTGCATTATACATCCTCTAGACCTGCACCTCACTTTTTTGAAAGGCCCTCAAATAACCCATATTGAATATGGCCACAAATTTTCCATCAAATATTTGGAGGCAACTGTTGTAGAGAGAGGACAACATTTTGTCAACTTTGCAACAATTTCAAGATACACTCTTCTACACCATCTACCAACCACACACTTCCAAAACCAGGCCCAATGCTTTCACAACCATCCTCTATCACCATGCCAATAATCTCCCTTGCATGATTACACCTTTTGACATCAATGACAACAATGTGCCAATAATCTCCCCCTTTGTCATTGATGGAAAAACCAAATGCTCACTCAACCTGAATCTAATATCAAACCATATCCAAGCTTTGTACCAATTGCTAAGACCGAGAAGCCCTGTATCAATTAAATATATTTCATTTTATGGTATGTACCATCATCTTTACTTATCTCCACCTTGCTCAATGGCTTGAGCATTTGAACAACTTTCTCCCCCTTTGACATCAATGGAAAAGGGTACACTCCCCTTGAGAAAATACTCCCACATTGACAACCAATTCAAAGAGTAAGTGAGGATCCTTGAGTCTGCAACCATCAAGTTGTTAGAAATTTGTAAAACAAGTTTTTTTGACTTGATTTACCTTCACCTTTCCAAGGAAGAAAGAATAACCAATGAAGCTCCCCCTATATTAATGCCCTATCACTAATATTTAGTGATATTATGTGGGAGAAACTTCTCCCAATTTATGCCTTAGATATTCAAATTGCTCCTTTGAAAGAGGCTATGTGAAAATTTCAACCACTTGTTCTTTTGTTAATATGTACTCCATGTTGACTTCCTTGTCTGCAACCTTTTCTCTAATGAAGTGATACTTTATGGATATGTGCTTTGTTCTAGAATGCATCATTGGATTCTTTGAGATGTTTATGGCACTTGAGTTGTCACAAAAGAATAGGGATAGGTTCATTGTACTCTACCTTAATGTCATTAAGTGTTTGCTTCATCCATAGGACCTGAGTACATGTTGTTGCAACTACATTTTCTACTTCTACTATGGAAAGAGTGACTAATTCTTTCTTCTTGCTCATCTAGGAAACCAACTTGTATCCTAATAAGAATGTTCTTCCACTTGTGTTATTTATATCATTTGCACATCTAGCCCAATCTGCATCTGTATATGTTGTCAAAGAAAAATCATTGCTCTTGGGATACCACAGCCCATAATCAACAATACTTTTGATGTATCTAAATATTTTTTTCACTACATTGACATGAGACTCCTTTGGTGCAGCCTGAAATCTTGCTACCATACACACTACTTGCATAATATCTAGTCTTGATGTAGTTAAGTATAGTAAACTTCTAATCATTGACTTGTAAGTAGTTTGATTTGCATCTGGTAACACTTTTGATTTTTCTCAACTTGCAGCCAATAACCATGGGGGCACTGGTTGGTCAACTATCTTCCATGCCAAATTTCTTAAGGATTTTCTTAACAAACTTGGTTTGAGATATAAATATCCTATTTTCTGTTTGTGTTATTTGTAAAACAAGGAAAAATGATAACTCTCCTAACAATGACATCTCAAATTCATCTTGCGTATGTGTAGCAAATACTTTACACATTTTATCATTGCTACCACCAAATATGATGTCATCCACATATACAACAACGACAATCAAGTGTTCACCTTTAGATTTCAAACAAAAATTATTGTCTGCACATCCTTTCCTATAACCTTGTTGTTTTAGGTACCTGTATAATCTTGAATACCAAGCTCTGGTGCTTGCTTTAGGCCATACAATGCTTTCCTCAATCTACATACATAGTCATCATCCTTTGATAGCTGAAAACCTTCTGGTTGTTCAATGTAGACTTCTTCTTCAATATTTACATTCAAAAATGCAGATTTAACATCCATCTGATACACTTTAAGTCCTTTCTTTATAAACTAAAAATGCAAGAAACATTCTAATGGCTTCTAATCGTGCAATAGGTGCAAATATTTCTTCAAAATCAATGCCTTCAACTTGTGCATACCCTTTGCACACTAATCTTTCCTTATTCCTAATCACAACTTAATTTTCATTTAGCTTATTTTTGAATACCCATTTAGTTCCTATTGCATTTTTGCTTGGTGGTCTAGGAACCAATTCCCATGTCTTGTTCTTCTCAATCTAATTGAGCTCCTCTTCCATTGGTTTTATCCAACTCTCATCCTTACTAGCCTCAATGAAGCTCTTTGGTTAAATTTGAGATAGGAGAGCAAATTTTACTTGTTCTTTACTCTTTGCAATCCTTCTTCTGGTCTAAACTCCTTCATTTTTGTCACCAATTATTTGATCTGTTGTATGATCCTTCTGCACATACTTTGCAGGTTCTCATTCAAACTCTTATTCAAATTCTTCTTCCTCACTTTCCTTATTTATAGCAAAGTTTCTTCTTCATCTTCTGATTCAGCTTCAAAGTTATTTTTGCTTGGCTTATCATGACCCAAATTTTCATCAACCTTAACATTGATGCTTTCCACAATTTTGTGCGGCCTCTTGTTGTAACACATGTACGCCTTGCTTTGAGTGGAATATCCTAAAAATATTCCTTCATCACATCTTGAATCATAGCTTCCCAAGTTCTCATCTTCTTTCTTTATGTAGCATTTACTGCCAAACACCTTGAAATACTTGACAGACGCAGGTTTGTCATACCACTATTCATAAGGAGTTTTTCCACTATTTGCTCTTAGAAAAGCTCTATTCTGAATGTAAACTACAGTGTGGATTGCTTCTTTCCAAAAAGTATCTACCAATTTTGCTTCACTTAACATTTCTCTAGCCATATCTTTAACAATTTTGTTCCTTCTTTCTACCACTCCATTTTGTTGTGGAGTTCTTGGTGCGGAATTTTGATGCTTAATTCCATTTTTTTTCACAATATGAATTCACATGATGTGAATTCACCACCCCTATCTGATCTCAAGCATTTAATTTTTCTTTTGGTTTCTTTCTCAACCAGTTTCTTCAAAATCTTGAACTTCTCAAATGGCTAACCTTTTCTTTTAGGAAAGTTACCCATGCCACTCTAGTATAATCATCAATTAGTAGCATAAAATATTTCTCACCTTGTAATCCTCTTGTCCTCGTGGGACCACACAGGTCAATATGAACTATTTGCAAGGGTTTTGTGGTTGAATAATATTTTGTTGGAAACTTAAACCTTGTTTGCTTTCCTTGTTGGCATCCTTTGCAGATAGTATTTGCAAGCTTCGTTAACTTAGGAATGTTCCTAACCAGTCCTCTTGAGCTTATCTTTACCAAATTATTAAAGTTTACATTCCCTCATATTCTATGCCACATCCAACTCTCATTTTCTTGACTAATTAGACAATTTTGACCTTTTACATCACAAAGATTGTAGAGATTGTTATTATTCCTTACTCCTTGTGCAATTGTCTTACCATTCTTTTGTATCTTGCATCCTTCAAAGTTAAATACAATTTTGTATCCATTGTCACACATCTAGCTAACACTTAGAAGGTTTTGTTTCAAACCCTCAACATAAAGGACATCTTTTGTCTTATTCTTCCCGTATATGCTCAAGATTCCTTTACCACAAATTTTCACAGCAGTATTGTCACCTAAATTGAGTGATCCCTCTTTGCATTTCTTAAGTTGTATAAATTTTCTCTTGTCACCAGTCATGTGCTTGGAGCAACCACTATCAATTACCCACAAATTTTGTTTCTTTGCATACAATGTTGTTTGGGAAATCATAGATTGAGTAGAACTTTTCTCTTTCCCCTTCCACACCTTCTTAGGTTTCTTTTCAACTTTCTTTTCCTTCTCAGAAACCTCGGCTTCCTTTTAAATTTTGGAAGGTTTTTTTTTCTTCTTCTCATACTAAGTGTTTGGTCTTACAAATTTTGTTCTACAATCTCTAGCTACATTACCAAACTTGTAGCAGTTGTAACAGACAATATTTATGTCAACTAAGAGGGAAAAAGGATTTTTGCTGACAAAATTTGTACTCCTCCTTGGAGTGACTCTACATTCTCTAACCCTATAACCAAAATTAATACAAGTATAGCAATACCCTTAGAATTATGATGAGTACCTGGTCATAGTGTTTCCTTGAGTTGGATGAGGTGGCCTTCTTTTCCTTAGCCTTCTTGGATCATGCACTCTTGTAAATTCATCAATATATGTTCTTGTCATGTTTTGCTTTTTCTTTTGTTGATCAAGAATTGGTCGGTTGTTCTTCTTTTCTGCAACTGGCTTATTTTCTTCATCTCAACAGACTTCTTCTCTTCTGCAACCGCATCTTCCTTATAAAGTTTCTCACCACTTGAACTTGACTTTTCTTCTACTTTGAATCTTTCATAAAGTTTTGCAGACTCATTGATAAAGGAACCCTTTCCTTTCTCCAGCCCTAAGCCTTTTTTCTCGTTATTAAAAGGTTTTTGTGTTCTTAATAATCCATCTAGAATCTATGAACCTCCTTTCAACTTCAAGCTTTTTTCAACATGCTCTTTATCCTTTTCCAAATCCCTTTTCAAGGCAACTACTTCTGCCTCGAGCTTCATGCATTTATCCATTTCGGATCCTAATTTGGATTTCATTACTTCTTTGATTCTTTTGGCTTCCTCCACTTGAAGTTTTAGATTTAATACTACCATCTAATTATATTCCTTAAGATCTTTGGTTAGCTTTGTTAGAATTGGCTATAGTTGCCAAGATCTTGAGGCCAAATGGAAAGCACAAAGAGAGAATAGAATGTGACAAGAATAAACTATTTTCTTATCAATATGTTTCAATGATATGAAAAATGTAGTAGAAACCCCTTGGTTATATAGAAAAGGTGAGATACAACATGTCATAGGATTATGACATGAGACAACTAATCACACTTACCTAGGTTCACATGTGTTACAAGTCAAAATTTAAGATAACTAATGACAACTAACACCTAGAAAAATTCCTTCCTAAGACCTAAGTAAACTTAACATGTAAATAAGTCGCCTAGTAATGAATTAACTAGGTACAAGACATTATTTACACCAACACCCCCCTTAAGTGTAACTTAGGGAGTAGCAGATTATTATGCAAATGACACAAAGATGGGTCCTAACTACGAGGCCATGTTAGGTACCCATGTGTAAATGAAAATGAATCTCTCACAAACAGAGAAAATGAGAAAATATAGTGGAACAAAACTCCTCCCCAAAAGAGAGATTAAATACACAAAAGAAATGTCGGCAATGAAGAATGAGAAGGCCAAAACCCCATGTGAGGAAAAAGACCCCCCCATAAGAGAAGTAGAAGAGAGACGATGCAACCCCCCCTCAATGTTGAGTCTCCTACAATGATGGTAGAAGCTCAACATTGAATGTTGAAGATGATCCAATATTTTCGAACAACATTCCTCCCCTTAGGAAGAAACAAAACCAAGAATGTATGCATGATGTCAAGAATATGGATGATGGATGATGTCTCTGAAACATGCTCAAGTGTCTCCATGTCGATGCCAAAATCTGACACACTCCAAACAGGAGTTCTAGGCCACACTATTGAAGAAGACAATCTAGAATCTAGTAAAGATGAATGTAGAACACAATCCCAAGACAACGATATCCCCTCTGAAGAAAAAGAAGCCTCCAAATTCTAACCAAAATTATCCATAGTCACGTCAAACTGCAAGGAACAATCATGTAGAGAATGAACAAGAGTGTCAAAGTGTGCCCTCACAACAACTAAAGAAGGAGCATCTTCATCAAAGAGAAGATGAATGTCATCAATGATGTCTCCTAGATCTGCAATATGAGACTCCACAAACAAGTCTAAAATACTTGTCAAGAAGCCACCCAAAGTAGCCAAATTTAAAAGACAATGAATGTCTTGCTGCACTGAATCATAAGGAGCCAAAACTATTGAATTACAAGCATCCTTAGGTGCAACAATAGATGGAGGAGATGAAATGCATGACCCAAGAATTGGATCTGATGTGAGAACTCCCAAGTTCAAGAAGCCAAATGTCTACTCTAAATCATGGTTCATACTAGAAGTGTGATTAACAGTCAAAGGAACAATGTCATCATCAAAATAAAAATCTACAAAGTTATACAACCAAGATGAATGATCAACCACCCCAATAGCAATGATCTCTTAACTCTCCAAGTCTCAAATGATGACTAAATCAGGAGTGAACTTCACAGTTCTCCCATCTCTACCATGTGTAATTTGATATATGGAAAGAATATTGTTCGTCAAATGAGGAACACACAAGACATCCTAAAAGTATTGTCCCAAAAACGAATAGATCCCTTCCCAATTACACTCATGTATGTATTGTTTACCATCAAGATAGGAGATGTAGTACAAGGCTAAAAAGAAGAGAATATAGACTATGAAGATGCCATATGATGGGATGCTCTTGAATCTAGAAGTCATCTCCCTAATCCATGACCTAAAAGAGCACAAAGGGCATGTCCTTTATATTCTAATGTAGATGCTTGACCTTTGTCCTTTTTAGACTGTTTTGAAGAAGGGGGTGATTCAGACATTCTAGAAGGAAAATCAATTTGATTCATTTTGAGAAGATTTTTCAACTAAATCAATATTCATCTTATAACATTCTTCATGTCCATCCTTCTTGCAATATGCACAAGTAGGCCTCTCCTTCTTAGATGATTCTCCTTTTGAGTGAGTGCATTTTGATTCTTTATGTGGCTTGTTCTTTTGCTTCTTTTGCTTCTTATCAATATTCATTAATTATTTTTGTACCTTTGACTCACTAGCCAACAATGCTTGTGACTTGGAAGACTTGATTAGACCCATGTTCATTAACTTAGCTTCCTCTTCAATTAGGAGATTTGCAAAGCCATCAAACTTAGGATCAACATATGATTCTCTCATAGAAATTCGATGGGTATGAAATCTATAAAAAAACACTAAATAATCAAGACCAAGCTTGGATAACATGTTCGAAATCAGTTGTAAATCCTCTTTATCAATGTTGCATTCTTTCAACTGTGTTTTTGGAGATCTGGTCTTGGATGTGATCAAAACATTTAGGATCAAAATTCATCAAATCATTATCAATTTCATATCCCTAATCTTATCTATTTTACCATACAATTTTTCAAAAGTCTCCCAAGCCTCTTTAAGTGTTTTGCATGATTCAATATGAAATTGTAAATCAAATGAGACTAATGAACATATGCATCCAAGTGTTTTCTCACGATTAATCTCCCATCTTGCCAATTCATTAGCATCAGTAGGTTAAGAAATGGTTTCCTTTAGATAGCCCATTAGACCTTTTCCCATGAGATAGTTCCATACTGATTTTCTCCATGTAGCATAAATATGTGGAGTTGGGAGTTCAATTTGAGATTTCCCCATTGCAAGAACACATACCAAGGAAAAGAATGCAACCAACCACTACAATATTACCCCCCCCCCCCAAATTACTCAACCATGAAACCCCCCAAACAATATCTGACTTGTGGCACTTTATATTTAGTACATTTACAATTGCCACTTGCCAAAAACAACAAAGTGGTCTTGATCTTGGTACATGCAAATGCCAAAAATAGGCCTCAAGCTCAAAGTGAAAAATTTAAAACAAATGAGATCAAACTGATTACACCACTACAAAGTACACAAAAAAATATGCACTTTAACAAAAAATCACACAGTTTAATGTTACCGTAGGAGCAAGATATGAGCTCTTGGAGTTCCCAAAATGAGGACAAAGCAGCAACACCTGTGAGAATCTAATATTTTTGGAAAAACCAAAGACTAAAACCAAAAATTGATTGCACCACGAAGAGCGCAAAAAAATAGCCCAAATAAAAAAAAAATGCTCAAAAAAAAGGTGTCAAAATGAGAAAGTTATGAGGCTTCAAAGTTGGACTGCCAAAATGAAAATGAAATCTGTGAGGGGGACAAATAAAATTTAGAAAAGGATGACGTGGCGCTGACGTAGTGCTAACGTCAGCCGACCCAGAGGCTAAAATTGACAGCCTCTTTCCCGTCAAGAAGGAATATTCTTTGAAGATGCCAAGATTACTCCATTAATTTTGACATTCTTTTGACCATCATGGGGTCGCCGGAATCATTGACCGAATGGAATATTCAGAAGGAATATTCTCTGTACTTTTGATTTGATAGATGAAAAAAAACACATCAAATTTTCTTGAAATTATGTTGTTGTACAAGTGTCGGATTACTTTGTGGAGCCCACCAGTTATGATTGGACATGGGGTTCGCGCATACAACGTACCCTACCATAGGTACAAGGTACCCTATGCAAGCAGGGTACAGGGGATTAAATCCACATAAATTTTTGCCCACTTTTTTATTTTTGATTTTTCAATACAAATCAAATATTTTGAAAGATTTATTTAACCAACAATACAATTTAAAAAAAATTGAAATAAAAAATATTTTATTTTTCAGAAATCATACCATCAACACATTAATGGCAACCTGGGGGATCATATGGCTCCTTGGGAAAAGAAAAAAAATTCCTCTACGGACAACTGCTCCAAATTTAATGAATTGATAATTGATCTTAAGGTTTTTGGCCCTTATGGGCATGATAGCATGGTCAGATTTGATCCAAAATGCTCCAAAAATGCAGCTACCTTCTAGATCTAGCAACCACACTTTAGTGTCAAACCCTCATAGATTTGGCCTCATATGTTCGATTTGGGCGAAAAAAAAGGTAAAATCAACTATCTCAAACCTTTTGGATGCAATGGTGAGTTTAGATTTGCACTAGCAAGCTCTGATTTGAACCTATAATAAAGAGACAAAAATGGAACCCCCCCAAATCTAGTATTTCTATCAAGTTTTTTTGATTCTCCAAGTCATCATACGATGCAAGAGAAGAGTATACTCAACTTTTCAAGATTTACCAACTCTCTTCAGAAAAATACTATCCAATGGCACCCAACTTGCTCTGATACCATGTTAGAATTGGCTACAGCTGCCAAGATCTTGAGGCCAAATGGAAAGCACAAAGAGAGAGAACAAAATGTGACAAGAATAAACTGTATTGTTATCAATACGATTTAGTGATATGAAAAATGTAGTAGGAAACCCTTGGTTATATAGCCAAGGTGAGATACAAGATGTCATAGGATTATGACAAGTGTCTTAATCATATGACATGAGACAACTAATCACACTTACCTAGGTTCAATGTGTTACAACTCAAAAGATAAGATAACAACTAATGACAACTAACACCTTCTAGAAAGATTCCTTCCTAGGACCTAAGTAAACTTAACACGTAAATAAGTCACCTAGTAATGAATTAACTAGGTACAAGAATTTATTTACACCAACAAGCTTGAAAGTATCCTTTTGAGCACACTTCTTCAATTGTTTGTTTTCCCTTTTAAGATCATCAAACTTATCCCTTAGATCATCGAGATCTTCAAGAGCACTGATTAATTCACCCTCAAGATCAACAACTGCTTCCTCTTCACCTTCTTCACAAAAATCCTCAACCTGTCCATCCTTCTGACCCTTAGAGTCTTTGGCCATGTAGAGGAATTCTTCCTCTTCTTCATTACAAGAGCACGATCTTGTTCATCATTTGAACTATCACTAGCATTAGATGTGTCATCTTCTTCCTGAATGTATAAACTCTTCTTTTTCTTTCTAAAGTTCTTTCTTTTAGGATAATAAGATTTATTCTTTTTGCTATCTCCTTCTTGCTCAAAGTTATCCTCCTTATCATAAGGGAACTTAGAAGAAAAGTGACCTATTCTTCCACAACTAAAACACTTGAAGGGCAACTTACCTTTATACTTTCCAGATCCATTCCTCGGTCTTCTTATGAAGTTTTCTTCTTCCTCATCAATCTCTTCATGTTCTGATGCAATGGTTGTAGCCTTGTCTTTCTTATCTGATTCATCTTTTTCCCTTTTTACAACCTTGAATGAAACTTATCTTTTGGAAGGCTCAATATCTCCCATCCTCATCTCATATGCAACAAACGTGGCATGCAAATCATCAAGAGTGAGTTTTTCCACTTCTGTTCCTTCTTCAATTGCAAAGATCTTGGGATCATATCTATTTTTCATTGACCTTAGAACTTTGAGAACAATGGCATCTTCTTTCACTTCTTCTCCATATCCTCTAATAGAGTTTACTATATTGTCAACTCTCAAAAGATACTATCTACAATATTCTCCTCTTCAGTCATCTTTAGGCCTTAAAATTTAGCTCTCAGCACTTGAAGCTTTGCCAATTTGACCTTGCTATCTCCTTCACACTCATTAAATTTGGACACAAAGAATTTTCTAAGAATAACAATATGTAAAACCCTAGGATTAGATATGCATTTAATGTATTCCTGATTATTTGATTTTATTTTGATCTTATTATCTATAGCAATCTGTGTCACCACCTTGTAAATCAAATCTTCGATCTATTGATCATAGTAGCAAGTACAACATTTAATTTTCACCTCTATGTCGCTTATGAGGAGAAACCCTTGTTCGTACCAATCTAGCCATTTATGATCTTCATGTTCAAATATAGGTCGTCAATCTCTTATCTTTGTGCCATGATTTGTTGCCTCTTATTTCATCTTGACACCTTTAAAACATGATCATCATATTAACCTTTCTTTAAATCTCCGTCGTCAATCTTGTCTGATATGACCATCGTGTATCACTGCTTCTTCTTATGGCTTCAACGTCCATACTTGTGATGTAAAGACGCTCAATGACCACCATCACATTGATCGCCCTTTAGATTTGCACTATCTATCCGATTTCCATTGTATTCATACTCATTGCATATCGTTGAAGGTACTTTCCAACCATTCCTCTTAATAGTTATACAAAGACACCACGTGATATCCGTTAGATCCTCCATGCAATTATCTCCACCGTTCCCCGCTACCCAGCGGGTTTTAGACAGGGACCCATAAAATCTTAGTAGGCTAGCAAGCTAATGCCACCTGTCAATCACTTGCGTCATCTTCCACTAGTACCCACCACTTATCACTCATCATGAGATACATCTTAACACTTCGCTTCACAACAACAATGTGAAGCAACTAGGAAATATGTTGCCACGTGTCCACTTGCAAATTCTAGTCCCACCAGGTACTTTGTCCTTCATCTGATCAAAACTTGGTTTGATCTTCATCATTCCCTACTACCCCATAAGGTTTAGACAGGGGCCCACCACATGCTTTGCAAGAAATTAGGTACCATTGATCTTCCTTAGCTTGATCATAGTCGTTGATCAATCTCCATCGCCCATTGCGCAAACCAAAGGCAGGTTTCAAAATATAGTCGTGATGCATGGGACCTTAGCGATAGTCATTGGATGTGTAACCATTGATCGTACACTTTCCGATCTGCAAAGAGGATACATAAGTGACGCCAACCGAAAGACTAGGTAAAAGGGGCCAATTCCCCTCATGGTGTAATAGGCTTAAGTTATGACTTAAGCAAATTGCAACGACCAAATACAAGTCACCGTCAAAATAGATATCTTGCTTGAACGTTGTGACTGTAAACCCTTAGGGTTTATTAGCAAAACCCTAAATCAACCAACAATCATACATAATTCACGTCTGAGTGCATTATACATCCTTTAGACCTACATCGCACTTTTCTAAGAAGCCCTCAAAAAACCCATATTGAATCTAGCCACAAATTTTCCATCAAATATTTGGAGGCAACTGTTGCAAAGAGAGGACAACATTTTTTCAACTTTACAACAATTTCAAGATATGCTCTTTTGCACCATTAACCAACCACACACTTCCAGAACCAGGTCTACTACTTTCACAGCCATCCTCTATCACCATGCCAACAATCTCCCTGCATCATTACCCCTTTTGACATCAATGACAACAATTTGCCAACACTTTGCTCTTATCTCTAATTATCCAATCTTCAGAATAATTCTTCTGCACATACTTAGGAGTCTTAGGGATCTTTTTTAGAGCATCTTCCTCTTCAACTATCATCTATTTTTTCTTCTCTTCATCCTTTTCTTCTTCACTGCAAGGGGGTTCATCAAATTCATATCCTTCTATCAATATTGAACTTTGTTATGGCTCTTCACCCACCTTAACACTTGCACTCTCAAACATTTTCTTTAGTCTTTTGTTGTAGCACTAGTAGGCCTTACTTCTTTTAGAGTATCCAAGGAAGATTCCTTCATCATACCTTGCATCAAACTTTCCTAAGTTTTCTTCATCTCTTTTGATATAGCATTTTCTTCCAAAAACTCTAAAATATTTCACAGTAGGAGGTTTACCATACCACAACTCATAAAGAGTCTCCAATAGACATTTGGTAGATTTGCTTCATTTTGTTGGAAGTATGTGCAGTTGGTGTTGTCATTCATGTCAACAAGATTGTGTTGTCATTGGTGTCAACTGTATGAGGAGTTTGTTGCAAGAGTATGAGCAGTTGGTATTGAGTTGATAGTCTTTGATGATGCTTTGGTTAGTTACATTATGATGTCATTAGTAAGCTACTAGTGTTAACCTCTAGTGTTGCTTTAATAAGCTTTTGTCTATGGTGTTGGTGATTTTTCTAGCAGAACCAAAGATTCCTCTAAGAAGTAGCCAACTCCTATGATAAAGAACTATTAGGTTAGTGGCCAACACAACGAGCATAGGATTTTTTAAGTTTGTACTCCTTCACTTCAAGCTCTATGAAACCTGGGAGGGTAATCCCAATTGAATTTTTGCATAATATAATCAATTAGTAACACATTTATACACAGATTAATTCCTTTTATAGCAAATAAAATCAATTTCATTGAAGATTTGGCAGATTTTCAAATGAAGGATTGGCCATCTGCTAGGAATTGAAAATAATTCCACTTTTACTACCCTTGGAGATATTTTCTATTTAAGTATTATCTTCTCATAAATCTAGAGCCCGAAACACTATTTGTTCACCTTATGCAAGATTTTTAACCATATGACCAGTGTCTAATCAATTGGAGCAACGGAGTCAAGTATGCAAGAGGATCGGTAATATACAAATTACTTGTTTAGGAGAGAAATGGACTATTTTCATATTGCTTTGCATTTACAAAAACTCACTATCCTAGAGACATTTACTTCTTAGTAATCCTAAGCCATTCCTTACAAAGTTTATGACCCTATTCAAGCATTTTAATTAATTCTTTGAATTAAAGCTAAAAATAGAGTAATACACTCAAATGAAATATTTGAAGACAAATTACAATACCATTAATATTTCTCATTCATGACTTTGAAATGAACAAAGATAGGAGAGTATTTATTCCTCGACTGATATTTTGTTTCGATATCAGTAATTTTTACAAAACTCATTTAAGATCATTACATACATGACTTCCTATCCAAGACAAACTACTGATCTACTTCAGAATTCTATTCTTAGTGCCTTTTATGAACTTAGCTTTTACCTAGAACTCTATTAAGACTCTAGAATCCGACCTCTATAATAGGCCCTAAAATCCCTTTTATAGAATAAGGGAGCAACAAGCATTAGGCTTAATTACATTTACATTTCATTCCATTTGTACCAGAATTTGAGATATTCCAAGTTTGTTACATGCAATCATTTTAGGAAAATGGAAGAGTAAAAGACCGCTTTCCACATTCCTTGAATGAAGACACGCCAGCTCCTCAAATGGAAAATTTTGTTGTAACCATGTTGAATCCTCATCCTTGTTGACCACAGAAGATTCTCCAATAGCAGCTCCAACACAAAATTGTATATCATCCAAAAACAATATATGTGCCGCTAAGGTTAGCTATTTTGGTACTTCTCCTACATTCCAGCCCAAAAACATTCTACCTCAGCACATGAAACAAGAAATCACATGAGTACTAAATAGGACAATCCTAATAGAAAGTGCATGGTTTTATCAAAAACAAAAACAGGGAACAATCATCACTCCAAGTCATCAACCCCAAAGGATTTTCACCCACATTTTTCTTGTGGGGGGACTGGAGAAACTATCACCACTACTTCATCAAGATTCCTTGATAGTACCAGGCAGAGGGAATAATAATTTCCCTCTGATTCAGTGTCACCCTCACTGTCTAAAGGGTTATTAAGAACCTCACATGGAGAATTGCATTCCTTCGAATAAACCTTTCAATGCTCGCTCTCCATCCATGCCCTCTTATTATATTTCACCATCCTCTTCTCTCTGTGTTTGACTAATTCTTCTGAAACTATCTGCTCTCCTGGGTGGTAATTTCCCTTGGTATTACACTCCTTGAATTTACAAGTTCCTACTATTCATTTTGGTGTATCAGGAGCTCCATGTATTCCAGCTTCATTCTCAAGGCCTCCCTTAGGCTCAAACAAACACAACCTCTTAGATTTTTGAATCATCATGGCAGACCTTCTTTCCTTAGAATGTCTACACATTTCTCAGGAAAATTTAATCCTCACACACTTCCTTATCAACCGTCGACCCTCATTCATTGTAAGATTAATCATGACATGCAAAATTACTTAAGTGATCTGCATTAAATAGGAAATTTGAAGCATGCAAGATTAATGACTTGAAATCTCCTCATGCAAGCAAGTTGGTAACTTACAGCTCAAGATTGAATCTAAGTTGCTGCTTTTTAAATCAATTAAAACTTCATCCATGGGAAACATCAATGCCAGCTCAAGTGTTGTGATTTTTCAATCAGCATGTATCGCCAACCTAATTTGTGCTTTCATTAATACTGACGAAGTACGCAAGACAAGTTTATTTTAGAGGGAAAATTTCTTTATACACTTCATCGTTGATCCCAAAATCTGATGAAAGCATTTGTGTGGTGATTTTCAGTCCATTGGATTATCCTCCTTTAAAACATTATCAAGGGTCCTCAATCCTCTCGCTACTTTTCTTTTGTTTTATGCTAAATCTTCAAAATTTTCCCCATAGCTTGTTCCATGTAATGACCAACGCTTGTCGTTGATTTAGTTTGTCTTTGCCCTACTCTAACAATGATTCAAATATCCCAGCGATGTTCTTTAACCCTTGGCTCCATAGCCTAACCGCTGGTCACATTTATTCCTCCATCACGTGTCACTAACTCAAACCTTGCTCTTAAGACTTTATCTGCGATGGGAGATTTTGTGTCAATACCAAATTTGGACATGTACAACCTACATAGAACAAACACCACAAAGACATCACTCATATGATCATACATTTTTAGCGAAAGAGAAACCCTTTTAGAAGGCACCCATCGCTCATCACTATTTTAGAACTTAAGTTCTGAGATAAATCTGCGATGAGCGATAAAGCCTCTGTTCATTGCTAATTCTCCTCATATACTGTGCAAGCAATCAATGATGAATATTTTACATAATTTATAGGGTTCATCGCACCTCACTAATGTGAGAACCACTTTTTACAACATATCTGCGATCATACAGTGTGACATCATATCGCTCATCTCTATTACAAACTTTCTTTTTAATGGCCATCCACAATGGGCAATATGAACATAAGGCTAAGAATATTGCTTGTCGTGATTACAACTTTGAAGGATCGGGTGCCATTAGCAATGAGCGATATCAAAGGGAAGTACTACTCATCGCTCATCGCTATTTCAAGGTGTAAATCTAAGATTAAATCAGTGATGAGCAATACAAGACATCGAGACTTAAGTGAAAATTCTAGGCACGTGATCATAAGTTTTTTTTATGAAGGGGAATTCCTAGGACAAAGATTAATTTGAAAGCCTCTAAGTTGTAAAATGTGAAAAGTCGTAGGGGCTCAAAGATCCTTACCCAATTTTATAAAATAGAAAGGTTTGAACTTAGGCTAGAATGGTCGGTTACCCGGTGACGATGAATGACTAAAGATACATTAAAATAACTGGCAACGGGTAACAGGGAGTCAACGACTTAATAGAATATTGTAAGCTTTTGTGGATAGTAACCCTATATCCTGGTGCAATAAGGGTTTTAACATGGAACTAGAAAAAAAAATTGAGGGTTCCATCAGTGGCTTCGACTGGGGACACATGCCTCTTGTAGGCATGATGAGATCTCATAATTTTAGGTGAAGCAGACCAGGCACAAAAAAGTACAAAAATTTACACAAGAAAAAGAGACCTGAGAAGGGAGATCCAATCTCCACCCAACCATTTATGAAAATTTCAAACATGCAAATAGCACCATACATCTCTTAGTTCAACCAGGCTCTTGCCTCCTGATCGGTGGCACTAAACCACAAAACATTGAATAAGTTTTTGCCTCTATCAAAAACTAGCCTTCTAAAGGAGTTGTTTTTCCATTTACATTTGTCCTTATTGTACCATTGAAGTCAGAGTAATTTTAGTCCCACTAGAACAAATTTTAGGCCTCTTTTTAACAAGTGAGAGTCAGTTTGATCATAATCCATGTCATCAACATTTCTCACAATCTTTCTAAGTATAAAACTGCTAGTGTAACTTTCATCATCTTGTAGAGTAGAGTTAGGCATAAAATGAAAATTTACATCATCACATGACACATATGTGTTATATTCATAACATGAAACATGTTCATTCTAAAAATAGCATTCCTTGCTATTCATCTCATTGTCGTGCTTTATCAAAATGCCCCCCAACTGAACTGGAAACTGAAAACACTCATACTTCCCCAAATAATTGACACTTTGATACTCGACTTTATCTTCAACACCTACATCAAAGGTAATACATTCATAAACAATTCCCTCAAGTAGCATAACAACCTATTGCTTTGTTAGCTCAAGATCATATTCTGACCCTATGTCAGATGCATCATCAAAATCCTCAGCAAAGAGTGGATTATATTTGCACCAATAAGGATCATCATTTTTCATTTCTAGTGAAGAGGGAAACTCATCAAATAAGGGGTTTTCCATTACATTAATTTTTGATATAAGAGCCATCTCACTTCTTGATTATATAAATTTCAAATAAGGGGTTTTCAATTAGTAACACATTTATATACACAGACTCATCAACACATTCCTCATCTATAGCAAATGATTCCATCTCTTCTTGATGAGGACAATCACATACAGTAGAGATTTGAGCATACTCAATGCTATCATTATCACTGCAATAGGAGGATTCATCAACATTGCAACTTTGTTCAAAAAATTTAGACTGAATGCTCAATCTTATATCATCCATAGGAGCATAAGTAGTGGACTCTTCAACTAGTAGTGGATTGGAACCACACCCCTCATTTGCCTCACTAAAGTACATTTCTTCGGTCTTTACTCTGACATCTTCTTCTTCATGTGATATCTCATTACTTGATTCATACAGAGCAATAAAATTATTGTCATTATAATTTGAAGACATGATGGTTTCTTGATAATATGTTTAGGACTTTATGAGATCAGTATCACAGAATGTTGTGCAAGTTGAAACAATAGGGGTGTAGATGCTCCTATATTCATTTTTGACTCCTAGTTTACACCATTTATCAACATTAGGCATTCTATGGCAGTGAACACTTGTATCCAAGTGATTCCTTTGCATCCCATATTTCAAGTTGTTGTCAATGTTCATGGCTATCCCATAAGCCTAATGTAAGGTTTTGGGGTTTTTTATCTTTCAGCAAATAGCTTATCCTTTTATCAAAATCTCCCAAATAAACAAACAAACATACAACATCACTTAGATCCAAAACATCAGGAATATCCCTTAATGTTTTAGAAAATCTCTGGTTGAATGTTGGGACTAGCCCATCATCTTCTTTCTCAATGTTCATAAATTTATTTAGCAAGTAGCCAACACTGATTCTTTCACTGAACTGCTCCATAAACACTGCTTTGAATTCCTCCCAAGAGTAGACTAAACATGTTGGTAAATAAGTGAACCAATCTCTTGAATCTCCCTTAAGGGACTGAACAAATAACCTCATGATTACATCCTCATGATCTACTTCAAAGTCATCCATTAAATTGTTGAATTCTTGCAAATGCTTACTTGTTGACTCACTCTTTGTACCACTAAACTTTGGAAGCTCATTTCTGATTTCAGATGGAATAACATTTGGGTAACCAGAAATGCCATCAAAATTTAAGGCCATGTACCTTTTAATGTTGAAGTTTATTTTGTTACATGAGAGGGGTTGCACACTAGGATGCACAGGTTGATGATACATTTTCTTCTAGCTCTACAAGCCTTTTTATATCAACCTTGCAGCTACACTAGGTAACTCAGACTTCTTTTACAAGATGACCTTAAGCTTTTACAATTCAAAGTTCTTATCTCAACTTGCTTAAGATCTTCTAAATAGGTTTCTTCAAAAACACTTAATACTTCTCTTCCTAATAGATACTACAATCTAGTAACACAGAAGTATGCATAAAAAATGCACTATTATTCCCTTCCTTAGTGCTTAATCACTGAATAGGGAATCAAATTTTTACAAGATTTACAGGCATGGTTTTCATATACAATTTTGACTTTCTTGAAAACCAAAAACTGAAGAATACCTAGAAACTTGGAGTTGCTGCTAACCTTTCATCTTGACTAAAAATTCTTGTAGATCTTAGATTTTCTCAAAATCTTTAGTAGGTTCTTTGGACAGAGTCGCCACCTCTTTTCAGAGGACTGAACTTCAAGTAATATGAAGCTCCTTCAAAGATGAATATCCTTATGGATTCTCTCCCACAGCAGAGTCACATATATCATTTAAAACTTGCTCAGAAAGAACATTTCCAGGTTTACTAATTCCTCAATATCTGAACTAGATGTTCAAATTCACCAATTTCTTGACTCTGATAGTCTGCAACTGGAGTTTCAAATTTTTCCCCAGTAGAGTCACCATTTTTGTTGGTGATTTTTCCAACATAACCAAACAATCTTCTAAGAAGTAGCCAACTCCTATGATAAAGAACTATTAGGTTAGTGGCCAACACAATGAGCATAATATTTTTTAAGTTCGTACTCCTTCACTTCAGGCTCTATGAAACCTAAGAGGGTAATCCCAATTACGTTTTCGCACAATATAATCAATTAGTAACACATTTATATACATAGATTAATTCCTTTTATAGTAGATAAAATCAATTTCATTGAAGATTTGGAAGATTTTCAAATAAAGGATTAGCCATCTACTAAGAATTGAAAATAATTCCACTTTTACTACCCTTGGAGAGATTTTCTATTTAAGTATTATCTTCTCAGAAGTCTAGAGCCCAGAACACTATTTATTCACCTTATGCAAGATTTTTTGACCATATGACTAGTGTCTAATCAATTGGAGCAATGGAGTCAAGTATGCAAGAGGATCAGTAATATACAAATTACTTGTTTGGAGAGAAACGGACTATTTTCATATTTCTTTGAATTTACGAAAAACTCACTATCCAAGAGACATTTACTTCTTAGTAATCCTAAGCCATTCCTTACAATGTTTATGACCCTATTCAAGCATTTTAATTAATTCTTTGAATTAAAGTTGAAAACAGAGTAATACACTCAAATGAAATATTTGAAGACAAATTACAATACCATTAATATTTCTCATTCATGACTTTGAAATGAACAAACATAGGAGAGTATCTATTCCTCGACTGATATTTTGTTTTGATATCAACAATTTCTACAAAACTCATTTAAGATCATTACACACATGAAAGTTTCCTATCCAAGACAAACTACTAATCTACTTCAGAATTCTATTCTTAGTTCCCTTTCTGAACTTAGCTATTACTTAGAACTCTACTAAGACTCCAAAATCTGACCTCTATAATAGGCCCTGAAATCCCTTTTATAGAATAAGGGAGCAACAAGCATCAGGCTTAATTACATTTACATTTCATTTCATTTGTACCAGAATTTTTGATATTTCAAGTTTGTTACATGCAATCATTTTAGGAAAATGGAAGAGTAAAACACTGCTTTCCACATTCCTTGAATGAAAACATGCCAGCTCCTCAAACGGCAGAGTTTGTTGTAACCATGTTGAATCCTCATCCTTGTTGACCAAAGAATATTCTCCAATAGCAGTTCCAACACAAGATTGTATATCATCCAGATACAATATATGCAATACCAAGGTTAGCTATTCTGATACTTCTACATACCAACCCAAAAACATTCCACCTCAGCACATGAAACAAGAAATCACATGAGTGTTAAATAGGACAATCCTAACAAAAAGTTCATGGTTTCATCAAAAACAAAAATAGGGCACAATCATCACTCCAAGTCATCAACCCCAGAGGATATTCACCCACGTTTTGCTTGTGGTGGGACTAGAGAAACTATCACCACCGCCTCGTCAGGTTCCTTGATAGTACCAGGGAGAGGGAATAATAATTTCCCTCTGATTCAGTGTCACCCTCACTGTCTAAAGGGTTATTAAGAACCTCAAATGGAGAATTGCATTCCTTCGGATAAACCTTACAATGCTCGCTCTCCATCCATGTCCTCTTATTATATTTCACCATCCTCTTCTCTCTGTGTTTGACTAATTCTTCTGAAACTATCTGCTCTCCTAGATGGTAATTTCCCTTGGTATTATACTCCTTGAATTTCTCAATTCCTACTATTCCTTTTGGTGTGTCAGGAGCTCCATGCATTCCAGCTTCATTCTTAAGGCCTCCCTTAGGCTCAAACAAACACAACCTCTCAAATTTTTGAATCATCATGACAAACCTTCTTGCCTTAGAATATCTACACATTTCTCAAGAAAATTTAATCCTCACACACTTCCTTATCAACCGTCGACCTTCATTCATTGTAAAATGAATCATGACATAGAAAATTACTCAAGTGATATGCATTAAATAGGAAATTTGAAGCATGCAAGATTAATGACTTGAAATATCCTCATGCGAGCAAGTTGGTAACTTATAGCTCAAGATTGAATCTCAGCCGCTGATTTTTAAAGCAATTAAAACTTCATCCATGGGAAACAGCAATTCCAACTCAAGTGTTGCAACCTGTCAATTAGTATGTATCACCAACCTAATCTGTGCCTTCATTAATACCGGCGAAGTACACAAGACAAGTTTATTTTAGAGGGAAACTTTCTTTATACACTTCATCACTTCATCGATGATCCCAAACTCTGATGAAAGCATTTGTGTGGTGATTTTCAATTCATTAGATTATGCTTCTTTAAAGCATTATCAATGGTCCTCAATCCTCTTGCTGCTTTTCTTTTGTTTTATGCTAAATCTTCATAATCTACCTCGTAGCCCGTTCCATGCAGTGACCATCACTTGTTGATTTAGTTTGTCTCTGGCCTACTCTATCAGCGATGCAAATATCTCAGCAATGTTCTTTAACCCCTAGTTCCATAGCCTGACCGTTGGTCACATTTATTCCTCTATCGGGTGTCACTAACTCAAACCTTGCTCTTAAGACTTTATCCGCAATGGGAGATGTGTCAGTACCAAATCTAGACAGGTACAACCTACATAGAACAAACACCACAAAGACATCGCTCATATGATCATACATTTTTTGCGAAAGAGAAACCCTTTTAGAAGGCACCCATCACTCATCGTTATTTTATAACTTAAGTTCAAAGATAAATCTGCGATGAGCGATAAAGCATTCGTTCATCACTAATTATCCTCATATACTTTGCAAGCAATCAACGATGAATGACTTACATAATTTATAGGGTTCATCGCACCTCGCTAATGTGAGAACCACTTTTTAAAACATATCCACGATCATACGGTGCGACATCATATCGCTCATCGCTATTACAAACTTTCTTTTTAATGCCAATCCACGATGGGCAACATGAACATAAGGCTAAGAACATCGCTTGTCGCGATTACAACTTTGAAGGATCGGGGGGCCATTAGCAATGAGCGATACAAGACATTAGTACTTAAGTGAAAATTCTAGGCACATGCTCATAAGTTGTTTTTATGAAGGGGACTTCCTAGGAAAAAGATTAATTTGAAAGCCTCTAAGTTGTAAAATGTGAAAAGTCGTAGGGGCTCAAAGATTCTTACCCAATTTTATAAAATATAAAGGTTCGAGGCTAGAAGGGCTGGTTACCCGGTGAAAATGAATGACTAAAGATACATTAAAATAACTAGCAACCGGTAACAGGGAGTCAACGGCTTAATAGAATATTGTAAGCTTTTGCGGATAGTAACCCTATATCTTGGTGCAATAAGGGTTTTAACATGGAACCAGAAAAAAACTTTTTTGAGGGTTCCATCATATGGATATATTGTTGAGCTTCTATGTTGCAGTTGGCTTGGCGGTGATGAGGAAGTGTTGAAGATGTTGAGGATGTGTCTCAAGTGTTTGGTTTCCAAGTGCTTTTGAGAAAATTTGAATAAAAAGAGGAAACAGTTTGTTGCAATGGTGTTTTGTGTTGTAGAGTAGCGTTATGGTTTGGCTCCGCATTTATTCTATGTTTAAGACTTGCTTGTGTGGTTTGGATATGTTGATCAGAGATGTTCAGAGGTTTTGCATTCATAATTTGGTATGCTGGATCATTGTGCAGAGGAAGGTGTGTTCACCAATGTGTGAACTGTGTATTGCAAAGGTGTCTAGGAGAATTTTTTTTTGCTCCACGTTTCTTCATAGAGTGATTTTAGGTCTTGTGGATCTGGAAGAGTGTTGATAGTGTTTGTATCTTTCTTCAATTGAGGTTGGTTGAGGTTTGGTGCTTCTGAAGTTGGTTTCTTGTATTGTAGTGCATGGCAGAATTATTTGAGTGTATTGGGTGTGTACATTTTTCAGGTGAAAGTTGTTGCGAAGGAACTTGTTGGATTTCAAGGTGGTTGTGGAATATTCTAGATTGTGTTCAAATGTTATGTGGTTTATGTGAGTTGTCTTTGGATTTGAGAAAGCATGTACTTAATTGTTTAATGGTGTTTACATAGGTTCGGCCAACCTTGGGTGTTTACACTAATTGAGAACTTACTTCAGTGATTGTGGAAGCATGGTGTGGCGTGTATGAGTGGATTTACGTCCTAGCTAAGGTGTGTTGTGGTCCACCTCCATTCCTTTCCACTACGGGAATGTTTTGGTGCCGACCTAATTTGAATTTGCATAGTTAAGGTTTATAGCTGACCTTGGAGATTGTTTTCAAGGTTGAATATGGTATAAATAAGTGTTGAGTTGTTGAGAGATGCAAAGATAGATGTGTGAGATGCGAATGATGTGAATTATAGAGTTGTAAGGTGTGAATTTGTGAAGTGCAATGTGAGATTTCATGTGTTAGGTTACTAGATGTAATGATCAGAAGGTGTCTACAATTCATCAATAAGACTGTGAAGGTGTTGGTGATGTTGTAGTGGATTTCTCTGTTGCATTAAGATGGTTTTCTCATTGTAACATGCTTCTTTATCTTCTTTTATATTCTGGCAGTGAGCCTTTCTTTCTTTCTAGGCAGTGAGCCCTTCGATGATGAGCCCTTTGTAATCAGTGTTGATATTACTTTATATTGTGAGCTAATCCTCACCATGGTTTTTTCCTTCTTAGATTTTCCACATAAATATTGTGTTTCTTTGTGTATGGTGTTGATTTGGTTTTGTTTATGTTATTTTCTTTCATGATAAATCATTCTAACAGTTTAAGGGTTTATTTTGCTAATGTGGATCTGAATGTTTTTGAGGGTGTTGAAGTTTTAAGGTACAATTGATTCACCCCCCCTCTCAGCTGTCTTGTGCATTCAACACATTCATCATTTTCCTAGTTCCTTCTCGAACTATTCTATTCTTTCTCTCCACAACTCCATTATGTTGAGGAGTCCTATGAGCTCACAAATGTCTCTTTATTCCATGATCTTCACAAAAACTATTAAACTCATTAGAGGTAAATTCAACACCTCTGTCAGACCTTAAGCACTTGATTTTACATCCATTTCATTCTCAACCATAGACTTGAATGCTTTGAACTTATCTAGGGCTTCTAATTTCTCCTTAAGAAATGTTACCCAAGTCATTCTAAAATAATCATCAATCAATAACAAAATACCTATCACCATGTGAGCTTCTTATTCTAGTAGGTTCACAAAGATTTGTATGCACCAACTCCAAAGGACCTATGGTAGAATATTCCTTTGTCTTGAACTTCTTCTTTGTTTTCTTTCCAAACTAACATTCCTTGCACATTACATTGATAGGCTTTGTAATCTTTAGCAGATCTCTCATAGCATCAATAGAACTAATCTTCACTAGGCTATCAAAATTGATGCAACCCATTATTCTATGACATCCAACTTTAATTAATTTGAGACATAACGCATTTAGTACCACTACCTTTTGATGGAAATAGGATGCCATTTAATTGCAAATCCTAAACATTAATTATTTCATGTATCTCCTAAGTTCTTGGAATGTGTTCAACAACACTAAGATTAGGATGAGATTAATATTTGATGAAATAAATCATGAAATTGACATTTGTAGTTATTCCTAAATAATAGGAGCATGTGGGTGCACACATGGTAAGGTGACACTCACCTTGTGTTTAGTTAACTATATGGAGTAACAGTTAACACTTCTGAATGCATGTAAAGATCCTAGGACTTAGGATTTGATGTTTGCATGCTTGAAGTTCAATTTAGTTTAGTTCAGTTCAGTTCATAATCAATTTAGTTCAGTTTAGTTCAGTTCAGTTCAGTTCAGTTGTCTTCAGTTAGTTTCAGTTGTATGTTAGTTAACTTTAGTTAACTTGGAATGCATGGCTAATAACATTCAGTTGTATGACAGATAACAGGGACTACCTCCAGTTAATAGGGGATGACTATTCTTTGGGAATGGTGTTGAGTTAATGTTTCAGTTAACAAGAAATCACTTGGAGCCAACTTGGGCACCCAAGATGCTTTCTTGGAATTAACTCCAATGCATGATAACATATTTTTGAAGGCTCTGTTAAGTGGGACCCTCTTTTGGGTGCCATCTTTGAGGAAGAGCTTTGTAATTATCACTGAAGTGAAGGATGAGTTGTAGCTTTAGTTTGGGATGGCCAAATGGGTAAAGCACATGTTGTAAGCTTTGGTCTTCACAGTAGAACTCAACTTGAAGCAATATGGCGTACCTTTTCAAGGGCTTGAGCTTGTGCATTGTAATTATCACCTTTTGTAGATTACAAGGTTGCATATTGCCTCTATATCTCATTCAAGTTGAAGAGAGTTTTTATAATTGTTATTGTAGGTGTGAAGAAGATTGGAAAAGATAGAAGAAGCATTCTCAAGCAAGAATTGAAGTCATTGTAATTCAGAGATTGAATAATAGAATAATTCTTGGTGGATATTTTTCCCGAAAGGGTTTCTCCATGGTACATCTTGTGTAATCTTTCTAATATCTTGTCTAGTTCTTCTATCAACTTCTCTCTTCATTCTACAACAGTAAAATGAATTAATCAAGATAATCACCGACAAAGAATATATGTAACAAAGAAAAGACTTACTTAGATCAGCAGTATTAAAGTTTTACAGAGTATTAAGCTAAGAAAACACCTCATTTTTCAACATTTGGTATCAGAACTGAGGTTGGGTAGAGTATTGGGATGCCATTCTCTTAAAGTTTGAAGGATTTATTGGCTTATTGGGAGCTCTTATTATTTTAGTAATTTGCTGATTTTGGAATTAAGTTTTT
Organism: Sequoia sempervirens; assembly: GCA_007258455.2. Taxonomy (NCBI): domain Eukaryota; kingdom Viridiplantae; phylum Streptophyta; class Pinopsida; order Cupressales; family Cupressaceae; genus Sequoia; species Sequoia sempervirens. The sequence continues at coordinate 217,154,061 of VDFB02000015.1, read as the reverse complement.
GTTACAATGAATTCAAGGTTAGATATTGAAAGGTTCAATGGTTCTAACTATGAAATGTGGAAATTAAAAATGGAAGATCTTCTTGAAGAAAGAGATCAGTGGTTAGTGGTTAATAATGAGACAAAGACACCTACAACTATTTCAGATGAAGATTGGGCTAAGTTAGATAAAAAGGCAAGAGGAACAATAAGGTTATGTCTTGATGATGTTGTTCTTTTGAATGTTTCAGTGGAACCCAGTGCATATAAATTATGGAAAAGAATAGGGGATATTTATAAAACTAAGAGTCTCACCAATAAGTTGCATCTGAAAAGGCAGTTGTATTCATTGAAAATGAAAGATGGTGAATCTGTTGCACAACATTTAAATGCTTTCAATTTAATTCTCAGTCAATTAGCATATGTAGATGTAAAGCTAGAGGATGAGGATAAGTACATTTTATTACTTTGTTCTTTACCAAATTCTTGGGAAAATCTAATTGTTGCAATTAGTGGTAATGGTATAGATCCAAAGATGGACAACATTATTCCTACTCTCCTATTAGAGGAGATGAGGAGGAAGTCTAAGGAGGAAATCCAAGATGCCTTGTTTGTAAAAGGTAGGCCTAAAAAAAAGGAGCCTAAGGGAAACAAGGAAGGGAAGGGTAAGTCAAAAGGATGAAGTAAGGTAAAGTGTTGGAATTGTGGGAAACCAGGACATGTGAAGAAGGATTGTAAGAACAAGAAAGAGAGTTTTGATTCTTCTACAAAGGAGTCCTCGGATAATAGTAATGATGCATTGGTTATTTCAGCTAATATTGTTTGTGATAACTCTCTACTTCATGTTTCAAAGTTATCTTCATGGAGAGCATGATAGTCACGATGCCATGTGTAACTTGGTACCACGGTTTAGTGGGAGTTGTTGGCAGTGACTTGGATGCATCATTGATAAGGTTATTTTCATGTGATTGGGGATATGGTTTGTTCTTGGTTTAGAGTGGTTGCTATCATGTCATGGTTTAACTCCTAGTTCTAGATTAGAGTTTTGGCATATTACATGGTTCTCTTGAGACTAGGATGTATAAGTATGTTATGATGCATGTGATATCCTAAGAGGAGATGGTTAGATCATGGATATCATGTTTATGTTCAAGGTTAGAGATTTGGCATTAATCTTGTGTGTTTCTCTTAAGTATTGGGTACATTAATCATTTGTTTGATTACTTCATGAAAAGTGTTGTGTTGCATTTGGAGTTCGGCATGGATTGGTTGGTTATAGGTCCTCATGGATGCTTGGAGAAATAGGTGAGGCTGGAGTTCTCTTGTGGTAAGAGACATTTGTTGGAATGGTTACTTGTAAGAAAATTTTTTCAACAGAAAAGACCGAGGAGGAGCATGCCTCTAAAGAGGCGTTTTGGTTATAGAGGCTTGGCAAAGGTATTGGTTTGGTTGATAATGGGAAGGTATTAATTGAGAAAGTTAACACTTTAATTAATGTTATAGATTATCTTATGAAACCATACAGATAAGTTATCTTGGTTTTAATCATTTGCTTGGAAGCTTCATGATTATGCAAGTTGCATTTGAAGTTAGCATGGTTTGATTAGTTGGTGCAAGAAGGCCATTGGCTTTGAGTCTTGTACTTGTTTTATTATTCCTTATTTAGAATAAATTACAATGTATAATGTCAAGTGGAGAATGTTGGAAATAGGATGCCATTTAAGTGCAAATCCTAAACATTAATTATTTCATGTATCTCCTAAGTTCTTGGAATGTGTTCAACAACACTAAGATTAGGATGAGATTAATATTTGATGAAATAAATCATGAAATTGACATTTGTAGTTATTCCTAAATAATAGGAGCATGTGGGTGTACACAAGGTAAGGTGACACTCACCTTGTGTTCAGTTAACTATACGGAGTAACAGTTAACACTTCTGAATGCATGTAAATATCCTAGGACTTAGGATTTGATGTTTGCATGCTTGAAGTTCAGTTCAGTTCTCACAGTTCAGTTCAGCCAGTTCAGCCAATTCAGTTCAGTTCAGTTCAGTTTAGTTTAGTTTAGTTCAGTTCAGTTATGGTTCAGTTGTCTTCAGTTAGTTTCAGTTGTATGTTAGTTAACCTTAGTTAACTTGGAATGCATGGCTAATAACATTTAGTTGTATGACAGATAATAGGGACTACCTCCAGTTAATAGGGGATGACTATTCTTTGGGAATGGTGTTGAGTAAATGTTTCAGTTAACAAGAAATCACTTAGAGCCAACTTGGGTGCCCAAGATGCTTTCTTGGAATTAACTCCAATGCATGATAAGATATTTCTGAAGGCTCTGGTGGGACCCTCTTTTGGGCACCATCTTTGAGGAAGAGCTTTGTAATTATCACTGAAGTGAAGGATGAGTTGTAGCTTTAGTTTGGGATGCCCAAATGGGTAAAGCACATGTTCTAAGCTTTGGTCTTCACAGTAGAAATCAACTTGAAGCAATATGGTGTACCGTTTCAAGGGCTTGAGCTTGTGCATTGTAATTATCACCTTTTGGAGATTACAAGGTTGCATATTGCCTCTATATCTCATTCAAGTTGAAGAGATTTTTTATAATTGTTATTGCAGGTGTGAAGAAGATTGGAAAAGACAAAAGAAGCATTCTCAAGCAAGAATTGAAGCTATTGTAATTTAGAGATTGAATAATAGAATAATTCTTGGTGGAGTTTTTTCCCAAAAGGGTTTCTCCACGGTACATCTTGTGTAATCTTTCTAATATCCTGTCTAGTTCTTCTATCAACTTCTCTCTTCATTCTGCAACAGTAAAATGAATTAATCAAGATAATCACCCACAAAGAGTATATGTAACAAAGAAAAGACTTACTTAGATCAGCAATATTAAAATTTTACAAAGTATTAAGCTAAGAAAACACCTCATTTTTCAACACCTTTGAGTTGATAAACATTACCTTCTATCCTTGTCCCTACAGCCAACAAAGTTTTGGATCTTCCTTTTCTGATTTCACAACCATCATCTTGAAACACCAAATTGTATCCTCTGCTACACATCTATCCTACACTAAGAAGATAATGTCGGAGACCCTTGACATAAAGAACATCATCTGTTTTATACTTTCCATCAAAACTAGTTGAACATTTTCCACATCTTAGCAGATGTATCATCACCAAACTTAACAAGATTGCCATCATACTTTTGAATTTAACAAACTTACTCTTATCACCTATCATATGATTTGAGCATCCATTATCAATTATCCAATAATTCATCTCTTCTCTTGCATGAAAAGTTGTCACCATAGTTCTTTCAATGTTGTGACCTATTACCAAAGCACTTTCCTTCACACATCTTTCAGAATATTTAGAGCCATGAACAAGCATTCATCATTGTCTTCATCACGATAGTCAGATTATTTATCATCAAATACATCATTGTCTTTTTCAACATAGTAACTCTTCTTGACAAATTCTCCTTTATGATCTTAGGTTTTTCATTTGAAACTTTGATTGGACGTTTAGAAGCATAATGACCTATCTTTCTGCAATTGAAACACTAAAAGGGTAACTTACCTCTGTATTTTCCAGTGCTCTTTTTCAATCTCCTTACAAAATTTACTTCCATCTCATCAAGATCATGTAGATCTGATTCATCAACCTTCTCTATCTTGCAGACTTTAAAAGCAATTTCTTTCTTTGTAAAATCTTGACCAAACTCTCTCAATTCATAAGAATTTAAAGCACCAAACATCTGATCTCTAGAATAATTATCCAGATTTTGAGCTTCCTCAATAGAAAAAACTTTAGAACTATAAGTTTTAGGAAGAGTTCTTAATACCTTTTTCACAACTTCACTTTCTTCCAGCTTAACACAATGACCATTGATGGTATTAACCACTTCATCCACTATGAGCATGTAGGTTGTAATATCTTCATCTTCAAACATCCTTAGGGTTTCAAATTTGGCTTTGTAGTTCTACATCTTTGCTTGCTCAACTTTATGATCTCCTTCATAAATTCTCTCCAACTTTGTCTAGATCTCTTTTGCGGTCTTTAGACTATCACCTTTCCAAGTTTTGAATCAGAAAGTCCACTCAATATAACATTTCTTGCTTTGACATTATTCTTATATTCCTTGATCTCATCATCACTTGTTGAACTAGCAGCAGGCATAGTATATCCTTGTTCAACTAACTACCAGACTCCAAAGCTAAGAGAGACCAAAAAGGACTCCATCTTGGCTTTCCAATAAGTATAACTAGTTACATTGAGCATAGGGGCTTTGATACCCTTCTTGTGCACCATCCAGATCTACCTCACGCGATTAAGCTTTCCTCCATGGAACCACAACTTTGATACTAATTGTTAGATGCACAGGACAACTAAGAGGGGGGTGAATTAGTTGTACATTAAAACATCCAATCCCTCATTAACTTTCAAACCCTTATCAAAATTTAAACCCTCATTAAGCATTAACATAAAGTAAACATGTGAAACAACAATACAAACATAACCATACACAAGAGAACACCAAATTTACGTGGAAAACCCTAAATAGGGAAAAGTCACGATGAGGATTAGCTCACATATATATGAATAACAACACCAAATACAATTAGGCTCACTATCAAGGGCCCGCTACCCAAAAAGAAGAAGAAAGGCTCATTGATAGGTGGCTCACTGCCAAGAAAAAAGAAGAATAGAAGAAACATCTATAGAGAGATTCACTATCTTAGAGAAACAGGAAAATCCACCACTACAAATTTGCACCATCCACAACCTTCAACTCACTACCTCCAGCAACTTCAAGCACACTAAAAATGTAGACACCTTCGGCTCACTACATCCGAAGTCATAGGCATTAAAGCTCACACTTAGACCACCACACTTGATCAAATTTGCATCTCACACTTACCACATAGATCTGCACCCATCTCCAACAATTCACCTTGCATTTATACCATCCATGACCTAAACAATCTTCATTAGGTCGACCTTAATGAAACGTATGCACCTCAAACGTGCAACACCAAATAGGTCGGCACCAAATGCTTTTGTGATGGAAATAAGTGAAGGAAGACCATGCCAAGGGTTAACTAGGACCCAAATCTACATCACCATGCTATTCAACACACCCAAAATCCATGAGGTACCTCTGCAAATAGCACTAGCACGCTAGGTCGGCCAAACCTAAACTAACACTACATGCGACCACATACATGCTTCTCCAGGTCACGCGGACCACATAGCAACACTCCACAACATCCACACAACACCCCAGAATATTCCAGCATCATTAGAATATTTTGCAACACTGTCACAACCACCTGAAACAAAGATTACTTTCTTTCGTGCAACCAGACACACTGCTATTGAACTTCAACACAAGAACTGAACTTGTAGAGCACCTCAACACCTAAAACTCCAAGGGAAGGTAGATATAGACAATATAAGCATGTTCCCAAATCCATAAGACTAGAAACCTCACTATAGAGAAATGCAGAGCAATCTCATTTCTCCCAAACTAACTTCTATACAAACAAGCACACTGTCAAACACAACTTCCACTGTCGCACGATCCAAAACATGAAACTCTGGATATAGCACCTTTGAACACCTCTGATCATCATATCCAAGTTGCATGAGCATATCTTAAACCATGAAGATATGTGTAGCACAACATTGAACACACTTTTGTCACACTGCACACTATTTTATTCAAATTTTCTCAAAAGCATGAACTTACTGCAATTGCAACACTTATTCATCACAACCATACAAGACATCAATGGAAACACTAATGACAGCACCACAACACCTTATCAAACCACAACACATTCATATTAGCATCGGTACTAACAACACTAATGACAGTACCACCAACAACTCCAACACTAGCAATCTCCAACAATCTCCATATTGTTGACATCAATGACAATACCAACATCATACTTGCAATAGTTTGGTGGTGCAATAAGTTGGATGAGTAAGTGACAAGTTGTAGTCGCTTTGTCCACTACTAAACCAGAGTACATGGAAACTACTCATGCTTATAAAGAGGCCATTTGGCTTAAGAGACTGTGTTCCAATATTGGTTTTGATGCATGATAGATTACTATCTATTGTGACATCCAAAGTGCTATTTTCTTATTGAAAAAATCCTACATTCCATGCTAGAACAAAGCTCTTTGATGTGCAGTTTCACTTTGTTCGAGATATGGTGGAAGATGGAAATGTAACTTGGAAAAGGTGGACACTTTGGTTAATTTTGTGGATGCATTGATGAAGCCAGTAAGCACAAAGAAGTTCAGATGGTGTGTCAGTTTTATGGGTCTTGCGGAATGAGCAATGATACAGAGACTCTCGTAAGATCTTCGATAAATGGGAGAATGTTGGGATTAAGGTGTCTCAACCTTAGTGTGTCCCGTGATTATTTATTTAATAATTTTCCCCTAAGTTGATTTAATTTATTAAATGCAATTCCAAATTGCTAAGTCACTTTGTGGGACCCAGCAGGGAGTTGGCATCCTACATGCAAGGTGTGAAATGGAAAAATTGTGATACATTTTACATGGGCGCTCCATTGGGAAAATAAAATTGTTTCGACAAGTGGGAGAATGATTAAGGTGTCTCAACCTTAGTGAGTCCCATGATTATTTATTTAATAATTTTCCCCTAAGTTGTTGATTTAATTTATTAAATACAATAATAATTGTTTCCAAATTGCTAAGTCATGTTGTGGGATCCAACAATGAGTTGGCATTCTACATGCAAGGTGTAAAATGGAAAAATTGTGACACATGTCACATGGGTGCTCCATTGGGAAAATACAATTGTTTCTACCTCTTAAATGGGCACCATGATGACATGTGGTGAAATAAGCCCCCTTAATTTTTTCAAGAATTGCACAACACAAACCAACACTACGCCAAATAATTAGTGTCAGCTCCAAAATGATAATCAAATTAATGAACTCAACGCCAAGAATGTTCACCAAGATCCATTAGAAGGCGAGGTGATATAGCATATGGCGGAGGAACTAAGCTACAAACTGAAAACTGAATTACAATTAATTGCAGATAGGCGGTGAACCATCCATGAGAATTTCTATGCTACCACCTGATCAGTGGGGGGGAAAACATTACAATTCTAACAATTCATCCACTTAGTGGGCATCCACTCACTGTGGGGATTCACCACTTTTTAGTGGGTAAACAAAGAGAGGTCAATTGTTCTTTCTCCACACTAGTGGTAAACCATCCAAGGGTTACAAATGTGAAATTAAACACAAGAATATGCAACAAATTTAAATGACTAAAATAGTACTACTATTTACAGTCTTACAATGACAAATAACTGCAAATTACAAGTGTTATTACAATATTTTCAAAGCCAAATGAAAGTAGATGATCTCTCACAATAATAACCTTCTCAATTACTAAAAACCAAGCCAAAATATGAACTTAAAGCAATTTGATGTAGAAACCTAGCTACAGAAATGTACTGAACCAACAACTATATTCAATCCAAAATGTATTTATCTACCTCAAATCAACTTCAAAGCTCACCAAAATTCAGAGCAGCATTCAAGAAGGATAGGCAACCAACAACCTTGAATTTGAAAGTGTCAAACATTCACCAAACTTCAAGTTCAAAATCCAATGCAAGCTGCTCATTAATGGTACAACCCTAAGAAAGGTACGGCCTTCCTAGACAAATCCACACTTCATAATAAATTCTAATTTTCTACAAATAGCATCACCCTTGGCATAGAAATGGTTAGCTCAAATACCCATAATGAAATAAAATTTACTCAAGGAGTTGTATACAAAAAGAATCTTCAACTGTATGAAAACCAGCAACACAGAATATTGAAAACATCACCAAATTTCACCAATATTGAAGCTCAATCTGCTAGTCTAGATGAGAAACAGCCACAAACCCAACTAGGTGTTATCTTTCAAACACAAAATTGGACAAATGCTAGGAAGTAAGCATTCCTCGAAGCCAAATGCATAAAGTCATTCTGAGAGCATAATAGTAGCATAAAGAATGGATGAGAAATGTTGGAGCAAACACTCTCTTTTATAGAATTGGAGGTGACTTTTCAAATTTCATAACTCCCTCCAAGAATGGAACACCAAACCTCTTTTTTTTGAAATACTTTACATTTGAAAATATTTTATTCCATCATAAATAGGCGTCCCTACCTAAGGGCATAAATAACATTATAAAATAACATTTATTATCTCCATGAGGCGTCCCCCTTAATGACCACCTTTTAAAAACAACTTCAAGTTAATGCACTAGGCCAAGGGGTCAATTTAAAAATATAACATTAATGCCTTGAGATAAATTATTTCTCCAAATAATGCTCTTTTAAAGCCAAAAACCAATATTGCACTACTGCTCCAACAGAAATGGAAACTTACTAAAGCACTACAAACTGAATCACTGCCAAAATTAGAACTTACTAAAAATAGTAAATTCAAATAAATGTCAAAAACCTCCAAACAAAGGAAACCCTAATTTCACCCCAACAAGCCTATGGGCCTCCGGAATAGGCTAGCAAACACAAAAGAGTGTATGGCTAAAATGGGGACATTACATGTGGCAATTAATTTTGGAAGCAAGCATTGGCAGGGTCCACTTGTGTGAGTGTTTATCTCTTCAGAAAAGTGGAGGCAAGGAAAGGTGACACTTGTCACCTAGGCACTCATTTGAGCATTACAAATTGTAAAAACCTCAAGGAGGAGCGCCCTTATGCCATGTGGCATGTATTTGACTTGTTGACTGAAGCTTTGCAGGGAAACTTGCTTAACGAAGACTAAGTTGTCACTCGGAGTGACTAGGAGTTGTGGGTGAGTTCTATTTTGGAAAAAAGTTGATTTTCTCTATGGGATGCCTAGCATGTGAGGTTGCTTGATTTTTGGAGTTGCAAGCCTTGCAAGTGCTTTCATGTTATTGCATGTTGGTACATGTGCATGCATGTTTGGCATGTTGCTAATTGAGTCACTTGGCACTCGTGCACGTTGTCGGTTTCAGTTTGCATGCTTCCAGAGACAAGGAGATTGACACATGGCAATGCTCTAAGCCCATGTATGAGAAGTATATATTTATGCTTTAGTGCATTTGATGTAATGTGATGAAATTGTAAATCTATATGTTGTTATGCTACCAGATTCACTCTAGAATTTGTATCACAGTGAATCAACACCTACAAGAGCATAGACTTTGAATGTTGTATTGTAATAGTTTATTACAGTATTACAATTGATTTGTGCTTTGGTGTGGGTTTTTTCCCAAAATGGTTTTCCCACATAAATTTTGTGTTGTGGTTTAATGCTTTAAAATGAAATAACTAATTGCATGTGCATTCTTAAGTAAAATTGTAAAAGTAAAAGATTTGAAACAAAATTTTGTAACCCCTCTCCTGATTGATTTACATTAGGGAAGTGTTTCCGCACTCAACTTTCCTTTCAAATATTGTGTTGTCTTGTCTTTGTCCAATCATGATCCATGTTTGATCAAAATGAAATTAATTTTTCCTTTCCTTTTTTCCTTCCCCTTTTGTGGTTTGTACCCCAAAGTAGTTATATTTTTAACATGCCTACAATAGACACACATCCCCCATTAAAGATAATGTTGGAACCCCATTTGACTTATCCAAATTTACTAATTTTCATCTTTCTCATGTTCTTGGTCTTGTGTGTGTCCATTATTGATAATTGGTCTAATAAACTCTCCACTAGGCACCCTTGGTCAAAATTCACCTAAGTGTTGTTCCTCACCATTTTCCAAGTTCATGTCATGTGATGGAAGGTGTAGAAATCTAGAAAAAAAAACCTTGTTTAAGGTATTCTTGGTCATTTAATGATGTTGGATTTTGTTGGATGTCTTAACATTTTCTATTTTTCTAATATCCAAATTTAGTATACTTTCTCACATAAATGTTCCACAAAATCATTCTACTTCATCCCATCACCCCAATTATGGGAATTTCTACATCCTCCAATACTTTCCTCCTTTCTTGCATTTTCTTTGGTTTCATATAACCTCCCCCATCTGCAATAATTCAAAGTAGATCTAGATATTTCTCATATCCGATACTAACCTACACTTTTTCCTTGTTTCTTAACAACCTTCCATTATCTTATTTTGCATACTTTTCAAGTACATAATGTCATTCCTCTCGATCCTCTTTCCTCTTTACTCTTCCCATCCTCCTATCAACTTATATTCTCAATCCCCACAAAATCTTATTTTTCCATTGTCTCCACCCTTGCAGACTTTCAAGGAAGATGTGGACATTTGTCTCACTTCCATGTCCAATATTCAATTCCACAAGGTTTCCCCACAAATTTCCTTCTCCTTATCTTGTGGATGCTTGAAGATCATCTTGATGTTTCCTTCTTGACCTTTCCTTTCCCATTCCTACCTTTAAGAATCCTTGACATCTATATCCCTTCACATTCCTCAAAATTCCTCCTTCATATCTTCCTTGGAGACTTTAACTTAACCTCCAAACATTTTCCCCTCCCTCTAGACATTCGATCCTTGTGTCCAATCTTGGACTTTTTCCTCACAACTTTTCCATAATGCTCTCATTACACATTTCACCCCTTTGCAAATTTGTTTTGAACTTCAAGATGTTGATTCTCTTGTCCTCATCGCACATTCAATTTGGACCTAAAACCTCACATCATGTTCCAATGTGTGGCCCCCCTTCAAACTTTCACAAATCCTCTAGAATGCCTCATGTTTTCTCTATCCACTTGTTACACCTACCAAGACCTGACAACAACTACCCAATCATTTTTTCCCAACCAAAAAATGTTTTTAATCTTAAGAGCACATATTCAAATGCACTTTCAATATTGAAGGAGGTGAGCAACCATGCTACCATTAATGAGGTAGGTGAATTTATAGCTCCCAAGGATCTTCCCACCAATCTTGGTTGTCCATCTAACAAATTTCATGAACCTTGTCTCACATTATACTCCAAAGTTGTTATGTCCACTTCTCCATTGGGTTGCTACAAGAAATCAATTGTAGTAGCATTTTCCCTCAAGCATGGCCTAGAAATATATCAATGAGTTTGAGGATGAATGCAACCAAGAAGAAATTAATTTGCACATGCTTCCATGTACAGGGCCATGTGATGGTGACACAAATAGGGATAGGTAACCTTTACAATTATGGGTGGTCATGATTCTTCCCCCAAGTTAGCTTGAATGCATCAAATGATATATATATTCACAATTTTTTATTATTCAGAGGATGGAAAAAGTGGTTGCAAAGTATAACAAAGAGAAGGAACTTGTAGGCTCCTAGAGTTTGTCTCCAGTAAAGGGTTCCAAAATATTTCTGCATTGTAACTATTTGGATTTCATTAAAAATATGTAATGAAATACTGTAATCCCAAAATAACAAATTAAATGTGTAGATTTGACATTATTTGAATGTCTCCATGTATATTATATGCAATTTTGTGTGTTATATCTGATTAGTTAGCCAACTACATGCCTAGAAAATCCTTGCAAAGATTTTGCAAGGTGTCTTTTTAGAATGATATATGAAATGTATATGTTTATCCATGGATTACTATGTTTGATTATTTTAATATTCTACAATTTCATTCTTCTCATTAATATACATAGAGCCTAGCTTACATGTAGTGTTTGAAGGTGTGATATTCAATACTCTTGATTAAGGTCTTACAAGTGGATTCTAGTCATTGCATTCTATTGTATTCAAAATGTTTAACTTTATTTGACGAACTACATATAGGCACCCATTAGCCATATGCTCAACCTCCCATCACACCAACATGCCCAAAATAAATATATCTAAACATCATTTTTAGTTTGTGTTGATTTTCTTTCACAACATTAAGGGCTAGTAGGAAAACATCCTTAAGACACTTTATGTGGTAGTTCATCTACATAAAGAAGGTGTAAGACCTTATATTATCAAACTAGACTATAAATATAGAGTAACAACCTAAATTGGAGTATACTCTCCACTAAACATGATTTGTGGCAAGGTACATTAAATAGGAGTATACTTTGCACTAAATATGATTTGTGGCAAGGTACATGTTTGTCACATGTAATTGTATCTAAATAACACCTTAGGAAAGCCCCCCCTTGGCCTATCAAAACTAAAAGTCGAAGATCTTACCCACCTTAATAAATTGGTCCAAAGTTGTATTGTCTAAGCATAAATGTGAAGTCTTCCTCCTTCAATTTGACACCCATAGCGCTTAGAAGAAGCTTACCTCAAAGGATTTATTGTCTTACAAATTTGTGCACCAACTTGCTCACTAGGTGTAATAGCATCATATGAATCAATATCCCTATCACATACAAGAGTATCATCACATGGATTAATAATATTATGAAAGACTAAGGAAGGTGGAAACTTGTCACATAAAGCATAATCCCAAGATGTGTCATTAGAATGCAAGGGATACATCATCATCCATCATATAAGGAGTATAATCACCATGAATTGTGTATGTAATGAGGCAAAGTCTCTTATGTTAGAAGGAAAATGCGATCAAATTCCAAGAGGAGAAGATAGATAATCATTAAAATAACTCTCATGGAACATGAAGCATGATCAATATGAATGAAAAATGCAATATCATCAAAGGATTAAAGGATAGTGATTGATAAAACATGAGAACATGTTAAATCTTTGATATGTGCATGAAGGTAATCACAAAATAGACTCATAAGAATTCATGGTAAAAATTATATCAATGAAAAAAAAACAAGGGTAGTTGGAACAGATTAAAGAGAGATAAGAAATACAAGCCCTACCTTAATAATGATAATTGGATGATATACAAATAAGTGTGGATGTAAACCCTAGTCAAATCTAACATGAGATGAATGCAATTTAAAAATAGCTCTAAAAATCCTAATGTAGAAGGAATAAACCTTGAAGTCAAAAATCTAGGGGTGCAAGTATGGCAAGTTCCCCTAAAACTACGAGGGAAAATAACCACATGAAGATTTATGGCTAATTAATAAATAAAGAATGTAAATAATTAATTAACCTAGATATATTAGCTATGGCTAGAACAATAAATGTAAAAATAAATTTATAGAATTTAAGTAAATTAAATGTGATACTCAACTAGATTCTAGAGAAAGGAAAAGGAGAAAGAGATGTTTGGCTCCAAGTATCAATTTATTTTTTGTCAATATATGATATATTTTTGTATCATAATGATTGACGACTAAAATGTGAAGCTAAAATTGGATATGCACTATGGACTATATGATGATTTATGGAGTGGGAATATGAAATTGGATCTACATCATCGAACCTGTGATGAATTTTGGATTAAGATTTGGATTGATACAAGATTTCGCTGCACTCATGATTTAGTTTAGGGATGTTTTTCTACTACAATGATTTGGTTCTTATGCCATAAATTTGTATTTTGTTAATCTGATCTTCTAAATTTCACTCCTACTTTTAATACCTACTATCATCAAAGAAGTCAACAATACTCCCTTTATTTTACAAGAATCTCATTATGCTTTTTGGCACAATCCCTTGCTATTGACACAAAATTTATACACCTTGTAGATAATCTAATGTCTCTAGGATGTCAATTTTTGATGTAAGTGTTGATGCATATTCTTTATTAAATTTCTTTCAAAATTATTCATTGTTTTTATAATAATTAATGACTTAAAACTATTTATAAATATAAGATCCTAATTGCTCAATTTAAAATATTTCACATCTATATAGTAAAGTAAATATAAAATTCCAAAAAAAAACGACCTTACAAGCAAATTTAAATTAAAATAAAGAGTGAAAGTGAGTCTAGAGGACAAGTATGCACATGTGAATTGAAGTCCCAAGATAATATTTAACTTAATTCTTGATAACATGTTAAGGAATACACCATTACCATAATAGGTGTTTAATGAAGGAATAAAAAAGCAGACAACAATAAAGTAATGCTTGAAATCAACATTTATTACTCACTTCAAATTATATTTTGGATATATTTTTAAAAAAAATTGAAATGCAAATAATTTTTTGTCTATTTTAAAAAATAGTTTGAATGGATAAGGTCGAGATCATGTTACAGGAAACTTTGGCAGAATTGATATCCCTCAGTCCTTCAACTCTCAGCCAAAGAGATTTTAATATAAGGCTTGCACTCCCAACTACTCAACTTTGACTAAGTGGCAATGCCCATTGCACTTAGCCCATACAAATGACATTTATTTCCCTATGGCACCCCCAAACAATGAAGAAGGCTGGTGTTGGTGTTATAGATTCAACCGTTAAAAGCCCTAACTCCATGGCGGCAACTTTTCCTGCTCCTATTATGGATGGCCACATAACAGCTTGCGCTCAGAAAGATTCTTCAAACTTTGGTACTTTTTTTGACTGATTCGAAGGGCTCTTACACAAGGCTCCAAATTTTGCAATATTGACGAAAAGCGTGTTGTTGGACACTACCAAGACCTATCTTTTGTATAGATATTCTACCATTCAATCTTCTAGGGTGTGCTCAGATCTTGATATAGGTAAACTTCTTTCTAACTTTACGTCTAGTCACCAACTTCAAAAATTCTTCGCCTAGGAAATCCTATGCTGTTGTTTTGGATAAGGGCACAATGGAATTGGCTTTTAACGTGGTAGCTTTGTTCAAAAAAGAAATGCAAGATAGATTTAGGGAAGGATAAAAACTACCTAAATGCTCTTCCTCGACCTTTGTTATAGTTTTTGGCAATTAAGTTTTAGGAGATGATTATGTTTTGCTACAACTTGATCTGCCACATCAACCACGTACGGCCCAACATTCTAGAGCTGCACAATTGGTTGTCCAGCTATTGGAAGCCTCATATAGAGTGATGTCATGACAACTTATATAGAATTTTTTTTTTTGAATAATTTAGTTCCCCAGGGATACAATAGCTTACTAAATATTAAAAATAACACTTATTTATAAATAGTCACTCCCTTTTACAAATGAAAACTGTCTCAAGTCTAAGAATCACCGTGAGGTTACAACTTAACCCATTGAGTATGATAATTCAACCTTGAAATCTACTACTGATTCTATGTAATTATGACCTGCTGATATGAAACTGGGATATAAATTTAAGTATAGCTTGATGGAGGGCTTCATATGACAAGGATTCCGAAGCCTGAAATTATTGTTGTTGGTATTGTGGACTACAGTCTCTCCCTTCATGTCCAATAAGTCTTTTTTTTCACTGTAATGTTGCCTGGAAGGTGCTGAAACTGACTGAAATTTACTGCTGTACTGAGATACTGAAATTGGTTGTAGTTGGACTATTGCACGGAAACTAAATTGATGATGTTTATTGCTATTTGGTTTTGCTATGATGGAACTAGTTAAATGCTGGTGTTGATTGCTAACTAGGACACTACTAAAACTGATAAATTAGACTATTCTAAATTTTTAAAACCCTGCAATTCCCAAACAAGAACCACCAACTGGAAACCTGGAGGTTTTCGTCCCCAATCTCCATTTGAGTTCTCAAGGATTTTCATCCTTGGATCTCAAGCAATCCTCAAGATTTTCGTCTCTTTGGATTGAGTGCACATAAATGCTCAAAATGAGAATTCTGAAGATAAGTGTCTGATTTCCTTTTTTGTTGTCTCCACTTATTTTGTAACCTCTTTTTTTGGCTAGGGCGGCCACTTCTTGGCCCAATATTTTAATAATATATCAAATATGGCAGGCTGACAGCCACCTCTTGGCCCAATATTTTAATAATATATCAAATATGATATATGATAGGCTGGCGGCTGCCTCCTGGCCCAATATTTTAATGTATATCAGATATGACAGGTTGGCAGTCAACTTTTTTTTCTTTGGCTACCTATAATATTTACAATATTTTAATAGTTCTTTTCCCAGCTCATAGGGAAGGGGAATATGACAAGTGATTTGGAAATTTACCCCTCTACACAGGGTTTTTTTATAGTTGTTTTTAAATTCTATAAGAATAGCGAGTTCATCTTAAATGAGCAGATTTGGTGCTAGCGCAAGCATTCACTGCTTGTAAAGCCTTAGTTTCCCAATTTCAACCCCTTGACGAAACCTTTTAGAGCAATTATAATCTAGGTAAGGCTTCATACTCTTCCCTTACAGTTTTGGACTGAATAATCCTCCTCAGTGATTGCAAACTCTCGGAATTTTTTTGTCTATGGCTATTGTGACTTTGCATCATGGTTGTACTAGGAATTTCTATAGACCTCCCGGCTGATATTGTGCTTGAAGTGGCTAAACGTTTGTGGAAGCAGCCTTTGGATTGTGTAAGTAAGGTCTTCTGATGCCGCAGGTGCTTTGGCACAGAGCATGTTGCTGGAGATTGCTTCAGCCTAAAACATAAAAGTATTGGTCAAGCTTCACGGTAGAGGGATGCTCGCCCTTGTCACTTACTATGTTGGGCTCTCTGCAGCATTTAAACCCCATTCTCCCAATAAAATTACTTTGAAGGCCCCGTTGTTGAATTAAGTAATTTCCTCTCCAACACTTGCTTTGGAGAATTCCCTTGCTTCAGTATGCATCTGCTAACAAAAATCACAGTGGATTCCTGGTGCAGAGCCCAATATTCAGCCTTCATTGGAGTCTTCAGTCTAATGTGTGGAGCAGTCGAATGTGGAAAATCAAAAAATATTACTTATATGCCCAGATCAGGATGTAAGAAGTAGCATGTTATGTTGTCACTATTTCATTCCTGGGCAATGCTTACTCAAATGGTGTTATGTTAAAAAATAACTTTAGCTAACAAGACAAAAATAATAAAATTGGTCTCCCACGCACCAATAAATACATCATACTGGTAATAAATATGAAAAGCTTCATTGAACTTCCAGCACTTCAATGAATCCTTAATTGTTTTGTATGAAACTATACAAAAGGACCACATATTGTGAGCTCTATAATAAGAGTTAGTGTATTTTTCAAGCAAAAATAGCACCCCTGAAAATTACAGGTGGAAGTTTTGGAATGCATTACATAGCTGTTTCACCCCTCTCAGCTTCTTTTCGAATTCTTCAGTGTCCGTATCATGATTCTTCTCTATCCAATTGATTGTAGATTTTGTAATGCTCTCAACCTTGTCTGCCTCTGTAGCTGTCATTGTTCCTCTAAGCCTCTGCTCTCTTGCTTTATTCCTGCTTTCATAGACGAAGTTTTCCAATGAATTTCTGGCTTGGTATTTCAGAGCAGCCTGTTCATCTTCACCTTTGTATCTCTCTGCATCAAATTTCATTCTAATGATCTCATCCTTACTCAGTCCACAATTGTCCTTGGTAATTATTATACATTTTTCACCTGCCATTCTGTTTTGGGCAGAGACCTTCAATATCCCATTGGCATCTATTTCAAAACTCACAGTGATTATTTCTTTTCCCCTTATATCTGCTGGTATCCCAGACACGTCAAATCTTCCCAGCAAATTATTGTCCTTTACAGCAGTTCTCTCACCTTCATAGACAGAAACTGTTACAACTGTTTGGTAGTCTTCACCAACATTGAATGTTTGTTCTTTCTTTACAGGAATTTGAGTGTTTTTAGGAATTATCACATTCATGATACCTCTTTCCACTTCAACGCCTAAGCTCAAAGGTGTGACATCTTGGAGAAGTACATCTGAACTTTGGCCAGTCAATACAGCAGCCTGTACAGCAGCTCCATAAGCCACTGCTTCGTCTTGGTTGATGCTTCTGCATATTTTTTCCTGGCCAAACAACTCTTCAATCAATTGCTGTAGCTTTGGAATCCGGGTGGAACCCCCAACCAGAACAACTTCATCAATATCATTTTCTGTCATTCTTGCATCAGCTAAACACAGTCTCACACCATCAATACACTTATTGAAGAGATCATTGTTAAGATCTTCAAACTTGGCTCTGCTAATTTTGGAAAAAAAATCACTACTTTCATAGAGGCAATCAATCTCCACAGTTGTTTCTGTAGCAGCAGAAAGGCTTCTTTTGGCCCTTTCACATGCTGCACGAAGTCTGCTAAGTGCTCTTGCATTCCTGCCAATTTCCTTTTTATGCTTCCGTTGGAATTCCTTGACAAAATGATTGAGCAATCTGTTATCAAAATCTTCCCCACCCAGATGAGTGTCTCCTCCAACTGCTCTCACTTGAAATGTACCCCTTATGATATTAATTAGAGAGACATCAAAAGTGCCTCCTCCAACATCAAAAACAAGGATATTCTTACCATTAGGAGAAGAATATGTCTTGGTATCCAACCCATAAGCTATGGCTGCAGCATTTGGTTCATTAAGAAGTTGCAACACATTAAGCCCGGCCAAGTGAGCTGCATCCATTGTAGCCTGTCTCTGTGAATTGTTGAAATAGGCAGGCACAGTGACTACAGCATTCTTAACTTCAAATTTAAGGAACGTTTTTGCGATCTCTTTCATCTTGGATAACACCATGGCTGAAATTTCTTGAGGTGCAAAAGTTTTAGACTCGCCTCTGTAGGTTACCTGTATCTCAGGCCTCCCAGTACTTCCTTCAAGAACAGAGAAAGGCCAATTGAATATGTCACTTTGTAGTACAGGATCAGAAAACCTTCGTCCCATCATTCTTTTCACATCAGAGATTGTGTTGTGTGGATTGGATATGATTTGATTCTTGGCACCCTCTCCTACCAGTCTCTCTGTTTCATTGAAGGCAACGATGGAGGGAGTGGTTCTATTGCCTTGGTCATTTGTTATGATTTCAACTCTATCAAAATGCCAAACTCCTACACAGCTGTAGGTGGTGCCCAGATCAATACCAATAGCTTTATCTCTCGCCATACCTGTGCTTTGCAAAACTAATTCACTGTTTTACCATATGTATACTCAACCTGCAGCAAAGTAATAAGGTACACATGAATTGCAGTTTTAAAACTATGGTACCAGTACAGCTGACTGCACAGGTTACTACCACATCAACCATAATTACCTCACTAATTACCCACTAAAACACTCAGAGAGCTGCATTGGTTGCATCACAGAAGTCAAATTCTCTCTTAGAAAGGCAATTGAGGGACTGAACATACTGCTGACATCGATGGAGCTAACTGCAACATCAGCGAGTTTTCAGGACATTGACTTACACATTTATTAACTGTTTCACCCTCTGTCGATTTATTTATTTTAATTGTTTGATCAGTAACTGCTGTATTTAACCAAGAAACTCTTATGTCAACCAAAGGTTTGCTTCATTGGAATTTTTTCTACTTGATTTTAACCAAAAATGAAGTTTTATGAAGACAAAATAAATCCTTAATGCTGACATCAATGGAGCTTACTGCAACATCAGAGAATTTTCAGGGCATTAATCTATTTTTGTTGTTATTGCCACTTCACTATCTCAATCCTCTCTTAAGTTTGTTTTTTCCTTGGTTAAGAATATCTACACCATGAGTTGCATCAATTATGGAATCTTGAGTGCGATTGGTTATTCATGCTTTTATTGTGAAGAAGAATGCTCATGACATTAGACTGATTCCAAAATCATTGATAGAAGAAAAGTATGTAGTTCTAGCAAGAAAACAATAGTTTGCTCCAGTCAAGTCACATGAAATAGACGACCAAACAAGCCTTGCAATGTTGGATGGGATTGTGGCAGCCATCCATGCAAAGTTGGCCATAGTGTTGGCCTAAGACAAAGTGCTCCTATAGGTCATGGTGACCATTGACAGGTCAAACTGTGGAGTGCACACATAGTAGCATTCTACCAGTTGTGTGGCTATCAAGGCGGAGATTGAGGCCATAACGAAGAAAAACATGCTGAATCAAAACAAAAATGGTTTGAGGGTCAACTTTTGGATAATTATTTTTGACGTGTTGCATGCCTTTGTACCACCCCAATGGGCTTACCAAACCAAGACCAAATTTTTTTTCCCTACATTTCAAAGCTAATTACCTAAGCACTTTGCAGGGATATCACCACTTAATTGACATGAGATGAGGACAGGTTCTGTTATGTGACTTTTTCCCAAGAGAAGATAAATCTAATAAATAACTCTTTAGAATTAAAAGGGAGATTAAAAATAAAGGATATTATGATCATTTAGCTAAAAGAGAGATTAATAAAGAATATGTATAAACACTCTTTAAAAGGAAGAATAATTATTTATTTAAATAATTATTAAAAGGCAACCTTTTGTGAAAGGGTGTGATGGCTTGGAAACCAACCCTTAAAAGGATGTATAACTCATTCATGTGAGACATGGAAAAGGCATTCAAGGATGGTGAACATTCAAGAAGAGAAGAGAAAATGGAAAGAAGAACTAAAAGGGCACAAAGGAGTGAAGGTTAGGGTCTAGGTGGGGCATTTAAACAATTGGAGAAGGGGCACACAGCGTGTGTCCAACTCGGGGTATAGCGTACACTCGGGATTGTCCTGGCCAGGGCTTTTACCGTGAGGCCCTCTAAGGTAGGTAGTTTACTATGAGGCCCTCTAAGGCAAGTAATTTACTGTGAGGCCCTCTGAGATAGGTAGTTTAACTGTAAGGCCCTTTGAGGCAGGTTGGGGTTCAATGCAAGAACCAGTTCCTCCGAGGGGTGTTTGTGCCTGGAAACGGCCTACGTCCATAACCATTCCTTTTTGTGTCGGATTTCCTCTGAGTGTTGGATCACAGCCTTTTCATGACTTCAAGATAAGTATTGAGAACTATTGATTCAATCATATTGGGAATATTGTCTATATGATTTGATATTAATATGATTATTCTATGTAGAGGTTATTCCATTTACTCTGTTGATTATTTAATTGTCACATGTTTGTAACTTACATTAATTATTCACATTTATTTTGATAATATTGCATTTATAAATTACAGTAACTCTAATATTTGTTATATTAAATCCACTGCTAATACTAATAAGCATAGGAGGAAAAGTGACATCACATTTGGTATCAAAGCCTAAACTTAGGTTAAACCCAGTATAGTACAAAAGTTAGATTACAATTGGGTAAAATACAAAAAACATAAGACCAAGAAATATAAATAAGAACTAGAGTGTTAATAGGGACAAAAAAAAACAAATACTATGAGTAAAATAAACCCCCTAATAGGCTAGCAATATGTCATCATAGTTACAATAACTTAGATTACAACAACATACAAATACACCTTAGTACTAGCTACAATTAGTTTCTATAAAATTAAAATTTGAGTGAAATATTTAATTAAATATGCCCTTAATGAAAATAGATTTAGTATATGTATGTCATTTCAACTTGCATCATTTGTTATAATAGTTGTAAGGACATATGAATTAAAGATCAAATACATATTGGATAAAAGATTATATAATAAAGATGTACAATTATATGCTAGCAAGGCATGATACACACAGATAATGAGCTTAGAATGATAGAACAATCAAATTGTTCATTAAAGTAACTATGATATTGTATATACATATACATTTACATATGCATGCTGAATGAACATATGAAAATCAATGTATTGTAGAAATAATTCATAATTAACTTCTCTTGTTGAGTTGTTTATTTTTTTTTTCAAGATACGGAAATATGTTATATATCTCAAAGAAACACATACTAAGGGTTACCAACTCTCTATTTTGCTGATAAAGGATAAAAGAACTTGTAACGTTGTGTTCCCTTCCTAGGTTAATTAAAAGATGTGAATTGATCTTAAAACAACTGAGATCTGCTATCTTGGGACGCACCTCTTTGAACACCTTGAATATTTTTGAGAAATAGATGAACTGCTATCTTGTGGAGATGACTTCTTGTAGAGCATGCCAACTTAAGAGTGAAACAGTGAGACTACCATGTTAGAATGCTAGCAAAGGTTGCAACACTTCACTTTACCGCTACCATTCACATTGTTAAAATAGTTTCTAAACTAAGCGCTTGATCTTCATGGATTACCAAACAACCTGCTCTCACACATAAAGGGTATACCTAAATCTAAAGGAGATTGGTATCTTAAGTCAGGCTCATAGTTTGGCTTGTATCATCTGCAACGCTGTTTTCCACATCTGTTAAAACACTTTTTTTTTTATATATACGTTTCATCTCTTCAGATTTATACAAATTTGAATACCCGTTCATGAAATATTGGAAGGACTTATTAGTTTTGAGATTCGTTGGTAAAGTTTCATATCTATTTAAACAGCGATCTCTGTTACATATGGATTATCTATACAATAAGAACTTGCTCCTAAGGCTTTAATTATAACTGGGTATTGGAGTCATTAGAATTTTTACATTTGACGTGTTCAGTTGACTTCATTTGGTCATTTTATTCATTTGTTGGGATTTTTCATTTAGGCAACTCTCCCTCAATAAATCCACTGCCATATTAGTCATGCTACACCATAATTTCAATTGTTGTATTGAAGTTTCTTTTGATAATGTTTTCTGATTTTTTATAAAGTAGACTCTCTTTGTGTAGCAAACACCATCTTCTGCATCTACAATTAGTCATGTGTCATATCCCCAAAATCGTGACCTTTAGAAGTATAAATAAAATAGTTAGCCATTTTATCCAAGACAATATTACAATTATGCATATTATAAATAATATTAAAGTATATAACATAAATATAAACACAAAATAATAATTACGATTATAAATGCAAACGATAATATATTATATTCATTAAAAAATAAAGATTATAATCATTATAATGATTGAAAAACGTAATATATATATTATATATTGGCAATGATAGAATGCGAACAAATAAAATAAATATGATAGAATGAAACATTTTTATCTCCAAGAAACGATTTGATGAACTTATATTTAAGCAATAACAAACTCAAGCAGTGATCTTAATACCTTGACAAAACATCATAATTCGGCCAGTGCTAATGACGCGACTGGGAAAGGACGTGACTTCCCTGAATGGACAGCGGTAGCAGGAAGACACGACTCTTCAGGCGTTTAAGGAGGCTCTCAGACCCGTGCATCACCATCATGGCATGGAAATGGAAAATAGAACAGAGGAAGAATAGAAGGCGCACAGAGTGTTTGGTGGAGAAGAAGACAATTCGGGCCACGGGAAACACGCCCTGAGAAATCCCACCAGTGCATCAAATAGAGCAGCGTATATTTATAAGCGCATATATATTCTGTGGTGACGCGTGTGTTCAATTAAATGTTGAACAAAAGAGAATTATACAGCCTTCAAAAGATTTAAAGGTGATCTGGGGGATCAGTGAAGAATAGGAGGACGATGGGAGAGTAAGGAATGAAATGGAATGAAATTTTGGAATCAGATAGAAGGTCTGAGAAAAGAATGAAGAAACAAACGGAAATACATTCAAGTGTTGATAAAGGAAATCCTGAAAGGAATATATCAGTGAGACATATATATTTGAGCAGAGATAAATCTGCAGGAACATACAGTGGTAATATACAAAGGGATAGGTAATATTCTGTCACGAAGAAGATTCTTTGAGATCCGACCACAGCAAGGTAAGTATTATAATATACTTGAATTAAGAGTTTATAGCTACTTATGTAGAAGGCAAGCACTGTGAATAAGGCAGACTCTGTAAAGACCATCGGGCATAAGAAGAAGTCATTGCTGAAGATAAAGAGCTGTTGGGTCTGCAACCGACAAGAGGTGAGTACTTCTGACTTACAGTAATAAATAACTGAATACTTACTACAGATTAGAAAATGATACCCAAATGAGAATGAATAAGTGATTAGTAGCGAATCTACCCATGTTCATAGATACACCATAAATGAGGAACAGTTACAATATATATATACTTATAATATATTCAATAATATAATATAGAATTTATGATTATCTAATAATGTTGCTTACAGCAATTATTGAATATCATAAGCTATTATGACTTTACCTTGAGAATAGTCTTCGGACCCCAATCCCCTTTCGCTAACACTCGATAAGGATAGGGAGTGTGTGGAGGGAAAGGCGGGTAAATCAGTCCAATGTTGGACAGATCCCAAGAGGGGTAGTAAACCTTGAGGGTGTCCAACTCGAGATTGTGCACGCGCCCTTGGCACAGTAAATCTTCCATCCAACGAGATTAGGAAGAGGAATGAGGCAAGGATCTATTCCGCTTGGGAGTAAGAAGTCATTACCGATCAAGATAGTTAATACCCTAGATGATAATGCATCTATTTGTCTTATTCTTAAAATGTTCAATCTGAAATTTGTCTAATTGATTCATGAATTAAGGAATTAGGGAAAATTTAGGGCATACCCATTTAGGGGACATTACAATGGTATCAGAGCAGTCATCCTACCATCCTGTGTATACTATGTGTTCCTTACATGTATTCAAGTGTATACTTTGAGATAATGTATGTGTATTCAAGTGTATTCAAAGGTTTACTTTGTGACTTATATGTATGCTTTGAACATATGTTCATGTGAATACTTGTGTATTATGTGTATTCGTGTGTATGCTTCATACTCATGTGTATACTTGATGACCTTGGGATGGTGGATGGGTCCATGGTGTAGTGTGGGATGCACCGAATCCCCTTCCCAATTGTCTGACAGTATACTTCATTCGATTATATCCGTATTTGAGTGTATACTCCATGTCTTGTGATTGTGCATACTCTATGACTTTGTAGTTGTATTCAAGTGTGTACTCCATGATTGTAATTGTATTCGAGTGTATACTCCATGACTTGTATATAGTGTATACTCCGTGACTTGTATATGTATTCGAGTGTATACTCCATGATGCATTTGTAAACTTTGTGACCTTGAATTCAAATGTGTGCTCTATGACCTTGTATTTGTTGTTACTTGTATTCAAGTGTTTGCTTTATGACTCACATGTATTCATACGTATGTTTTGTGACTCCATGCACTCGTGCATATACTTCATGATCTTATATGGACATGCTTAGCACCTTACTTGTCCACCTCATGACTGATGAACTCTTATACATAAATACCTTGTTCTTAAATGTATACTTTGTGTAGCATAATTCATGCCTTGTATGTATTTGTTGAAGGGTATCTACGAGCATTCTTATACCTATGCTCTACATGCGGGATCAATTTGTGCTTTATATATATTCAAATGAATGCTTCATATTGTGTATTGAATGTATGATATACTTCTATTCCATGCATAGAAGTAAAATTGAGTGTACGTGAATGCTCTACATATTCATGTCTTATGTAATGACTAAATGCTTCTTGCTCTATGAGTGTAAATTCCTATATGTAAATACTTCATACCTTATGTTTTCGAGTTGGTGTATGCTCCATGTATTTCTCATGGCCTGTATAGCTTACGTGTGTTCATAGGTATGATTTAGATCTTATGAGTGTGCCAGATGTCTTACATACTTGATTATGCCTGATGTGCTTTAGCATGTTTACTGCATGTGTAAATTTCTTGAGTGTATATTTCCGATTGAACAAGTATACCTCTCCGAGTGTATTTGCACACCTTGAGTGTATTAACGTATCTTTCTTGTAAATTCCTAAGTGTATCATAGCTTGCGAGTGATTATATTTGATGTGCCTTCAACATGATTGTCTCATGGAAGTTTGTGTATGATTAATTCATGTTTGATACATGAGTACCTTCTTAAATACCTTGAATAGGCTTCGTAAAGTGACTCATGGATCTTTCAATGTGTTACTAGCTTCATTTTTGAAGTGATTGTGGTTTACAAATATCTTATGTGCCTACCTTGTAACTGTTTCATGTATGACCATTGGCTCCATGTATGATATGTATTCAACATGAGTGATTATATGCATACCTGTTGTATGCCGTTGAAATATTTTCTCGATATCTGACATGTATTCAGCATATGTGATCCATGCAAATGCTTGCACATGTATAATTCTTGCCTTGTATAAGTGTATGACTGTATAGGTGTTTGTGCGT
>VDFB02000015.1:216998488-217128070 GCA_007258455.2 Sequoia sempervirens | reverse complement strand
GTTGATGCATCCATGTATATATCTGTGAATAGCTCTACGTGTTTCTCTCTCCATGTATTTAATGTTCTCCACTGCATCAGCATTTGCATGTTCTTAGTTTTATGACCTTCCATATTTATTTTTTCCATAGTATATGCATAACAACTTCCACTTTGTCTTTTGTTTTGACTCTTCTATCCATAAATATCATTATATTTTTATATCCACTCTTCTATTGTCGCATTTCGTGGAAGCTCAGGGATCTCAGTACCTTGTTTAGTACGAAGGAGAGTGAGAAATGCAACATGGGTCTTTTTTCTGTGTTTATATTGACAGACTGAGCCCTATGATAATTTTTAAAAGCATAACCAATACCAAACTAGACATTCTTCCACCCCTTGTTGCAAGAAATAATCACTTCATACCCTATTGATTCCATTCATTTCCATTTCCACCCTTGCACGTCCTTTCTTCTCAAATCAAATACATTTCAAAATCCATTTATTTGCTTGTGTTGCATCATACTAATGTGTTGCATTCCTTTTTTCATTAAATCCACCTCTCTCATTCAAATTTTCATTTCTTGCATTTAATTGTAAGCATATAACTTACGAATGATAAATTCATACCATTTACATTCCCATTCATTCTCATATCCACCATCCCATATCCTTGCCTCCCATGTCAAATACTTTTCATAACTTATTCATACACCTTATTTGCATCTCACCATTCTCTCAATCCGCTCTCTTTGTTCCACTTGCATAACTCATTCTTCTTTTTAACACTCACATATCTTTATCTATCTACACCTCAAATATACCTTCATCCATCACAACAAAATTCACACCATACCAAACAAAGAAAAAGATGAAGAAAATATCAAGGTTATGCAAATAAACACCGAGGGCTTTGAAAATAACACTCATAACATAGAGTTGTATTCTAGAGTTATTTTCAAAATGTGTTTTCTATACTTTGTTTATTACAGATCCCTAAAAACACGTATAACAGTTTCTTCAAGCTTATAATGTGTAATCAGATTTAACAAATATTTACATGTTTCCATGCATTCAAATGCATCATTAGGTATCCTTTATACACTTGTTCAAAAAACAATATTGTATATGTTTCAAATGCAAATTGTTCTTGACATTTCTCGCTTTATGCACACATGCATTTATAGATTGTTCTTTATGTACCAAATTACATGGACACATCTATACATCCATGCATACATAAATGTTTACATGGCTCCATATATTTATGCATTCCTTTGATATATGCATTGCTGATATATAGTTTGTTTTCCCTGTCTTCCTTTCGCCTACTACTGCAAATGCTACTTGAGCCTCAATGTGCTTTGACAGATTTGTATTTCTACTTGATTTTAGTGTTTTCCATTCAAATTTCTCATTCACATGTCATTTATGCTTTTCACTCTTCTTTGCATTGTGTGCACATGGATACATGTATACATGCATGCATGTGTACATAGATGCCTCAAGCATTGTTACAAATGTTTAAGATTATTTGCATTCAATACTTGAAATAAAATAATAATGCATTTTTGCTTCCTGGATAAGATCATAAAGGAAATTTGTTACTGCAAATGTAAACATGCACCCATGTAAAGGTACTAGTATTCATTGGTGTTTCTCTTTTGACTCTTGTATCCTTAAATATCATTATATTTTTATATCTATTCTTCTCTTGTCACATTTCAAGGAAGCTCAAGGATCTTGGAACTTTTTTAGTCCGAAGGAGACTGAGAAATGGGACATCAGTCTTTCTTTTGTATTTGTATTAAGACACTCAGCCCTATGATGATTTTAAAAAGCATAACCAATAACAAAATAGACATTATTCCACCCTTTCTTGGAACAAAAGTTCACTTCATACCCTATTGAATCCACTAATTTCCATTTCCACCCGTCCACATCGTTTCTTCTCAAATCAAATACATTTCAAAATCCATTTATATGCTTCTCTTGCATCACACTAATGACTTGCATTCCTTTTTTCTCTCAATCCAGCTCACTCATTCAAATTTTTATATCTTGCATTTAATTTTAAGCGTTAAACTCAAAAATGATAAATTCATATCATTTACATTCAATTCATTCTCACATCCAGTTTCAAATATCCTTGCTTCCCATATCTAATACTTTCCATAAGGCATTCATATACCTTACTTGCATCTCATCATTCTCTCAATTCCTTCTCTTTGTTGCACTTACATCGCTCATTCTTCTTTACCACCCTTACATATCTTTATCTATCTATAGCTCAAATATAAATTCATCCATTAGAACAAAATTCACACCATACCAAAGGAAAAAATGAAGAAAATATCAAGGTTATGCAATTAAACACTGAGGGCTTTGAAAATAACTATCACAGTTTCTTGCAAGCTAAAATGTATAATCAGATTTCATAAATATATACATGTATCCATGCATTCAAATGCATCGTTGGATATCCTTAATACACTTCGTCAAAAAACAATAATGTATTATTCTTTTGTTTCGATCATAATTTTTTTTTATATCTTCCAAATGCAAATTGTTTCTGACATTTCCTAGCTTTGTGCACATAGGCATTTATAGATTCTTGTTTACTTACCAACTTACATGGACACATGTACACATAGATGGATGCATAAATGTTTGCCTTCATCCATACATTTATGCATTCCTTCGATATATGGATTGCTAATAAATAATTAATTTTCCTTGTTTTCTTTCGTTTAATACTGCAAATGCAAATTGAGTCTCATTGTTAAAATACAGTTGTATTCAAGAGTTCTTTTCAAACCGTCTTTTCTAAATCCTATTTCTTACAGATTCCTAAAAGCACATATGATAATTCCTCAAAGGCTATAATGTATATTCATATTTCACAAATATTTACATGTTTCCATGCATCCAAATGCATTGTTAGATATACTTTATACACTTGTTCCACAAACACTAATGTATTTTTGCTTTGTTTCAGACAATAATGTTTTTTTTGTTCCTGTTTAAGATGCAAATTGTTGCTAACATTTCTAACTTTATGGGCGCAGGCATATATAGATTCTTCTTAACATACCAACTTACATGGACACATGTACACATCCGTGCATGCATATGTCTTTACATGGATCCATATTTTAATGCTTTTCTTTCATACATGCATTCATACTAACCAGTTTATTTCTCTTGTTTTCTTTCATTTAATACTGCAAATGCAACTTCAGTCTCGTCACACTTTCAGGCTCGCTCAAGTGCCAAGGATGCTTTTCACTCTTCTATGCATTATGTGCACGTCAATACATGTATACATGCATCCATCTATACTTAAATGCTTCAAGCATTGTTACAAATGTTTCTCTCTCAATAATTTGGATGCAAAGTGCTACAAACATGTAAATTATTTTACTGTACCTACATTTTATCTTACCTAATAAGATTCTTTATATCTTTTCAAATTATTTTTTGTTTAAAATATATACACAAAAAAATATTCATTCGTATTACATTAACAACATTCAAATCTAATTTATAAATAAAATCAATACCTTTGTACTGTTTCATCTAAGAATTTATCGTAATATTTATTCCACTTATTACATTTCAATAAGTTAAATTATTACATTTCATTTTATATATACACAAATTTAATCTTAGGTAGTAAGGTTCTTTATTATATTTTTGCAAATTACTTATTGTTTATTATATAAACACAAATTTTTATTCATATAACATAAACAACATTATAATCTTATTTATAATAAAATCAATAGCTTTCTAGTCATTCATCTAACAATTTATTGTAATATAATTACATTGTTCTACACACAAAAATATCTTATTATATTACATAGACATGATTTAAATCTTATTTATAATAAAATCAATAGCTTTATATAATACTAACCTTCATACTACATTAAAAAAAACATTGATTAATCTTACAAAAGTTCATACTCAAATGAGCTACCCCTATCAATCTTCCACCTTACACTACTGTTTCTATTAGCACTTGCATATTGTGATATGATAAACTAAAATAACTCAATTGTATTAATTAACATAGCATGTGTTTTACAACAATACACTAAACATAATTTTAATACTGTAAATTCGAGCTGAGTCTCCTCCGCTTTAAGACTCGTTCAAATGCCGACTATGCATCTTACTCTTCTATGCATTGTGTTCACGTGGATACATGTATGCATATATGTCTCAAGCATTATTACAAATGTTTTCGATTGTTTGCATTCAATAATTATTACAAATTAATAATGCATTCTTGCTTCCTAATTAAGATCATAAAGAATCTTCCTTCTCACAAATGTATACATACACACACAAAAAAAACAAGTATTCACTGGTATATCTATAAAAAAGTCCATGTATACATGATACCCATAAATAAAATTTCCCATCCATCCATCCACACGTGTTACCTGTTCACATGTCCCTATGGACCACGTTGCCCATGCACCGTAAAAATTCCATGCAATAGTGCACTACTAAAAATTGCTTCAAACTTTTCTAGCTATTTTAAATACATTTATATTCCTATCTGCTATCTAAAAACTTTTTCTAACTCATAGCTACATGCCTTTTACCTCTCGGCAGGAACTCGACGCTTATCACTTGTTTAATTTTAAATTTATTTTTGACGAATTGAATTCTCTTTCCTAAAAGATGCCTCACACATTATATAAAAGTAAAGATGCTCATATCTCTGCGTGTATTCAATCTTTTTTCAGAAGAAATTGTCTGAAACTGAAAAAGCGTTGGACCGCCGAAGGCTACAAGAAGCCGGCGAACAATTTTGTAAGCGGTTAAAACCTTCTGTATTTTTTCGCTTTTATTGGGTGTTTTTCTGTTTAAATTTAGCTAACGGATTGCATAGTAGTTTATTTTATTTTAAACTGACTTCTAGCTCATTATTATATCTTTTGGCTATCAAATCCTTTTGAACACCTCTCCTCCTCCGTGGTCTGCAATTAAGAATATCGTCTTTAAGTTTTGGTTAGTTATGACTAGCGGATAATTGTTTTTTAATCACAAAAAGCTTTGTTCTACTTAATTTCTTCCCGCAATGGGGCTCTGCTAGGGTTAACTTTTTCTGTGTTTTGTCCTTTTTGTCTGACGTCCTATTTGGGCCGCGTGGCCTGCAAGGCCTGGCCATGGCTTACCGACATGGATTTCTTTTAAACTCCCAAGGGCCCTTTTTCAAACTTTGGGAGAAGACGTCAAACCAAGTAGGCTAGTTAAGGCATCGAATATTCTAGTTGATTTGGCTCGTAGGCTGCAGGATCATCTGGAAACGTCCAATGATAACAAGGTGAATGGCTGTTCTCCATGAAGCACACGGAATCCCAAGGTGGTTTTTAGTCCTGATTCTCTAGCGGAAGATATTGTGTTTTACCAGAATCATGCCCTTATTTGCAAATTCATGGGGATTAGAATGAGCCTGAAACTTCTGGAGGATTGGATATGTAGTTTTTGACCTGTGGAGGGAGACATGTATCTCACTCTGGCTGCTACAACTCCTTGCCTTGATGGTTTTCCCATTGAGTTTTTTCAATCTTTATATACTATTTGTCAAAAAGACATTTTAGAGGCCTTTGAAAAAGTTGCATACTTAAAGAAAATGTTAAAAGCCCTTAATAGCTCTTGT
Organism: Sequoia sempervirens; assembly: GCA_007258455.2. Lineage (NCBI taxonomy): Eukaryota > Viridiplantae > Streptophyta > Pinopsida > Cupressales > Cupressaceae > Sequoia > Sequoia sempervirens. Next base: position 217,122,412 of record VDFB02000015.1, on the reverse strand, counting down.
TTAGCCTTGATCCTTGAGAAAGGTCATGTTATTGTCTTTTTTGATGTTCAACCCATTGCTCATTGTGATACCATCTACAAGTTATTTTTTAACACAATAGCTGACAAGTTGAAATGGTTCTTGCTCCCCATCATCTCTTGGGAACATGGTGGATTTGTTTGAGGGTGTCAATTCTTCTTGTATGAAATTGTAATTATCTATGAAACCATCAATTCTATCTAGGATTAAAAGGAAAAATCCATGTTTATGAAACTTGATCTATCTAAACCTTATGACAGAGTTTGTTGGAATTTTTGGAGGATATCTTTCATGCTTTTGGTTTTGATGATAGTTGGATTCAATGGGTTAAGGCTTTTTGCAGTTCTTTTTTAATTTTTTATTCTTATAAATGGGTCTCTTTTCAACCTTTTCCATGCTAAAAGAGGTCCATGTTAAGGGAATCCCTTGTCTCCTTATCTCTTTCTCATTTTGGCAGAATGTTTGGGCTATTTTTTGAATCACCTCAAGAGGTCTATTGCCTACTGGTTTTCACATTGTGAAGGGTATGTATTGCTTATAACACCTTCAATTTGTGGACGACACTTGTTTGATGGGAAAATCCACTATAGTTAAGGCTAATACTTTCAGCAATGCCTTGAGTATTTATATCAATGCTTTAGGGAAAATATTAAATGAATAGAAATCACAAGGTTTCTTCTTCCACATGCATCAATGCATCTAGGAGAGAATTATTGACATTCTTCGTTTGCCAATCTCCAACCCTCCTTTAATATATTTGGGCATCTGCATTTTTTCTTCTTCATGGAAGAAAGATTGGAAAAATATGCTCGGTTTTGTAATATTAATATTAATCACTAGACACATAGGTACCTCTCCTTGGCTGCTCATTTGGTTCTTCTTAAGGTTATTCCACAAGCCCTTCCTGTGTACAAATTTATGGCTCTTGTGGCTCTTAAGGGTATCCTTCAAGACTTGGATTGCAAAATGAGGAAATTTCTTTGGGAAGGAAATTTCAATAAATGGAAATGGCATTTGGTTAATTCGGATAAAATATGTCAACCGAAAGATAGAGGTGGATAGGTATGAGAATTTCTTTCTTTAATAATATGGCTTTAGTTGCCAAATTGTTTTGGAGATGGCGTGCGGAGGAGAAATCTTTATGAGGTAACATCTTTAAGCTCAAGCATCTGAATTTGGAAAACCATTTTCTCATTCCTAGGCTTTCTATTCTTGTTAAAGGGTCTTATATTTGGCAAACCATTAAGTTAGTGAGTAATTTGATCAAAGTTAACCTCTTTTGGATTGTTTAGAGAGGTGTTAGAGCTTTGTTTTGGGATGATGTTGGGATCAAAAGAGGTCTTTAAGTGTGGAGCTTCTCGATTTTCATGATTTTAAAGCTTAAATGTATTGATGTTGGTTGGAATCATGTTTCTGATTTTTAGTGCAATCTAATCTAGGGTAATTTTATGATTTGGATGTGAGAACCAAAGGAGCATTGGCCTGGTCAACACTTCTGTTTCTAATTGAATTGCTGCTTGAATTTTAGCTTCCTGTAAAGTCTCTTTGGATTGATATCCTAATTTCCTTGGTTGGGGTTTTAAATGTTTCTGAATATACTCGATGAAGGCTGGATAGAAGACTCTCATGGTATGAAACTTGGAGGTTAAAAATCACAACATTCGGAATAGGGTTTGGTATCCCAAATGCTGGTCAAAAGTTAATGTTTTCTTGTGGTTGGCTACTTTAGATAAATTTCTCTATTAGGCCAACCTATAGAAGCATGGTTATGAAGGCCTAATCAAATGTGTGCTTTGTCTTAAGGAAGAGGAAGATGGAACTCATCTTCAAACGTGTTGCACCTTTGCCATCTTTCCCTTCAAATCATGGTTTGATTTGATTTGTATCCCATTGTAGGCCAATGATTGTGTTAAGAACTTCTTTAGTTATAAAAAACACAGTCTTTGAAGCTGAGAGTTCTTAAACTACTACATGAAATTGGTCCAAGTTTGATTTGGTGGAATATTTGGTTGGAGCACAATCAGAGGATCTTCAATGATATAGGCAAGCACATAAGCCAAGTCTAGGGCAGAATTGTGGCCAATGTGAAGGATTCATCATACTTTGGTTAGATCTTTGTGGGAACTTAAAGTCCTTAAAAAGAATTGGTATCCTTGTGGATCCTCTCTCCCTCTTTCTTGGCAAAACAAATAATCAAAAGAAGCATTTTATTTGGTGGGAACACCTTGCCCTAGTCTTCTTTAAGCTTAATGTAGATGGAGCTTTGTGGGGTAATCATGGGGATGTGGGCACGAGAGGTGTTTGCCTTGATCATAATGGGTTTATCATCTTCTGGTTTGTTGGTAGTTTTGGAAAAGCCTCTAGAATTATGTTGAAGCTATGGCCATTTGTCAACCCTTTTTAGAAGCGAAAAAAAGAGCATCTAACTTGCATTGTTATGGTATCTGATTCCAAGAGTCTAATTAATGACTTTATACACCCGGGTTTTTCTTTTCTTCAGTAATGACAATTGAATGAATGTAGGAAAGACATAAACCTCTTCCATAATGGCTTAAATGTGGTTAAATGGAGATATATGAGAAGAGAAGGCATCAAGCTGCAGATTTCCTTGCTAAATCTGCATCTAGTTGGAATGAAAATAATAGAAACTAGAGAAAATTAGATGTGTCCTTCCTGGCATTCAAATAATGAATTTGATGGCCTTGTGGATGTTGATTTTACAGCCTCCTTGTGCTCTTGACCTCTGCTGATTGGTTGGGTTCATTGGTGTTTTTGTGATGTTCTTGAGGCCATTTTGCTTGGTTTGCTCCTCTTTTCTCTTATGGTCAGCACTGCTAATATCAGAATGATTCTGATTTCTTCTTATTTACTCTATCAGCTTGGCTATGGAAGCTTTAGGATGCCTTTCGGCTCATGTAATCATCTGGGTACTTTGTATTTTCCCCAGTGTCTAGATGTTTTGTTTTGTTTTGAAGCTAGTCTGTGATCTTCTGACTTGGTTATCCCTGAACTTTTGGATCCAGTGTGCTATGAGTCATCTTAAGACTGACAGACGTATGATGTAATCTGTTTTTGTTCCTTTTATATTTTTAAACTCTTGTTGAAATGACCTGTAATGAAGGTGGAGCTATGTTATGATAAACTCTGTTTACATGTCTCAAACTGGGGATTTGTGGATTGCAATTTAATTAACAACATGAAACAAGAGAAGAAAACTAAGTTGCAGAAACATTGAGCACAAATTTATAGGCAAAAATATGAGAGAATAATACAGGGGAAGCAATATTATTCATAAAATAATTTTGCCCATATAGAAATAATAACCACCCAGTCTGGGCACCAATACTTTGAAACCTTTAAACTTCTTCCCTCTAGGGTGTTGCCAAAGAAAAGAAGCATACTATCACATAGGAGAATTCAAATAGAGTGTCAAAATGAAATGTTATCTCTGGTGCCAATGCAACCACTGCTAGTTATTTGAATGTGCAGCTACATTTTCAACAGTTTGTGGGTTGAGAATCATATTGGTAATTATTTATACTCGACATTCAAATGTGTTTTCAGTTCTTTCTTTCTACTCTTCTAGGTCAGTCTCCATTACAAGAGCTGATTTCTTCAACAACTTCTCAAGTGTTGAGTAGATAGTTGGTCTTTGTAAAGTTTGTTCTTCCATACTCTATGCATTTCAAGGATTCTAGCTTAAAACTATTAAAGCAACCTTATCTTACATCCACTTGTACTGAAGGATTGCATCCTATCATCCCATTTTTATCAAGGCAAAACTGCTATGCTTTTTGGATTTGTCTTTTGAAGTTGATTTTATGGGTAACCCACTTTTGAATAGCGTTCAAAGCAGCTGAGCCCAAAATCTGATTTGATACTTGTGAAATTGGTTTATTTGTGCAAAGTTACTGACGAGTAAATTGTGATGCACCCTAGGTCTAATAGGATGCAGAGTTCCATGTTGTTGATGTTTACCCTGGTGAGGAATTTTTTTGTTTTGTTTGAGTCATTCAAATGTTTTTTAAATAATATCTTGATGCTGACATTTTAGAGGCATCATTTTCTTTAATTGATCAATGAGGGTTTAATTGTTGCCAGTTGGGTCCTCTCCAATTTAAATAGATAAGTCACATAAGTGAATCATCCTACTATAAGTCCATGCGGACAAAGCTTTGGCTTGAAAAACATAAAACAACCATTATAAGAAGATGCCTAAAGGAAACTTCTAAACGTAGGTTCATCAAGGAATTATGCACTAAAACTATGTTGACAAACACAACTGACAAGAACAAATAATATTTCAAAAACGACCACAGTAATTAATAACATTTTGTTTCCACAGTCCATGATAGATGTGAACAAGATTTCTGGAATAACTGTGTACAATTTTTTACATCAACGTTTCGGATCAAACTCCATGATCCATCATTAGGATGATAAGCAGAAAGAGAGAGTGGTGATGGATCATGGAGTTTGATCCGAAATGTTGATGTAAAAAATTGCACACAGTTATTCCAGAAATCTTGTTCACAACGACCACAGTAATGCCCAAATGTCAATATTCTCGGAAATGACATAAAACATAGAGTACCTAAAGCAACACTTATGAACATAAACCAAAATAAACAAACTAACCCTAGTTTGGATGGCCCAAACAATACCAACTTTCACGCGATTCTTTGCTAGTCGCCTAGGCAAAAGCGAGTGTTTGAGATTTGACTGTTTGAACCATTGTTGATTGTAGTATAACCTTTAAGTATACATCCAATGTTTCAACATTAGCTGCAATTACTTTTCCAATAGTAGTACTGAGGGAATTTTCATTACTCATACACACTGTTAGACTTCATGGGATGTCAGACCATGGTAGAAAACACATTAGGATTCCTACCTAGGTTTCCCATGGAAGATCTATTGAATTTCTTCCCTGGATCTCAAATTTATTATTCATCTTCCTTTTGCAATCATCAATTGTTTTGCAAAGATGGGCCAAGTCTGTGTTGTGGGAATAGGTCAACCCCATAGAAAATGCTACATGTTTCATTTAGAAATTAGAATCTTTCTGAATTTCAATTCAGAAAGGGGTTTTGTCTAGAAGCCGAGTTACATTTTGATTCTTGGAGGTGCATTCTTGAATGAATTATTTGAAACCCTGTATCTTAGATCCATGTTGAATTGTTCTTTGAATTAACTCGTCATCCAATCCCCTTCTGGTCTGTCTAATATTTGGTGGGGTAATGTCGTGGATAAGTTTGATTATTTGTGCAAAGGAGGCTGTAATGCCCCGCTGTTCATAATTTTTGTCAAAGCTAGTAATTGGATAGAGTCCTAAGGACTTTACAACTAAATGTCATGGACTATATTAAATTTGTTTAATAGACTGATAAACCATAGTCGATCTTGATATTTAAATACACATCTCTTGTTGAAGAAAGGTGATACAATGTCTCATGAGTATTAAATCAGATTATGATCATGGTATAAGAGATTATAGTCTTCATTCTGTATTGGTCACGTAATTGATCCAAATGATTTGTTCTTCACTTGAGAAGGGTAATCAGACTAACATGTCTGCAGGTTAATGTTTACTCAGATTAATGATTTTTGATAATTCAATGACTCTGGCTGAGGTTCTCCAACTATGATCTCAGATTTAATACATATACACTATCATTTTATTTCTTTAAAATTAGAGCCTCTTGGATTATTCATAAAACATGATGTCTCTATTGTTTTATCTAAAGTTTATAGGTAGCTGTTGACATGGACGAGAGAAACCAAGTAGAGGGGGTGCTTGGTTTCATGGGAGTTCAATTAGTGGCTGGTAATTGTGCATGAGTGGTTAAATGGAGAGAGAATAGATAGGCTAGATGTCAAGTGAGAGTGATAACAGGAGAATTCTGATTGCACAATATAAATTGCTTAGTGGGATTTGAGGATAAATATGCTGAAGTAAATGAGCCTGGAGAGTCAAGGAATGTCATAAGTCTAGAAAGAGGAAAGTTATCAACCTAAACACACTCCCGAGTGGATGACATTAAACAGAGCCAAGAACTTGCATGTTACGAGGAATCCCAAAGAATGAAATAATTCCCTGACATCAAAAAAATCAACCATTCTGAGAAATTAATGTACTGCCTTGATAAGCTAAAAGATCTGAGAAGGAAGACCTCCAGATAACTGTATAAAAATCAAGAAAGATCAGAAAATGAAGGCCACTAAAATCACTAACCAATTCTTTAAATTGTTCTGTGGAAGATAGTCAGGTGAACAGAGAAGTGAAGTGTATTTCAGTGCGAAGGAATTTAAGAAGTCTTGATAAGGTATATGTTTGAGTTGGAGCTTGGTGTTGTTAAAGTGTATGACAATAATGCCTTGTGTATGTGATTATGAGTGTGGCTTGTAATGTTGAGTTTGAAAATTTGATCCTTGTGTGTGTATGTCAATAATATGTTTTAGTGTGATGTTTGAGTAATGAGAATTGAGCCTCTGTTTATGTATAATCACGTGTCTTGTGATATTGAATCTAAGAGGGGTGTCTTGGGATATTGAGTCTAAGATGGGTGTCTTGTGTGTGCATGATCTAAGATAATGAATTATAATTAAATATCTGGGTAGGCCAATGATCGGGAAAACTTTGTGTGCTATGATTAGCAATTACTTATTGATCCATGTTGTGTTGTTGTTGCGAGGTGTTATTGCCTTGATGTAGCTAGGTGTTTTCCCCAATTACTTGTGATTAGACCCAATGGAGTGCTTAGCCATCCAGTTTGTGTGATTGACCTAGGTCTAGACATTCGGTTCTGCAGAGATTTGTATGCTTGTGTGATAGGTGAGTCTTGATAAGTGGTTGAGATTTGTGTATAAATAATGTGCAAGTGCATGGAATAGATTGAGAAAAGATTGTTATAGAGTCACTCAGGATGGTTGAACTCTTCATTGATATGTGCTTAAGATGCAAATGAGTTGCAGCAAGTAGGACTAATTGCCTAGAAGAATCCTTGGATTAATTTTGTCTTAGTATGTCTATAGGCCAGTGTTCCATGGGGACGTGTCCCCCCCAAAAACCCAACATTTCCGAGACGTCCCCGCTTCGGAGACTTGGGGACTTGGGGGGACATCCCCCCTTGCCCCACCACCAGCGCCACTACCTTGCCACCAAGGCCACTGTCCCACCACCAACACTGTCGTCTCCAAAATGCCCTTGTGATTTCGAGGATGTTGAGGCATCCCTGAGACATCCGGGGTACTCCAAGGATTCTTTGGATTGTCTCAAAGAAGCCCAAGCGTCTCCTATGACCAGAAGACCAAAAAGCAAATCTTTTTAAAAACATCAAAATTTTCTTTTAACTGTGTCAAGGCCAAACCTTGATGGCCTATGGGCCCCGCCCAAACCCTACAAACTCTTTAAAACTGCCTCCTATCATCATTTCAATTCACAAAAACAAATCAACAAGAAGCTAATAGTATGAGTGTGAGAGTGAAAGTTGCAAGTGTAAGGTGAAAGAGTGAGAATGAAGAGCAAGAGGGTTAAGGAGAAGCAAGATGAAGAGCAAGGAGTGATGCCAAGTTAATGTTCACTTTGAAATTCAAATGCTTGAAACTAGTTTGCCAAAGTTCCATTTGTAATTCTTATACTTATACATCTTTTTTTTATAACTAATTTTCAAGTACTATATGTATTTAGGTGCTGCTGTCCTGCCACCCCCCCCCCCACCCGCACCTGCGTCCCCAAACTTAGGCCCTTGGTCCCTTTGTCCCCGAAACCCTTCCCCGCATCCCTGCATCCCCCCGTTAGGAAACTCCATGGAACTATGATATGAACTGTTAAACCATAAACTTTACCTTGTAATCTTGTTCTTATGCTGTCTATTCATAAATTAGTAGATAAATCCTCAATCAAAGTATAACATTGTAAGTAAAGGTAATTGATTATGAATGAGCTGTGAAATAACTGATTAACCCAATAATTTTATCTAAATCAATTGATTGATGATTGTAAGTAGATTTTGGTGTTTTATTAATGAATCTAGTAATGAGGTTGTTTCAGTTCCTGTTTGTACTGATTAGAAATGAGTTTCACTTGCCTTATACTTAAGAGTACCTTGGATCTGAAGCTTAGTTTGGCATCTGGATGCAAGCGAATGACATTGGTGAAGCCAATTCTTAATCTAAGGTCTTGATATCCTTTTGCTGAAGTATTACCATATTCCTTGCTTCAGTTAACCTTTAAGCTAAGTGACATGACTTTGTAATGTTCTAGTAGATGTAGTTAACATGGTTGTATCTATAAGCATATTGAAAGTGGTTTAAGACTAGAAATTGCCTTAATAACGTAAGTATTATGGGTAATCTGTATATTTCCTGAATACCACAAGCTTTATTGTCATGGGTGGAGACCATGTATATTTCATTAACAAGTCTAATGGTTTCCTAAACTACAATTAATGTTGGGGGCATCATTAATTCCTTGTCCTTAAGGAATCAACTAGACTTAAAGTCAATTCCAAAAGGGATCTTAAGAGTTTCAAACTTAGTTTGACATCTTTGATATCCCATGTTTTCAAAAGGACTAATGCGTGGTCTTTCTCAATCATGATCTTATCTTCATTGTGTATGGTTAGCTGAGCTCAGAATATGATTTAGATTGAGTTCTGTTGATGTGATTTTTGTGACCGCACCAATCAGCAGAACAAAGTAATCCGAAGGCTACTCCATTCTCTCTTGATCAAAATATTCCGTGCGCTAAGATTGCAAGAAAGATCGCACGTTCAACTCCAAGGTTTCGAAATGCTTTGGAATACCCTTAGTTGGTTCGTTGTGAATTGCTGTTTACACGAGGGGACTTACACAATTGTTCATAAGGCTTGCAGCTGACAACAAATAAATGATTGGAAGGGATTTATGCAATACGGATGATTTGGCGATAAGGTATGTTTTCCTAAAACTAACCAGAAATAAATGGAATTGAAATGAGTGTAAGGGTAAGAAGGTTCTAGATTCTATTCTAAAGCGGGACGTGGGATCAATCTCAACAAGCTTCAACCAAACTCTGCTCCACCTCACGCTAGACAACTTACACAAAGTTGGTGCAATCTTCAAGGGGATAGCAAGAAATTTTCAAGCTACAATCCGATACCAAGACATCGTCAAGATGACGCATACCAAGATATGAATTGCAACCAAGTTAGCTTATAAAATTCTCCGCTTGACCACACAAGGCAAACTTGCCATCAACAAAGCTGCTAGTGGTATGTAATAAAACGAAGTTGCCTCGATCAACACCACAAACCCACAACTAATATCTACTTGCATGAAATGAAAATGCTACTTTAAACTACTTTACGCTACTTGGAGTAGAAGGGATGAAGAAACCTTGCTAACTATCCATAACAAAGACGAATTTCACCATCAATGAAAGATCTTTTATTATGACAGTGTTACACAACAATCTCTTACAAAAGTTTTCAAAGAAAACTTTCCTTCTCCTCCACACTATGCTAAGCTATCAAACTATCTCTCTGCTCTAACAAAATGTCTACTCTCTGATATCTCCTCTAATTTAATTCATTACAAATGAGGGGGACTCCCCCTTTTATAGATGGCCAAGTCCAATGGACGGCTCAGATTACAATCAAATGAATGGCTCAGATTGAGCCACCTCGGCCCTAACCCTAAAAAATGCCAGAATGGGGAGTGGTACAATAAATGAATCAAAGATTCCCACTCACTCCCAAAATAGTAAAGGCAATTAATGCCCACAATCAGCCTTCCAGAAGGCCATCATCCAAAAGTGCATTCCCGTTCTCCCTCTCCCTGGTTGCATATTCAATGAACCTGGCAAGCACAGCTTGAACCTCCTGGACTGAAATCGGTGGAATACAATCAAGCTGAAACTCTAGTACTGTGACTGACTGTCTGTGCCTTGTGCAAGATTTTCTCCAAGCAACTAAAGCATCCTGCGTACTCTGAATCAAGCTGGAGAAAGTAGAAATGTTATCAAAGTCATCCTGCACAAAGGTCTTCACCTCCGAGAAGAAAGGTGCCAACCTACCCCTCAAATTATTAGTAGTCACCTCATCAGAATTCAACCGTCTAGCAAAGATTGCCTCCAAAGTATTCTGGACTCCATCAATGATGTTCATCATTGCCTTCCGAACGCTAGCTGAATCCGCCTGTGCTGTGTCAAAGAAACCATGTCCTGTGACTACTGAAGAGTACCATCCAACAAAGTTATACCTATCACCTTCCTGAATAACTCCTCCATCAATCAGCATCTGCAAAGGAGTATGCATCAAGGCCTCTAGACGCTGAATAACTTTGCTCTGATAAATAGAAGCATCACCCCAGGCTTGATCAACTGCCTCCATACGTGCCATAATGCCGGAAGCTTGCTGGTAAGCATGAGCAAGGTCTTCCATGAACTTTTCTGTCTTGGCACGAACTCCTGTAACCCATTTATCTGCCTCTTGTGCCATCTTCCTCAACTCTTCCAAGCCACTAACTGATGCTCTAGATAACTCAATTGGAAGCTCTATTGCTGGAATCTCCTGCCCACAAGGACGAGACAACTGCTGCATATATCCTATCAATGTCTTATGCTCTTGCTTCAATTTCTTATACTTTCCCTCAGTCCTGAACAATCTATCTTTAAGCGCCTGATAGGAGTTATCACACTCAACAATCTGTGCACCTGTGGGGTGTCCTAACTCCATGGTTGTGATCACATAATTTTTTGGCACTGCTTCATCTCAATCACAATCAACTCGTGGCACAGCTACATGAAGGGTGCGAGAGCCATCCTCATCAGTTGAAATCTTCAAAAATTTTCATGCTCTCTTCTTTGGTGGAGGCGCGCTGATCCTATTCAAAAACTCTTCCATCTCTACTACCGGATCAACTTTTTCACTGGGGCTCCTTCTCATTCTATCTCTAAGCCAATTAGGTACAACCTGCTGAATAACAAATGGCTGCTCCTCTCTAGCTTCTACTTCACGGACTTGTTCAACTTTGATTTCATTCTGGCAAGGCTCATCGGCCTCTAATGGCTGAGTATCTCTTGAAACTGCATCATCCTCTAAAGCCGTCTCCAACTCACACTAAAAATGTGTATCAGTAGCAGTCTCATCATCATCCTGCTGATCATCTTTGGTAGGCGCATTAACACTTTGGCCAACTAATTCTCTCCATGGTGGCTGATTTTCTTCATGTACCTCCTGCACCTGATTCATTGCATTCCTTTGATCAGCAAATAGCGAAACCTCCTGTATGCTTGGAGAATGTCTCCAATGACCTAGGTGACCCAATCACAACTCTCGGAGGCTCCGGCTGAACTGGCTCCTTCCTTCGAGAATTTGGAGCTCGAGTAATCTGTTTCTTCCTGCTGGTAGTGGGTGTCCTGTGATCTCCCATCAAGTTGTAAGTCAAAGGAATTGATCTACTCTTCAGTCTGCTCACATGCCTGTCAACCCATGCTTTGGTAAATGTCATGACTGGAATGCAAAGCGTGTCCAAATCAGCTATCTTTGGTTCTGACCAATCTGGGAGTGGAAGTGAAGTATCTCTCACTGCCTCATAATCTGGATAGAGAACATTCATGTCCTCGCTCACCTTGTCTAGCACCATAATAATTTCACACTCTTTGATCATGCTCAATGGCAACCTAGAGAACATCCTCTTTTTGACTTCTGCTTCATCTGACGCACCAGCCCAGTAATCCTCAATATTTGCTTTATGCTTAAACTCTTCTGACAGTATCCACTTGATATTGCTATGTGGATCATAATGCTGTCTACTGGTATGATAAGAAAAATGAAAGAATTGAAGCTCGTTTTCAGCTTCTCTAGCTGCCTGAAGTGAAGGACACACTTCGTCTGAATTGCCCATGACAACTGGGAAGTCAACTCCTCCCTTCTTCTTTCTCTTTTGAATCTTATCGTAGGCAACTAGTTGCTTAGATATCTACATCAGTATTCTATTGGTTGGGTACTTAGGCAGCCTATATGGATATGAAGAAAAACCTTGCAGCCTGATGTAAGAAAACTTCGGAAACTGAATAAACCAGCACCCATATCTTTCTATTAACTCTTGAGCTTCCCTCGAGATCCTATAATGTGTACGCTGCTGAAGTGATCTCGTTATGTGCATGGTAAAGGCATCGTTGACACGCTTGTAATGAGTAGTGCTCGTCAGGTGCAGCTGTGGACAAGCCTCATAGATTTTGAACTGATGAGAACCACAACCAACAGGATCCTTATAAGATATTCCCTTATACCTTGCCATACAAGCCATCATGTAAATAAGGTAGGAGCCCATGTAAAATGTCTTCGTCCTTCTCAAACTCAGGAGTTGCTCGTGCAAGTTATTACTAATCATCACAGCCCAGTTGATGTGCTCCTTTCCTTCCAGCACGAGGTTGATGTAATAAAACATCCATGGCTCAAAAATAAACGGTTGAGGGCAGCCTCCAACTTTGCTTAGCATCATGATCAGGTCACAATACTCTTGCTTCAAATCATCTGATATAATCTGTCTTGACAACTTTGTATGAGAGGGCTTGGGCTTGTTCATCCAGTGAGTGTTGATCACCTCTGCACATCTCTTGAATGTAGAAGCGTACATTCGTTCAACACGCTCTCTCGTTTTGTAAATCATCTTCTCGTGTGCTAGGATTCCAAAAGCTTCGCCGATAGCTGCAGGAGTGAGATTGGCGAATACTTGACCATCCGGTGAGACAATTGATGACGCGATGGGCTCGCGGATGGCATCCATCGTGGCGCAGGCGGCGGAAAGGCGAGTTGCAAATAATCGCGAACTGTGCGTAGCGGCGGCTTCCATCATCCGACTTGAAAGCCTCCATGTTGAAAGAACCGCAGAATTAAATTGTCCGTGACGCTAACCGAGTGGTGATTTTACTCCAGTGAAGGCTTGCTTTCGGCTTCTTGATAACTGCGTGGATGTGCCATTGCTATCTGCCCGGTTGCTCTTACTTGACCATCGCAAAACAATAAAGCGACCATCAACAATTAACCCAGAAAAATAATAAAATAATATGCGAGAGTGGTGACTTTAAGATTGAGAAGTTGCAGCATTCTATTTCATCACGCAAACCTCAACTTCTCATCACAATTTTGAACTTTCAACACTTAGAAGAAGTTTATACAAGTAAGCTTTAGCAACCGACTTCACACTCTGGCTTAACTTGATCTTACTTCAACGCCGAAAGACTTAACAAATTTAGCACTTAACCTTCTTCTACTTGAATCATTACTTCTTCCAATATTAGGTCACAAACTTTCCTTTGCAAGCTAGAATCGAACTTCTTTAGCACTTGGACTCTTCAAATTTCAGTTTCAGCAATTCCTTTTCTTCTAAATCGAATTTCTTCAACAACTCAACTCAATCACTCACTTGCATTGCAAATTCAATTTCAGAGCTGAAATCGAACTTCTTCAACTGGTGAAGAAGAATGAATAAACTCTCAATTCTTATAGCCAAATCGAATTCTAGAAGGAGGCCAATTTTAGCCAGTTCATTAAGTCTCCACTACCTCCCAACAGGAATTCGAATTTCCCTCCTTCGATAAATTAAACACTTGTCACCTGAGGCCTGGAATCTTAACCTTCTAGAATTTCAAAAGATTCATCTTGACTGGCGTACCTAGCAATTTTAATTCACTTTCGAAAATATTCACTTCAATTGCACTCTTTAAGAAATTTAATTCACCAGCCGGAGCTCTGTCATTTAAATTTTTAATCACCTCTGACTCTAGAAGATTCATCTCATGGAGAATTCGATCAAATTCATCTAGGCAATTCATTTCAAATTCATTGTCTGAAGCATTTTATTTTGAAAACACATTTTATTCACTTTGCCTTAGAATTTTTTTAATTTTCCTTAGGAAAATTCCATAATTCAAGTGCCGATCAAATTCTCCATCTCGAAAGCCTTGGCGAAGTACAGAAGACACTAAAATCCATTCCTTGTCGAAGATCTTCAATACCGAAGAAAATTTTTCTTGAACACGTCGAATTCATGGGTCTAGCGATGGGGTTCATTTAATTTTTGAATTTGAACATAGAAAAATCATTTTCAACAAATTTAATCAATTCTTCATCCTTGTGAGTATTTTGTTGCTTTCGACGAAATTTCTAATCAATGTTGTGAAAGTGGCATCATCGACTTCATCCATTGCCAGATTCATTCATGCCTTTGAAAAATTTCATCATTCCTCCAACTTGATATTGCCTAGAGGGTGAAATTACATTGCCTTAAATTTTTAAAAATCACTTAGCATTTTGAATTTTGCGGTAGAAATTTTTAAGTTCATCTTCAATCGTGCACTTTGTGAAGAAATTTTATCAACTCACTTAGGAAAATTTTCTTTCAAATGCTTTAGCATGTCATGTATGTCATGAAGGATATATTTTTTTCTCAACGCCTAGCATATTTTCACCATTACCACCTTGGGCACATTTTATATGTCATGGAGAACATTTTTAATTTCAATGCCCAACAATACTCTCCACCCTTACCTGACCTTGGCAGCATCTAGCACATGGAGAAAGACTTTCACCACGCCTTGGTAACTTCCACTTATCAATTTCACCTTCATTGACCTCAACGCCATGGTAATTTTATCAGCTTTACCTTTTATCTTGGGCGCATTTCATACCTTGGGGAGGATATTTATTTCCACGCCTAGCATATTCACTCTTTATTCACCTTATTTGAGCGCATTTTACCCCTTGAGAAGGATGGGCACATTTCAAAGGGGGTGGAGGATAAACTTCTAACGCCATCTTTGACCTCTTTGACTTCCTTGCATACACACGTTTTGTCTTGACATGCCTTCATTTGGGCGCATTTTGCTTATTCAAGAGGATGGGCGCATTCTAGGCGTAGGAGGGATCACTTTCAATGCCTAGAAATTTTATGCTTCTTCATCCTTCATGAGGCATATTGAGGTACTGCGGGATATATTCACTACTTAGAAAATTTTTTCATCACCTTGGCATGATGAGGGTGCATTTGGAGGTGAGGAGGATGAAACACATGACTTAGAAATTTTTCTTGCTTTCGGTGAGGTGAAGCATTTAGCATATAGGCGAGGGAGGACGAGAAACTTTAACACTTAGAAAAATTCTCGACATTTCAATTGGAAGTGGGCACATTTGGCATAGAGGAGGACAAAGTTCCAGACTTAGGCATTTTTCTTACCTTCTGCCAGCTTCTCCATACCTTACTATATATAGTAAGTCCCTTGATTCTCGCATCTCTGAAGCTTGGATTGATTTGAAATTTTAAGCATAGAATCCTCATGACCTTGTTAGCCTGTTCACATTGCCATCTCGAACTGACCTGCTATTTATAGCACATTTCTGAAGGTGGTTTACTATTTATAGTAACTGCTCTTTTCTAAGACTTCCACAACTCCGTTTAATTTGAAATTGAATGGCCGATGCTCCTCATCGGGTGACACCTATTCACCTTTGGTGCCTAACAGCGGTTTACTATTTTTAGCCAGTTTCTGGAACACCTTACTATAAATAGTAAGTGCTCCGATTGCCTTTCAATTTTACTAATGGATAGCTTGGAAGATGTTGATCACAGTGGGATACACCGGTTTTTGGAAATTCTAACTTTTTACCCCTCTTTTTAGGTCCCGAAGTTGGAAACCCTAATCTGGCTTGCATGTGTATCAAATGACCTCCATTTGATCTCGTTTCTGTTGCACTTTGCCCTGTTTGTGATTCTAATATGTTGGGCAGCTGTCAGAATGGAATTGCTAAAAATAGTAAGTCACTGAAAACTAATCATCTCGCCTTGCATGTCACACCAGCTACTTGTGGCTCTCGAAAAACCATAAAGGAATTATCTTGTTATGCAAACCCTAAAATAGCCTGGAAATTTGAACTTTCACGAAAGTCATTATCTCGCTTTGCATGTTATATCAAGCGAAGGTCTTTGAAAACCCATAAAGAATCGGACATGCATTGAAAAACTGCATATAAACCCTGAAATTTGTTATGGAAGCTGAACTGCTGAAAATAGTAAATTGTTTGTTTCAGCTCAAATTTTGCCAGTGAGCAGCTTGATGTGTTTTGGATGCAGTGTAACTCTCGAAACTTCAAAATGTTGAAGGAACACCCCGAATTGCACACTTACTAAAAATAGTAAGTAGTCAGAATCTGATGAAACTTAGCGGGAGCATATTGACATCAATGTTAATCTCTATTTTCAATTTATTCACTTCATTTAACTTCAGATTGACCAGGAAAGTAAAAACCCTAATTTTCAGACTTGGCCAAATTTCACGTTTAAACTCAATGGCGGACACATCTCTCGAAAGGCAGACAGCAGAAAAGAGACAGAAAGAGAGAGAGAGACCAAAAACCAAAGCCAAAAGGACAGAATGGAGCAAAAATTAGGGGGTCCCCATCTTGAGTGGGGCGATGTGTGAAAAAGGTCACAACAAGTTCGACCAAGTTTCATGCTCTCTTAATGGAATGTAAATTGGTTAAGCTTGCTTCAAGGCTGAAGGTTTAAATGCTGTTTCATAAGATTCGGTATAGACTTTTCATGAATCTCAACCATCAGTTTGTCTGGGTGGTTCTTGTCAATTTCCTAGAGTTGATTCTGAGTTTACATGTCCTTAAAAAATGTGAAAATTTGATATTTGCATGTTAAATTCATTAAGACTGGAATTGAAGTCATGTTTGCCATGTTCCCTTTCTGTAAAATCCTATGTTATGGACCAAATTGCCTATTTTCTATTTCTTGCATCTCCCACGGTTGAATTTGGTGTGTGTGTTTTTCCTCTTTCTTCCCCTCGTGTCTGTGTAAGGTTCCTAAAGTCTCCAAGTTTGAAGGCATGCCTAATCTTCTAAGTGTTTGCTAGTTGTCAGAGTTTCAAACTTATCCATCCTTCCCCCACTTTGCCATTATATTTGTCTGACTTTTGGACCCATCTTTATTGGCATGCACGTTGCTCGACCTGCAATCCTTGATATTCCTGCCTTCGTTTCCATTATCTTCCCAACCTCACAGCACGGATTGAATGTCACAAGTGGTCTGTCTTTGGCTCCATAACTTTCAAAAGTAGTTTTCCCACCCATAATCATTTTTCAAATTTGAGGTCGTGAGTGTACTTTGTGGCTGACCAATTATTGTTTCTGAAGTATATAAAAGAGGAAATGTGTCCATTATGGGATTATCATCTACACTGTGTTCGAGCGTGGAAATCCTAGGACAAAACCCCAGTGATTTTTGAGGGTGATCTCATATGGAGTTTCCGAGTTTGCATTTGAGCTTCATTGGATGTGGATTCCAGCTGCATTATATTGATTTGATTTGCCATTGCTACTGGTATGAATTGTTGCTGTTGCAGAATCATTTGAATGTAATACAATCATTTATTGTAATAGGAAAGAGAGCAGGAATTAAAGCTGTATTGTTGTTCATTATAACAAGATCGGCTATTATGTTGCCATTGTTGATTGGAGTGTAATGAAAATTTTGATGTATAAACAGCAATTTAAATCTGAGTTGGCTAAGATCTGATCAAATAATAGGGCCCAATAGTGTTGTGATTCAACTACTAAGTGTTTGTGGAAGGTTAAGAATTAGATTTTGTATTATTGTTTTGGCTTGGGACATTACAATGTTCAAGCCAGCCTTAATTAAATTCTTGTGTCTGCTACACCCTTGGCAATATGAGCTTTTGAAGTTCAAACTTGAGAGATTGAGTGAGTTCAACTTAATAAGGAGACACTTGATTTTTTTTTTTTGGAGATAATTTCCTTGAATTTTAGAAGTGAGTCCCCAAATAAACTTGAATTCGAACTATTCTCGGATCTGTAATCAGCCTTGGGGGCAACTTAGTCCATTTAAGTACTAGATGCATCCTTGTCTATTGATCCACCAAAGTAAAACTCTGTGTGACACATGTCCCTTGGGAGACAAGATTTGCAAGTTAAACTTTTAAAGTATTCATACTTGAGAGTCTGAGTATGTAAAAGTTAATAGAAGGATCATGTTCATAGGAGAGTTATGGAAGCATATAGACTAGTCTCAAGAACATTCATGACCAATAATCCCTGAAATCAACCCTTGAACTTAATCTCTTAAGATGAACTTCACATTGATGAGGGTTCACAATAAAGAGGGGAAGTTTGTTAACTATGAGTTAAACTTGTAATATCTGAAATTTAAGTCGGGTTAATTCAATGTTCATAGAAGGTATTGGAAGGGCTCCAAATTAGTGATTCATTGGGTGAATTCCCATTTGTTGATCTATTGGACAAATCTAAGTTGTTCATCGACTAGAGTTAACCCTATGTTAACACTTCTTTCAGCAGGTGATTTGGATGCTGCTCTCCTTATGTTTGCTGGGTGTTTGGAATATAATTAAAAGAGTTTTGGACCCATAAGTCCAAACAAGCTAGAAATTGATACTAGCTCATGTTTGTGGTAGGTCATGGGATGATTCCTAACTCTTGATTTCACTAGGTGGACTGTTGACTACAGATTTTCCAAAGTAAGTCTCCATGTGTCACATGCCCATGGAGGGCCATGGATCCAAAAAATTATCCTTAAAGACTGGACCCACAGTCAATAATCAGTATCTATTCACGAGTATGGGAGACTCACATCCGCTAGATCCCTTAGGGTAATTAACTTGTTAATAACTTAATTGTGGAGCTGAGTGCCCAAATAAATTGGAGCCTATATGGGGTTTTGGGTCCATTAAAGGCCTTGAATGTATTCTTGATAAGTCTAGACAAGATCAAGTTTAACTATATACCTTGCATCCATAGGTATAATTGAATTATGTTGAAGACATTCAAGCCAATGTGAGACAAGAGACCAAACCAATTGTAGTTGGCCTCGTGTCCTCTTCATAGAGGCCTTGGAAAATTAACGGCTTACGCCAATCCAATTCTTGCTATTAAGCCTGCATAGCGGGTTACTGTGTGATAAGTTAAGATTATGATTCCTTCATATCCAAGGAATTGAGTAAGATGTAGTTATGGGAGAACTCTAGGTTTAGCTTACTAGTGAGAATTATTGCAGTTGTAAGACCCCATTCCTTACTATATAGATGAAATAGATAAACAAATTCATGGGTGATGGTTAAACCTGTGATGGCACTTTTCCTCCTATGGTTATTAGTATTAGCAGTGGATTTAATATAACAAATATTAGAGTTAATATAATTTATAAAATGCAATATTATCAAAATAAATGTGAATAATTTATGTAAGCTACAAACATTTGACAATTAAATAATCAACACAGTAAATGGAATAACACCTCTACATAGAATAATCATAGTAAAATCAAATCATATAGACAATATTCCCAATACGATTGAATCAATAGTTCTCAATACTTATCTTGAAGTCATGAAAAGGTTGTGATCCAACACTTAGAGGAAATCCAACACTCAGAGGAATGATTATGGACCTAGGCTGTTTCCCGACACAAACACCCCTTGGAGGAATTGGTTCTTGCACAAAACCCCAACCTGCCTCAAAGGGCCTTATGGTTAAACTATTTGCCTCAGAGGGCCTCACGTTAAACTACTTGCCTCAGAGGGCCTCACAATAAACTGCCCACCTTAGAGGGCCTCATGGTAAAAGCCCCTGGCTAGGACAATCCTGAGTGTATGCTGTACCCCGAGTTGGACATACGCTGTGTGCCCCTTCTCCAGTTGTTTAAATGCCCCACCTAGACCCTAACCTTCACTCCTTTGTGCCCTTTTAGTTCTTCTTTCCTTTTTCTCTTCTCTTCTTGAATGTTCTCCATCCTTGAATGCCTTTTCCATGTCTCACATGAATGAGTTATACATCCTTTTAAGGGGTGGTTTCCAAAACCATCACACCCTTTCACAAAAGGTCGCCTTTTAATAATTATTTAATTAAAGAGTGTTTATACATATTCTTTATTAATCTCTCTTTTAACTAAAGGATCATAATATCCTTTATTTTCTATCTCCCTTTTAATTCTAAAGGGTTATTTAATGGATTTATCTTCTCTTGTGGAAAAAGTCACATAACAATTCTCCCCCTGTAAATTAGCTGCTGTCCTCACTAGCATGATAATTCATCTACATCACAACTCAAAAAATATATAATCACTAATTGAAAAAAACTGATATTAAACATGTTCATTCTTCATAATGTTTCTATATAAAATCTTAACTTCATCTACATCCTTTCCTTTTTTAATTCATAGATTTCTCTCTTTTCAATTTAAATTAACAAGTATTTTCAAGAGATTCATTTTTCTAATCAAAAGTACAACAAAACTATACATACATACATATCAAGAATTTAAAATAAAAGAAACCAATGCTTTTCTATATATCTAATCACATATTTTAACTTTTATCAAATTTCACTAATGTAACCTATTTTCTTTAATAGAAATGTTTCAATCACTTACATGTAACTTCAACATTAGATTTACAAAATTATTATCATGGGTTGACATAGCATTTACCTAGCGAATGACATGCATATCACATACTATGTAGTCATTCATTGTTGAAACTATATATAATCTATATACTCAAAATATATTCTAAGATGATAATCATGCATTCTGGACTACATGAGTATCCTCTTTTCCTATATGTCAAGTATAATTGAACGGAAAACAAGTAAAAAGTATCCCTAAAAAGAGTTCATATCTTTCAACATATGCACAAAGTTATTGGGTTGATCAAGTCCAATAACAAGGTACAATTGAATAAAGCATGGGAATCTTGCTAGGCATCTTAACAAAGTACAATAAAACAAAGGATAGTACAAGGAATCTCACCATGCATCTTTGACAAGAATAGAATAATAGTAAATTCGTACCACCTAGAGAATAGTTTTTGGATGAAGTTTTGGCTTATAAAAATGAGGATACCTCTCATTGACAGCCATGTTGTAAACATAATAGTAAAATGGAACAACTTTTATTGGGGATCTCATCATAAAATTAAATATTAAGGGTACATAAGGAGAGGAAATATTATGTCATTCCATACATACATCCCTATGCTTGGATACCTATTGATATATGATATTATTAGATCATGTATGACAAAATAATTAGTATAAATTTATAATTTTCTTATAGGTTGTCTCTTCCCCTGTAAAATTCAACATGTCCCCATGTCTCATCCTAAGAAAATTAGTGTTATTGTGCAATTTATTTCATTTCAATCAAATGCATTTAACCAACATCATATTTTCAAGGTTTAAGATGTGGAAATAGCATGCCCCTATGGGTTTATATCTATGAATACGTTATTCTCAACAATTTATTCCAAACATATTGTCATTTCTCTAGGTTTAAGATGCGAATCCAAGGACTTATGAGTTATGGGCCCACAATGTAACTTACATTAAACAAATATAGATGTTGATCTTGCACCAACATAACAAGCGTAGTAAAATCACTCAAAATAAATAGAGAAAAAAATTTGAAAATTAGTATGGATATATAATTTTCACCCTAAAAATACTAATACTCTTACTCTTATTTCAAAAACAACTTAAGGTAAGAGGGCACTACCCATATAGAATATAAACTTAATACCACTAAAGTGATGATCTCTTATTTGGACTCTTGTGGTAGACAAATCAATGTTCCAAGAGCTTTGTGAGTCACCCAAAACTATATTCAAATTTGATATTTTTAAGGTTCTATGATTCAAAATTAGGCTTTCTATGACATTTACAAATCTATAATAATTAAACTAGAAATATGAATAAAACCTTTGAAGAACTTTCTAGCAATGCTTGTATAATAAATGAACTACTAGATATGATACTTCAATGGCTAGAGATAAAATCCCGATAGATGTTAAACATACATTGTTTAAGATGTAGGCTTACTCTTACAAAGTTTACTTCTCTCATATTCCAAGGATATACTAATTGGTCCCAAGTT
Source organism: Sequoia sempervirens (assembly GCA_007258455.2). Taxonomy (NCBI): domain Eukaryota; kingdom Viridiplantae; phylum Streptophyta; class Pinopsida; order Cupressales; family Cupressaceae; genus Sequoia; species Sequoia sempervirens. Next base: position 217,100,443 of record VDFB02000015.1, on the reverse strand, counting down.
GAGTTGTACAAATATGATTTATAGGCAAGAATGGTTAACTCCAACTTCTAATTTATTTACTATTTATATTATGTGATGCCAACTAGATAATTAACAACTAGATTTTATGGTTAAAATTATTTATGCTATGAACAACATATAATTCAAATTTACTCTCAAGGGAGGATATGATTTGATTTTTATATGATGCAAGTACCAAAATTATTCCACATAAAACTAACCCTACAATATAGAATAAAAACTTTTCCATCTTACCAAGATGGGGTGAATTTGTACCCAAGCGGAATAATAAATGTGAACCTTGTTTCTTCTAAAGACCTAGTGAACTATATTGTAGTCTACATGGTTTATCAAAACCTTTACTAACTATTATTGTTGATGCTAACTTAACAAAATGGTGCCACCAAAAGGGTCAGAAATTTGAGTACCCTACATGTTGGACCAATGTGCATATTTGCAAAATAAGAGTTATACAACATTTCATCAAAATACTTATCAATATACAAATCATAAAATCACAAGCCTTGCAACATAATTGTCTAGATAGGTATCCTAATTGGCAATTTCAAGAATCATATCAAGAACATTCTCGTAGACATTATTTTGAAAATATTGTTAAGTTTATTCAAATTTGATATTTCAAATGCCCAAATAACATGACATCTAATTTACTCTAATCAATATATTCTTTGACATCGAATGTTGTATGTTAAGTCTAAATTATTTGTTTCATCCATCGTTTACGTAATATCTGTTGTTTTTTTATGATCAGATTTAAGAGCGCAGAAATTAATCCAAAAATTCAACACAAAACACAGCAGATACCCTGGGAAAACCCTCCTCCTGAGGGAGAAAAACCCAGCAATAATATATCCCTTATATATTAAATCTTCAATCCTTACAAGGGGCCAATATGAAGGCCTAAATATTAGCACCAAAGACTGATGCAACACAGAAACACAATGATTATGATCTGCAACAGTAAACTCTGTCTTCTACAGATTCTCTAATTCTCTATCTGCTCTAGAGATAATTTGCACTTGAACAATGAATGAATGTGAATGAGTGAATGGATGCCCAACAATGAAATGCCATCGCCAATATATACAAGATGAAAGAGAAGGACACACCTCTTCAAGATCATATGTTGGCCTCCTTGAAAAGACATGATCCCAATAACATGAAGTCGGCCTCCATAACAAACAAATATTAAATGACTTTTAAATACAAGACGCGACTCTTCAAGATGAAACTGAATCTCCTCAAGTCGGCCATGAGCAAGGAATAAGATGAAGCGCCTCTTCATCGAATATGATCTTTACAATTCAAATAGCCATTAGGCTATAATTTGAATTGCCTTTAGATAAAGTCGTGCAAATCTGGAAGAAGCAGCCCGATGCTGCTAATAACATCAACAATATCACCGCTCAATGAAGAGGAGCGCCATATTTCATGGAATAGCAATGAACATATTTTCATTCTTGAGACAATGTGGGTTTACATACAAAGCCAGAATCTGTGGCATGAGGAAGATTGCTAGATGTGTGAACTATTTGGTACAAAAGAGCAGACCGCAGACCACAGATTATGGTACCCAAAGTAAGCACGGGGACTATCTATAAAAAATGTCTCAAAAAAAATTGGCATCGTATTACATTGTGATATATAGGGTGGTGAACCATTTGATATAATACCTTTACAAACTTAAAAGTCCGTGGCTATATACAAGGTAACTGAATTGTTTGATATAGCATCACATAGCATAGAAGAATAGTATCCAATCACTATCAATCGATCTCACATAGGAGATTGTTTGTTAATTACTAGGCCAAGCATAAAATGTTTGGAACCATGATGTAATGTCCGCTGAATGGGTATGCCCTAAATTTGCCCTAATTCCTTAATTCATGAATCAATTAGACAAATTTCAGATTGAACATTTGAAGAATAAGACAAATAAATGCATTATCATCTAGGGTATTAACTATCTTGATTAGGTATGACTTCTTACTCCCAAGCGGAATAGATCCACGCCTCGTTCCTCTTCCTAATCTTGTTGGATGGAAGATTTACTGTGCCAAGGGCGTGTGCACGATCTCGAGTTGGACACCCTCAAGGTTTACTACCCATCTTGGGATCTGTCCAACATTGGACCGATTTACCTACCTTTCCCTCCACACAGTCCCTATCCTTATTAAGTGTTAGCAAAAGGGGATTGGGGTCTGAAGACTATTCTCAAGGTAAAGTCATAATAGCTTATGATATTCAATAATTGCTGTAAGCAACATTATTGGATAATCATAAATTCTATATTATATTATTGTATACATTATAAGTATATATATATATATATTGTAATTGTTCCTCATTTATGGTGTATCTATGGACATGGGTAGATTTGCTACTAATCACTTATTCATTCTCATTTGGGTATCATTTTCTTATCTGTAGTAAGTATTCAATTATTTATTCCTATAAGCCAGAAGTACTCACCTCTTGTTGGTTGTAGACCCAACAGCTCTTTATCTTCAGCAATGACTTCTTATGCTCAATGATTTTTACAGAGACTGCCTTATTCACAGTGCTTGCCTTCTACATAAGTAGCTATAAACTCTTAATTCAAGTATATTATAATACTTACCTTGTTGTGGTCGGATCTCAAAGAATCTTCTTTGTGACAGAATATTACCTATCCCTTTGTATATTACCACTGTATGTTCCTTGCAGATTTATCTCTGCTCAAATATATATGTCTCACTGATATATTCCTTTCAGGATTTCCTTTATCAACACTTGAATGTATTTCCGTTTGTTTCTTCATTCTTTCCTCAGACCTTTTATTTGATTCCAAAGTTCCATTCCATTTCATTCCTTACTCTCCCATTTCCATGCCATTTTGGTGATGCATGGGTCTGAGAGCCTCCTTAAACGCCTGAAGAGTCGTGTCTTCCTGCTACTGCTGTCCATTTAGGGAAGTCACGTACTTTTCCAATCATGTCATTTAGCACTGGCCGAATTATGATGTTTTGTCAAGGTATTATGATCACTGCTTGAGTTTGTTATTGCTTAAATATAAGTTAATCAAATCGTTTCTTGGAGATAAAAATGTTTCATTCTATCATATTATATATTTTATTTCTTCACATTCTATCATTGCCAATATATAATATATATATTACGTATTTCAATCATTATAATGATTATAATCTTTATTGTTTAATGAACATTATATATTATCCTTTGCATTTATAATCGTAATTATTATTTTGTGTTTATATTTATGTTATATACTTTAATATTATTTATAATATGCATAATTGTAATATTGTCTTGGACAATTATAAAATGGCTAACTATTTTATTTATACTTCTAAAGGTCACGATTTCAGGGATATGATAGTCCTCCCCGCCCAAGATTGCTCGTCCTTCAGCAATCACAATTAAAACATCTTTTAACTTCAATAGTTATAGCTCTCCCAACTCAAGAAACAGTTTGACAAGCAAGGTTTTAACTAATCTTTTAAGCATAAGATACTATGGAGGAACCTTGTTCGAAGAAACAACAAAAATGACACTAACACACGGAGATACTTAATGAAGCATACGCATAAAGACACGTAGTATATGCCGGAACACATGTGGTTTACAAAGTAAGACACATGAATCACAAGGTATGCACATGTTCATGTGTAAATCAAAAAGCAAGCCACCAAGTATACACAAAAGTCATAGTGGGCATTTTGATATATTTGAATACACATAGATCACACGACATACCCTTGAATGCATTTGAATACATAAGTCATACTTGAATACACTTAGGGTATTAATCATAGTCATATACTTACGAAGCAATCACTCAGGGCATGGACCATACACTTGAATACAAAAGGCGAATGTCCAAACATCTATACACGCCGATCTTGAATTGCATTTGAGTACACATGAGGCATGAATCAAACACAAGCATACATGAAAAGAGTATTCATGAAGTAAATATGTTGAAAACATTTAAGACATAAGCAGCAGAGAGGCTAAGCATATCATAAACTCATGAAACATATGCATGGAGTATTTGTAATATATTTGATGTAAGTAGTAACTTCATGGAGTCATGTAGTATACATATAAGCATGAGAGTAGATGATGTCTCATGAGTCATAGAAATACACGCAAGACGTCGTAATAAACGTTGGCAAGAACATACATGAATACACATGAGATATGTAGATCGTAACAACAAAGTACATACTGTTGTGACCTTTTCACACATTGCCCCATTGCAAATAGGGACCCCCTGTTTTCGCTTGTTGCCTTGGCATCGCAACTGCTTATCACTTGCCTTTTTACAATGAGGTCATTATTTTGAGAGTTTCAAGTCAGTCCTTTGAGAGTCATTCGAGCCAAGTTGATAATCCATGCTTGAATTAGTGCCTAAACGTCATGGAAGGGCTCAGAAGGTCTGAGAGATGAGGATTGCCTATGCTTTGGGCCAATTCTGACACTTGCTATTTTTTAGAGAATCTGCTTTTTTACTTTTTTCGCTTTTTCATTTTTGGACCAAACGGGGTTCCCTAGTTTTAGGGATTTTGCTTTTTCTATTTTTAGAAAGTCAACCTTGGTCAATGGGTCAACGTTTCCATCTTTAGAACCAAAAATCAACCAAAAATCAAAAAATCATTGAAAAAATCAAAGTAAAAATCGAAAAATCAAGCAAAAATCAGGAAAAGCAAGGGAAAATCTGAAAAGAATCAACCCAAAGGCATGAAATTTATGATAAATTTTGCCTAAGTTTGGAGAAGTTCGTCCTTGCCATGGAGAATGTCCAACCATCAACAAAGTCCGCCCTAGAAAGAAGGGAAGGTGAAGATGAAAAGTTCGCCATCAAGAGGGAATGTCAAGCCATTAGCAAAGTTGGCCCTTAATTTGAGGGACGTGGCATGAGAGCAAGGAAGTTGACCCTTATTTTGAGGGACATGGCATAGAAGTTGTGAAGTCTGCCCTTGCCTTAGTGAGAAGATGGCATGAAGTTTTGGAAGTCGGCCCTAAATTTGAGGGACATGGCAAGGACCTCTTGAAGTCTGCCCAGCCTTAGATAAAATATGTCATGACTTGATGAAAGAAACCTTGGAGTTGGCATATGATCTTCTCGCAATCTTAGCATACGCAGTGACTTTGTTCAAGAGAGGATAGAGTGTCTTTGGACATTTTATTCTGTGTGTTTGGTGGATGATAAAACGTACACCAACATAGAATTGGCACTAGAAGGAGGGCTGAACATTAGGTTGTTTTCACAAGGAAATTTAGCTAGAAGGAACCAGTATGAACTTTGAAATGCCAGATCAAAGATATGTTAGATCTCTTTTATATCAAAAAATCCCAAAAAAGTAAAAAAGTTAGAAATGGGAAATCCAAAAGGATATTTCTCAATGGATGGGCATTCGTTCCATATTTGTTGTCAGGACAGTCTCCTTGTGGATATCACTCAAATTCGAGAAAATTTGAATGCACAGCTGCATCCCAGGAATTTGTCTCAATATGTTTTGCCAGGGAGGTGCCGGATTCATGAAACGACCGAACATGATGAAATGAATTGCTTGACATTCCTCTCAAGGATAGAATTGGTCCTACAAGGAAATTTTTTCTTTTGGGATGTTCCCAAGCCAGGAGTGTTGGATGTAGAACCTGATGATTATAACATTCCAGAAGTTATATATGAGGCCTTCACGAGGTTCATACTTAGAATCGAAAATCAAATAAAACTAGGTAATGTTCAATTGAATGGTGTTTTGCTTCCTTGTTGGTGTCGGATTCACAATGCACCTCATCCAGAGTTCACTTGCACATCATGTGAAGAGGCTATCCACCATGCTAGATGTCACCTCGGATTACTAGGGCTACCATATGGATGCTTCAAGGACAAAGGATGGATTGAATATGTCACGCGAACATTTTTAACACCAGATGAGGAATGTACCATAATGTCATCTAACAGCAGGGAGAATGTGGTCGAGCTTGGGGATCAAGTAGATGAAGATTATTCCTACATCACACTAGAATGAGAAGCCGTTGGAGCAAAGATCAAAGAATCAATGGAATACATTCAAGCAAGAGGAACCACCCAAGGCAACTGTCAGCATACTGAGGTGAATGAATATATAAGATTGCGAGTTATTGAAGATCATCAAGAATCAGAAATGGACGACTTAGCTCAAAGTAGAGATGGCGTGGGAAATTTCCAATGTTCATTCATCCGAGGAGGAGAACATGAAGGGGGAAGTGATTCTAGTGCACTTCAAGAAGGAATGGTCCTTGATGAAGAAGTTCAATCATGCAAGATGGAAGAGATGATAAGCGGCTTGAGGCAAGATGATATGTTTGACAATCAATGGGCTACTAGGATGAAAGCAGAATATGAAATACATTTCGCGTTGGCGCTTGATCCATTGTTCACAGTCATGGAGGAATTGCTTGATGAAATTGAAGCAAATGGAAGGCTACTTGACAAAGAAGCAACTGAAGAACAATTCAGGTTGGGGCTTGATCCATTGTTAGGGATTCAAAAGGAGCCAGCGCATGAAATGTTCCAAATTTCCAAATGCCCTCTTGAATTGAATTCTCGCCCCACTCCACCCAGCTTGGAACATGATGTTGATCTCCATGTTTCAAACGCAAGTGGTATGGTTCACCATCAACTTCGACCTCCTGATGAAGCAATGGATGACGAGCAAGAATTCATGTCTACAAATGAAGACCACCAGGTTGTATCTTTCCCTACTGTTGACTACAAGGAATATCATTTTGATTATGGAGATTTAGGAAAGATAACTTGTTTATGGATTAATCATGGTCCGGGTGAGTTGCCCCAGCTACTAATCTTTCCTGAAGTTTTGCTTGAGTTTCAGATTTGTCCGTTGAAAGAATATTTTTCCAAGTTTAAAGATAAGTTTGCAAAACTTTGCACTATGACCGTTGCTTTGTTGTTACTGCACATCCTGAGAAATCATGCTAGGAGTTGTATATACTTAGGTCTTTTGGCTGTTGTTTGCTTAAATTTTTTTTCGTTTTTGTTTAGGAGTAGGTTTTCTTTCTTTGTTTGCTTTAGATTAGTTGCTTTGCTTTCTTAGTTTAGTTTGCTTGCCCGTTTTGTTTTGCTTCAATAGAGGGTCTCCCGTTTGTGAAGGGTGTTGTATCTTAAGAACTCTAGCGTTTGTGCTAAATTATGTTCGGTCCATTTCTTGGATAAATATTTGTGGAAAATCTTCGAATCCTAGATTAATTGTTTATAAAGTATCTTAAGGTTAAGGTCAGTACTTGACTGGAAGGGAGGTCATCTATTGTGTATTGACATTGAGTCTTACAATTATTATATCACACACTTAATGAATTCTCTAAGTCATTATGGTCTCCTAGGCAAAGTTATTGGCTAAACTACAAAGAATAATCAAAAGTTTTACTTCAGCGCCACTGTAATGCTCAAACCCAGGTGATCTTCATTGCTTACAGGCCAAAGTGTAGAAATATGTGAAAAGGAAAGAATATCAAAATGAACCAAAAGAAAAAGAATGAAAAATCAAAACACTTGGCTTTTGGGTGTGTAGACATCTCTACAGGTGTACCAAAGAATCAAAGCAAAAGAAATAAATCGCCGGAAGTAGAGAAATCTCCGTGAGATTATAGCAGATAACCTTACCGGGGCTATGGACGCTCGTTGGCAGCGAGGCTCTATCCAAGGATGCTTTTGGAGTTAAGACAAAATGCACTAGAAAGCCATGATGGAACCAAAGAGTCATAGTGGTCTTAAGAGAAGGGAATAAACGCATTTGCACACACTTGTAACTGCAGGATGAAAGGTCATGATACAGTTTAGGATTTCTCTTCCTTTTTGAGTACTCTTCCTAGTCAAGGGGTAAGTTAGTAAGAATTAATCCAAGATTCTGGATTTGAAGTAAATTCTATCTTTGAAATGTTCAGGAACATTTATTCAGGTTGGCGCTAGATGTTGTGACCTTTTCACACATCGCCCCATTGCAAATGGGGACCCCCTATTTTTCGCTTTTTGCCTTGGCATCACAACTGCTTATCACTTGTCTTTTTACAATGAGGTCATCATTTTGAGAGTTTCAAGTCAGTCTTTTGAGAGTCATCCGAGCCAAGTTGATAATTCATGCTTGAATCATTGCCTAAACGTCATGGAAGGGTTCAAAAGTTTCGAGAGACGAGGATCGCTTGTGCTTTGGGCCAATTCTGACACTTCCTATTTTTTAGGGAAACTGCTTTTTTGTTTTTTCGCTTTTTCATTTTTGGCATTTTTGGACCAAACGGGGTTCCCTATTTTTTAGGGATTTTTCTTTTTCTATTTTTAGAAAGTCAACCCTGGTCAATGGGTCAACGTTTCCATCTTTAGAACCAAAAATCAACCAAAAATAAAAAAATCATTGAAAAAATCAAAGTAAAAATAAAAAAATCAAGCAAAAATTAGGAAAAGCATGGAAAAGCAAGGGAAAATCTGAAAAAAATCAACCCAAAGGCATGAAATTTATGATAAATTTTGCCTAAGTCTGGAGAAATTCGCCCTTGCCATGGAGAATGTCCAACCATCAACAAAGTCCGCCCTAGAAAGAAGGGAAGGTGAAGATGAAAAGTTCGCCATCAAGAGCTAATGTCAAGCCATTAGCAAAGTTGGCCCTTAATTTGAGGGACGTGGCATGAGAGCAAGGAAGTCCGCCCTTATTTTGAGGGACATGGCATAGAAGTTGTGAGGTCCGCCCTGCCTTAGTGAGAAGATGGCATGAAGTTTTGGAAGTCGGCCCTAAATTTGAGGGACATGGCAAGGACCTCTTGAAGTCCGCCCAGCCTTAGATAAAACATGTCATGACCTGACGAAAGAAACCTTGGAGTCGCCATATGATCTTCTCGCAATCTTAGCATATGTGGTGACTTTGTTCAAGAGAGGATAGAGTGTCTTTGGACATTTTATTCTGTGTGTTCGGTGGATGATAACAAATTACACCAACACATACCAACATTCAAACATGAGGACACATGAAGCATGAAGTATTCGTTTTAGCACGCACGGACACCTATATAGTCATACACTTAAACAAGGAAAGAATTATACACGTGCAAGCATTCGCATGGATCACATATGCTGAATACATGTCAGATATCGAGAAAATATTTCAATGACATACTACAAGTATGCATATAATCACTTACGTTGAATACATATCATACATGGAGCAAATGGTCATACATGAAACAGTTACAAGGTAGGCACATAAGATATTTGTAAACCACAATCACTTCAAAAATGAAGCTAGTAACACATTGAAAGATACATAAGTCACTTTACGAAGCCTATTCAAGGTATTTAAGAAGGTACTCATGTATCAAACATGAATTAATCACACACAAACTTCCAGGGGACAATCATGTTGAAGGCACATCAAATATAATCACTCACAAGCTATGATACACTTAGGAATTTACAAGAAAGACATGTTAATACACTCAAGGTGTGCAAATACACTCAAAGAGGTATACTTGTTCAATCGGAAATATACACTCAAGAAATTTACACATGCAGTAAACATGCTAAAGCACATCAGGCATAATCAAGTATGTAAGACATCTGGCACACTCATAAGATCCGAATCATACCTTTTAACACACGTAAGCCATACAGGCCATGAGAAATACATGGAGCATACACCAACTCGAATACATAAGGTATGAAGTATTTGCATATAGGAATTTACACTCAGAGCGAGAAGCATTTAGTCAGTACATAAGACATGAATATGTAGAGCATTCACGTACACTCAATTTTACTTCTATGCATGGAATAGAAGCATATCATACATTCAATACACAATATGAAGCATTCATTTGAATATATATAAAGCACAAATTGATCCCACATGTAGAGCATAAGTATAAGAATGCTCATAGATACCCTTCAACAAATACATACAAGGCATGAATTATGTAACACAAAGTATACATTTAAGAACAAGGTATTTATGTATTAGAGTTCATCAGTCATGAGGTGGACAAGTAAGGTGCTAAGCATGTCCATATAAGATCATGAAGTATATGCATGACTGCATGGAGTCACAAAACATACGTATGAATACATGTGAGTCATAAAGCAAACACTTGAATACAAGTAACAACAAATACAAGGTCATAGAGCACACATTTGAATTCAAGGTCACAAAGTTTACAAATGCATCATGGAGTATACACTCGAATACATATACAAGTCATGGAGTATACACTATATACAAGTCATGGAGTATACACTCGAATACAATTACAATCATGGATTACACACTTGAATACAACTGCAAAGTCATAGAGTATGCACAATCACAAGACATGGAGTATACACTCAAATACAGATACAATCAAATGAAGTATACTGTTAGACAATTGGGAAGGGGATTCGGTGCATCCCACACTACATTGTGGACCCATCCACCATCCCAAGGTCATCAAGTATACACATGAGTATGAAGCATACACACAAATACACATAATACACAAGTATTCACATGAACATATGTTCAAAGCATACATATAAGTCACAAAGTAAACCTTTGAATACACTTGAATACACATACATTATCTCAAAGTATACACTTGAATACATGTAAGGCACATGTAGTATACACAGGATGGTAGGATGACTGCTCTGATACCATTGTAATGTCCCCTAAATGGGTATGCCCTAAATTTTCCCTAATTCCTTAATTCATGAATCAATTAGACAAATTTCAGATTGAACATTTTAAGGAGAAGACAAATAAATGCATTATCATCTAGGGTATTAACTATCTTGATCAGGTATGACTTCTTACTCCCAAGCAGAATAGATCCTTGCCTCATTCCTCTTCCTAATCTCGTTAGATGGAAGATTTACTATGCCAAGGGCGTGTGCACAATCTCGAGTTGGACACCCTCAAGGTTTACTACCCGTCTTGGGATCTGTCCAACATTGGACTGATTTACCCGCCTTTCCCTCCACACACTACCTATCCTTATCGAGTGTTAGTGAAAGGGGATTGGGGTCCGAAGACTATTCTCAAGGTAAAGTCATAATAGTTTATGATATTCAATAATTGCCGTAAGCAACATTATTGGACAATCATAAATTCTATATTATATTATTGAATATATTACAAGTATATATATATTGTAACTGTTCCTCATTTATGGTGTATCTATGAACATGGGTAGATTTGCTACTAATCACTTATTCATTCTCATTTGGGTATCATTTTCTAATCTGTAGTAAGTATTCAGTTATTTATTCCTGTAAGTCAGTAGTACTCACCTCTTGTCGGTTGCAGACCCAACAGCTCTTTATCTTCAGCGATGACTTCTTCTTATGCCCGATGATCTTTACAGAGACTGCCTTATTCACAGTGCTTGCCTTCTACATAAGTAGCTATAAACTCTTAATTCAAGTATATTATAATACTTACCTTGCTGTGGTCGGATCTCAAAGAATCTTTTTCGTGACAGAATATTACCTATCCCTTTGTATATCACCACTGTATGTTCCCTGCAGATTTATCTCTGCTCAAATATATATGTCTCACTGATATATTCCTTTCAGGATTGCCTTTATCAACACTTGAATGTATTTTTGTTTGTTTCTTCATTCTTTTCTCAGACCTTTTATCTGGTTCCAAAATTTCATTCCATTTTATTCCTTACTCTCCCATCGTCCTCCTATTCTTCACTGATCCCCCAGATCACCTTTAAATCTTTTGAAGGCTGTATAATTCTCTTTTGTTCAACATTTAATTGAACACACGGGTCACCACAGAATATATATGCGCTTATAAATATACGCTGCTCTATTTGATGTACTGGCAGGATTTCTCATGGTGTGTTTCCCGTGGCCCGAATTTTCTTCTTCTCCACCAAAGTCCAAACACTGTGTGCGCCTTCTATTCTTCCTCTGTTCTATTTTCCATTTCCATGCCATGATGGTGATGCACGGGTCTGAGAGCCTCCTTAAATGCCTGAAGAGTCGTGTCTTCCTGCTACTGCTGTCCATTCAGGGAAGTCATGTCCTTTCTCAGTTGCGTCATTTAGCACTGGCCGAATTATGATGTTTTGTCAAGGTATTAAGATCACTGCTTGAGTTTGTTATTGCTTAAATATAAGTTCATCAAATCGTTTCTTGGAGATAAAAATGTTTCATTTTATCATATTTATTTTATTTCTTCAGATTCTATCATTGCCTATATATAATATATATATTACGTATTTCAATCATTATAATGATTATAATCTTTATTTTTTATTTTTTAATGAATATTATATATTATCCTTTGCATTTATAATCGTAATTATTATTTTGTGTTTATATTTATGTTATATACTTTAATATTAATTAATAATTATAATATGCATAATTGTACTATTGTCTTGGACAATTATAAAATGGCTAACTATTTTATTTATACTTCTAAAGGTCACGATTTTGGGGATATGACACATGACTAGTTGTAGATGCAGAAGATGGTGTTTGCTACACAAAGAGAGTCTACCTTATAAAAAATCAGAAAACATTATCAAAAGAAACTTCAATACAACAATTGAAATTATGGTGTAGCATGACTACTATGGCGGTGGATTTATTGAGGGAGAGTTGCCTAAATGAAAAATCCCAACAAATGAATAAAATGAACAAATGAATAAAATGAACAAATGAAGTCAACTAAACATGCCAAATGTAAAAATTCTAATGACTCCAATATCCAGTTATAATTAAAGCCTTAGGAGCAAGTTCTTATTGTATAGATAATCCATATGTAACAGAGATCGCTGTTTAAATAGATATGAAACTTTACCAACGAATCTCAAAACTAATAAGTCCTTCCAATATCTCATGAACGGGTATTCAAATTTGTATAAATCTGAAGAGATGAAACGTATATTAAAAAAAAAGTTTTTTAACAGATGTGGAAAACAGTGTTGCAGATGATACAAGCCGAACTATGGGCCTGACTTAAGATACCAATCTCCTTTAGATTTAGGTATACCCTTTATGTGTGAGAGCAGGTTGTTTGGTAATCCATGAAGATCAAGCGCTTAGTTTAGAAACTATTTTAACAATGTGAATGGTAGCGGTAAAGTGAAGTGTTGCAACCTTTGCTAGCATTCTAACATGGTAGTCGCACTGTTTCACCGAAGGCAATGAACACTTAACAATGTGACGCTTAACAATTGACATCCGATAGTCTTAAGTTGGCATGCTTTACAAGAAGTCATCTCCACAAGGTAGCAGTTCATCTATTTCTCAAAAATATTCATAGTGTTCAAAGAGATGTCGTCCCAAGATAGCAGATCTCATTTGTTTTAAGATCAATTCACATCTTTTAATTAGCCTAGGAAGGGAACACAACATTACAAGTTCTTTTATTCCTCTATCAACAAAATAGAGAGTTGGTAACCCTTCATATGTGTTTCTTTGAGATATATAACATATTTCCGTATCTTGAAAAAAAGATATAAACAACTCAACAAGAGAAGTTAAATATGAATGTTTCTATAATACATTGATTTTCATATGTTCATTCAGCATGCATATGTATACACAATATCATAGTTACTTTAACGAACAATTTGATTGTTCTATCATTCTAAGTTCATTATCTCTATGTATCATGCATTGCTAGCATATAATTGTACATCTTTATCATATAATCTTTTATCCAATATGTATTTGATCTTTAATTCATAAACCTTGCAGGAAAGGATATGTCCTTACAACTATTATAACAAATGATGTAAGTTGAAATGACATACATATAGTTTGAAATTTAAAACTCATCCTTATGACATTACTACGTTGATGTACTAAATCTATTTTCATTAAGGGCATATTTAATTAAATATTTCACTCAAATTTTAATTTTATAGAAACTAATTGTAGCTAGTACTAAGGTGTATTTGTATGTTGTTGTAATCTAAGTTATTGTAACTATGGTGACATATTGCTAGCCTATTAGGGGGCCTATTTTACTCATAGTAGTTGCTTTTTTTTGTCCCTATTAACACTCTAGTTCTTATTTATATTTCTTGGTCTTATGTTTTTTGTATTTTACCCAATTGTAATCTAACTTTTGTACTTTACTGGGTTTAACCCAAGTTTAGGCTCTGATACCAAATGTGATGTCACTTTTCCTCCTATGGTTATTAGTATTAGTAGTGGATTTAATATAACAAATATTAGAGTTAATATAATTTATAATATGCAATATTATCAAAATAAATGTGAATAATTAATGTAAGCTGCAAACATGTGACAATTAAATAATCAACACAATAAATGGAATAACACCTCTATGTAGAATAATCATATTAAAATTAAATCATATAGACAATATTCCCAATACGATTGAATCAATAGTTCTTAATACTTATCTTGAAGTCATGAAAAGACTTTGATCCAACACTCTGAGGAAATCCGACACTCAGAGGAATGGTTATGGACCTAGGCCGTTTCTCGACACAAACACCCCTTGGAGGAACTGGTTCTTGCACAGAATCCCAACTTGCCTCAAAGGGCCTTATGGTTAAACTACCTGCCTTAGAGGGCCTCACATAAACTACTTGCCTCAGAGGGCCTCATAGTAAACTACCTACCTCAAAGGGCCTCACGGTAAAAGCCCTGGCCAGGACAATCCCGAGTGTACGCTATATGCCAAGTTGGACACACGCTGTGTGCCCCTTCTCCAATTGTTTAAATGCTCCACCTAGACCATAACCTTCACTCCTTTGTGCCTTTTTAGTTCTTCTTTCCTTTTTCTCTTCTCTTCTTGAATGTTCTCCATCCTTGAATGCCTTTTCCATGTCTCACATGAATGAGTTATACATCCTTTTAAGGGGTAGTTTCCAAACCATCACACCCTTTCACAAAAGGTTGCCTTTTAATAATTATTCTTCCTTTTTAAAGAGTGTTTATACATATTCTTTATTAATCTCTCTTTTAGCTAAAGGATCATAATATCCTTTATTTTCTATCTCCCTTTTAATTCTAAAGGGTTATTTAATAGATTTATCTTCTCTTGGGGAAAAAGTCACATAACAAAACCTGTCCTAATCTCATGTCAATTAAGTGGTGATATCACTGCAAAGTGCTTAGGTAATTAGCTTTGAAATGTAGGGAAAATTTTTTTGGTCTTAGTTTGGTAAGCCCATTTGGGTGGTACAAAGCCATGCAACGCGTCAAAAAAATTATCCAAAAGTTGACCCTCAAACCATTTTTGTTTTGATTCGGCATGTTTTTCTTCATTATGGCCTCAATCTCCGCCTTGATGGCCATACAACTGGTAGAATGCTACTATGTGTGCACTCCACAGTTTGACCTGTCAATGGTCACCATGACCTTTAGTAGCACTTTGTCTTAGGCCAACACTATGGCCACCTTTGCATGGAGGGCTGCCACAATCCCATCCAACATTGCAAGGCTTGTTTGGTCGTCTATTTATGTGACTTGACTGGAGCAAACTATTGTTTTCTTGCTAGAACTACATACTTTTCTTCTGTCAATGATTTTGGAATCAGTCTAATGTTACGAGCATTCTTCTTCACAATAAAAGCATGAATAACCAATCGCACTCAAGATTCCATAATTGATGCAACTCATGGTGTAGATATTCTGAACCAAGGAAAAAACAAACTTAAGAGAGGATTGAGATAATGAAGTGGCTATAACAACAAAAATAGATTAATACCCTGAAAATTCTCTGATGTTGCAGTAAGCTCCATTGATGTCAGCAGTATGGATTTATTTTGTCTTCATAAAACTTCATTTTTGGTTAAACAACAAACTATATAATCAAGTAGAAAAAAGTCCAATGAAGCAAACCTTTGGTTGACATAAGAGTTTCTTGGTTAAATACAGCAGCTACTGATCAAACAATTAAAATAAATAAATCAACAGAGGGTGAAACATTTCATAAATGTGTAAGTCAATGTCCTGAAAACTTGCTGATGTTGCAGTTAGCTCCATCGATGTCAGCAGTATGTTCAGTCCCTCAATTGCCTTTCTAAGAGAGAATTTGACTTCTGTGATGCAACCAATGCAGCCCTCTGAGTGTTTTAGTGGGTAATTATTGAGGTAATTATGGTTGATGTGGTAGTAACCTGTGCAGACAGCTGTACTTGTACCATAGTTTTAAAACTGCAATTCATGTGTACCTTATTACTTTGCTGCAGGTTGAGTATACATATAGTAAAACAGTGAATTAGTTTTGCAAAGCACAGGTATGGCGAGAGATAAAGCTATTGGTATTGATCTGGGCACCACCTACAGCTGTGTAGGAGTTTGGCATTTTGATAGAGTTGAAATCATAACAAATGACCAAGGCAATAGAACCACTCCCTCCATCGTTGCCTTCAATGAAACAGAGAGACTAGTAGGAGAGGGTGCCAAGAATCAAATCATATCCAATCCACACAACACCATCTCTGATGTGAAAAGAATGATGGGAAGAAGGTTTTCTGATCCTGTACTACAAAGTGACATATTCAATTGGCCTTTCTCTGTTGTTGAAGGAAGTAATGGGAGGCCTGAGATACAGGTAACCTACAGAGGCGAGTCTAAAACTTTTGCACCTCAAGAAATTTCAGCCATGGTGTTATCCAAGATGAAAGAGATTGCAAAAACGTTCCTTAAATTTGACGTAAAGAATGCTGTAGTCACTGTGCCTGCCTATTTCAACAATTCACAGAGACAGGCTACAATGGATGCAGCTCACTTGGCTGGGCTTAATGTGTTGCAACTTCTTAATGAACCAAATGCTGCAGCCATAGCTTACGGGTTGGATACCAAGACATATTCTTCTCCTAAGGGTAAGAATATCCTTGTTTTTGATGTTGGAGGAGGCACTTTTGATGTCTCTCTAATTAATATCGCAAGGGGTACATTTCAAGTGAGAGCAGTTGGAGGAGACACTCATCTGGGTGGGGAAGATTTTGATAACAGATTGCTTAATCATTTTGTCAAGGAATTCCAACGGAAGCATAAAAAGGAAATTGGCAGGAATGCGAGAGCACTTAGCAGACTTCGTGCAGCATGCGAAAGGGCCAAAAGAAGCCTTTCTGCTGCTACAGAAACAACTGTGGAGATTGATTGCCTCTATGAAAGTAATGATTTTTATTCCAAAATTAGCAGAGCCAAGTTTGAAGATCTTAACAATGATCTCTTCAATAAATGTATTGATGGTGTGAGACTGTGTTTAGCTGATGCAAGAATGACAGAAAATGATATTGATGAAGTTGTTCTGGTTGGGGGTTCCACCCGGATTCCAAAGCTACAGCAATTGATTGAAGAGTTGTTTGGCCAGGAAAAAATATGCAGAAGCATCAACCAAGACGAAGCAGTGGCTTATGGAGCTGCTGTACAGGCTGCTGTATTGATTGGCCAAAGTTCAGATGTACTTCTCCAAGATGTCACACCTTTGAGCTTAGGCGTTGAAGTGAACAGAGGTATCATGAATGTGATAATTCCTAAAAACACTCAAATTCCTGTAAAGAAAGAACAAACATTCATTGTTTGTGAAGACTACCAAACAAATGTAACAGTTTCTGTCTATGAAGGTGAGAGAACTGCTGTAAAGGACAATAATTTACTGGGAAGATTTGACGTGTCTGGGATACCAGCAGATCTAAGGGGAAAAGAAAAAATCACTGAGAGTTTTGAAATAGATGCCAATGGCATATTGAAGGTCTCTGCCCAAAACAGAAAGGCAGGTGAAAAAAGTATAATAATTACCAAGGACAATTGTGGTCTGAGTAAGGATGAGATCATTAGAATGAAATTTGATGCAGAGAGATACAGAGGTGAAGACGAACAGGCTGCTCTGAAATACCAAGCTAGAAATTCATTGGAAAACTTCGTCTATGAAAGCAGGAATAAGGCAAGAGAGCAGAGGCTTAGAGGAACGATGACAGCTACAGAGGCAGAAAAGGTTGAGAGCATTACAAAATCTACAATCGATTGGATAGAGAAGAATCATGATGTGGACACTGAAGAATTCGAAAAGAAGCTGAGAGGGGTGAAACAGCTATGTAATGCATTCCAAAACTTCCACCTGTAATTTGCAGGGGTGCTATTTTTGCTTGAAAAATACACTAACTCTTATTATAGAGCTCACAAAATGTGGTCCTTTTGTATAGTTTCATACATAACAATTAAGGATTCATTGAAGTGCTGGAAGGTCAATGAAGTTTTCTATATTTATTACTAGTATGATGGCGTATTTATTGGTGTGGGGGAGACCAATTTAATTATTTTGTCTTGTTAGCTAAAGTTATTTTTTAACATGACACCATTTGAGTAAAGCATTGCCCAAGAATGAAATAATCACGACATAACATGCTACTTCTTACATCCTGATCTGGGCATATAAGAAGTAATATTTTTTGATTTTCCACATTCGACTGCTCCACACATTGGACTGAAGACTCCAATGAAGGCTGAATATTGGGCTCTGCACCAGGAATCCACTGTGATTTTTGTTAGCAGATGCATACTGAAGCAAGGGAATTCTCCAAAGCAAGTGTTGGAGAGGAAATTACTTAATTCAACAACGGGGCCTTCAAAGTAATTTTATTGGGAGAATGGGGTTTAAATGCTGCAGAGAGCCCAACATAGTTAAGTGACAAGGGCGAGCATCCCTCTACCATGAAGCTTGACCAATACTTTTTATGTTTTAGGCTGAAGCAATCTCCAGCAACATGCTCTGTGCCAAAGCACCTGTGGCATCAGAAGACCGACCTTACACAATCCAAAGGCTGCTTCCACAAACGTTTGGCCACTTCAAGCACAATATCAGCCGGGAGGTCTATAGAAATTCCTAGTACAACCATGATGTAAAGTCACAATAGCCATAGACGAAAAAATTCCGAGAGTTTGCAATCACTGAGGAGGAGGATTCAGTCCAAAACTGTAAGGGAAGAGTATGAAGCCTTACCTAGATTATAATTGCTCGAAAAAGTTTTGTCAAGGGGTTGAAATTGGGAAACTAAGTCTTTACAAGCAGTGAATGCTTCCGCTAGCACCAAATCTGCTCATTTAAGATGAACTCACTATTCTTATAGAATTTAAAAACAACTATGAAAACCCTGTGTAGAGGGGTAAATTTTCAAATCACTTGTCATGTTCCCCTTCCCTATGAGCTGGGAAAAGAACTATTACTAGCACTTGCACCTATAGGAGGTTCAAGGGGATGCCGATAGGAAATTAAAGAAAAATTGTCAATAAATTGTAACAAGCCATTAAAGAAATTATCTCCATGTAGAAAAATCTTTAGGTGAGCCACCTTCTCATCTAATGGACACCATCTTTCTTTATAGTTTCCTAACAGATTGTTATATTCGGAGTATATTTCTTAATTTGCCCTATGTGACTAACTAATCACTACAATTTGCCCAAATATGATAATTTTTTTAGAAAAAGCCTTTTGGGAATAGCTTGTGTACAATTTTATGGACCATGGAAAAATGGTAACACTGAATTTGTTTCCAAAATCTTTTTTTTTTAATATATTATAGACTGTGGAAGCACCAAATCTTTAGCATTCAATTTCCTAACATCAACAAAAGTGGTAATAAGTGGCAATATTTATGTATTCTGCTAGAAAAATGTAACAGAAAACGCTGCATATAACTTATGCTCTGTAAGTGACATTTATGTCTGTGCCATTCAGAAATAGCCTGGTGTTATTTGAAAACTTCATCACTGAAGAAGACAATACCATACATTTGTATGAACACAAATATATTCTGAGTATATTTCTTAATTTGCCCTATGTGACTACCAACTATAGAATATAGTTGTGCTTTATTGTTCTCACAAAAAAGAGATGAGTTGAAGAATGAGCTCTCCTCAAATTAAGTACTGCCTATACTCTGATGCAAATTGCGAAAAAGCTATGGAAAAAAATAATCAACTGAATAAGGTCCAAAATTTTGAAAACACACAAAGAATCGCTGAGCACCTGTAGACTACAAAGAGCTGAGGCATTAGATTTCACTCGGGCTTCTCAAACAGGATGCGATTTTCAGTCCCTGATTCCCGTGGTCCCTCCAACGGCCTGTTCCATTCTGGAGCACCATGGCCCAATATTTGTGCTTGCTATTATACCTCTTCCAACCTGTAAATGTTGTATGGGTTTTAACACTCCAAAGACAGCCAAGTCTGCCAAATTTGGTTTAGAACCACCTGCAGATGGATTAAAGAAAGGCCAACCAGCAAAAGTCACAAAAAATACACTTCATTTCCCTCAAAGTTCAAATAATTCCACATGTTCAGGGAAAAAACTGTTGTGTACAAAATTTTGTTGGTAGACTTACCCATAAACGTCCTACTGTTAAGGCCTTTCACCAAAGCTTTTGCAGCTTCATATAGGGAAGCATGCTCATCTGTAATATTATTCTTTTTCGTAAGCTTTTTGAGACAAAATACATGGCTGCTGCTCCTACATACTTTTTCTTAACCTATCCTGGAGCTAAATTAGAAGAATCACAGCCAAAGCACACTAATCACAGTAAAACTCTCTCTGTCCAACGAGGGCGGAGTTTCATGGAAGTTATTTTTACTTTTTTCCTTTGACAGGTGACAAAGGTAATTATTGCTGGAAACATCCAAAGACAGGAGCTCCTCCAACTTAGATATCTCTTGTTGAATGAAACATATGCAGTGTATATCCGGGGAAACGGGCAGAGTTTGCAGAAAAACTATTACAAAACCCTACCAAAGCAGATTTTTTTTAAATGAGACGAACTGAAACCAATCTCGCTGCAGCTACTACTTCAATCTATTCACAGTAAACGAAACCCAAAACGGTACCTCCAGATTCTGCACAAATTGCGCCGTACTGTGAATGATGGCCGTGAGCGGGAACGGGCAGAGTTTGCTTTCAGGCGCGGGACGAGAAATGATCACCGTCAAAAGCAGATTTATAACAAATATCGGTAGTATTGAAGCAGCTCCGTAGCAGGTTGACCGCAAACATCAGCGTTGTTCAAGCAGCTCTGTAGCACATATTCATGGTGCTTAGAATTATAAGCAATTTTTCTTAGCTTCTGAGAAATGTAGCTAAACCAAATATTCGTGGCATGGGAGCACATAATTCATAGTAATAGCTATTTTCACTCTCTTGTGACAAATATAGAAGGCAATGATTTAACGGTGACAATCTAAAGCTCAATTTCCACAAACCTCTCCCCAGCCACAAATAACATAGCAAATTATATGTGCTTCATTCATATACAGTTAACTCCATGAGTACGAGCAGTAGCGGATGAACCGCATCGCGTACGAGTTGTTTCCCATCATTGAGTCGCTCAAGAATGGTGAGAAGCAAGGCATCGAAATGCAGCTTCAAATGTTCCCTTGACAAAGCCACGACAGAAGCCAAGGCCTGTAGGGTGCCCTGATTGACCAAGAAATTGTTGTCCTTCAAGACAACAATTTTCATGAAATCATCATTTTCATGTAGGGTGTTTCCACAGGCAGGCGGAGGAAAGGTGGTGGAGGGTTTATAGATCATCATTTCTTCCTTTGGAAAGCATTCCCCGATCAACCCATCACAAATCTTCTTCAAAATTTCATGAAATCTCCATCGCCCCATAGAGCACAGGCAGAACCCACAGAGCTCTCCACATTAGCCAAGATGAGCAGAAACAGGAGCAGGGCACCCACGCAGAGTCTCGAACCCACAACCATCTCCACGACAAAGACTAGTAAAGCTTGAACAAAATCAATGATCTCTCTCTGGTCTCCTTTCCTCGCAAGGAAGTCAGCTCTTGCTATCTCAAATGTAAACAAACCCGCCGATGTTTCATTGGGAAGATGGCTCTGAAACCATTAACATTTGATTTGATTAACATCGCCGAGTGGGAAATCAGATTTGATTTGAAGATCTGATTTCATCTGAATGCATTTACTGCAAACATTTATGAAGATTGATCTGCATTTATTCGACCCAGCAAAAGTGATCTGCATTTACTTCAGCAGGAAAACAGCAAACAACCACCTTCAAATTGTTTTCTAGCAGGGGTGAACAGGTTTAACGGCGCGTGAGACAGGTATACCGAATATTTGTGGACTGGCAAGTCCACAATAAGAATCCTATCGGCTAAAAAATATTGTAAATATTATAGGTAGCCAAAGAAAAAAAAAGTTGACTGCCAACCTGTCATATCTGATATACATTAAAATATTGGGCCAAGAGGCAGCCGCCAGCCTATCATATTTGATATATTATTAAAATATTGGGCCAAGAGGTGGCTGTCAGCCTGCCATATTTGATATATTATTAAAACATTGGGCCAAGAAGTGGCCGCCCTAGCCAAAAAAAGAGGTTATAAAATAAGTGGAGACAACAAAAAAGGAAATCAGACACATATCTTCAGAATTCTCATTTTGAGCATTTATGTGCACTCAATCCAAAGAGACGAAAATCTTGAGGATTGCTTGAGATCCAAGGATGAAAATCCTGAGAACTCAAATGGAGATTGGGGACGAAAACCTCCAGGTTTGCAGTTGGTGGTTCTTGTTTGGTAATTGCAGGGTTTCAAAAATTTAGAATAGTCTAATTTATCAGTTTTAGTAGTGTCCTAGTTAGCAATCTAACACCAGCATTTAACTAGTTCCATCATAGCAAAAACAAATAGCAATAAACATCATCAATTTAGTTTCCGTGCAATAGTCCAACTACAACCAATTTCGGTATCTCAGTACAGCAGTAAATTTCAGTCAGTTTCAGCACCTTCCAGGTAACATTACAGTGAAAAAAAAGACTTATTGGACATGAAGGGAGAGACTGTAGTCCACAACACCAACAACAATAATTTCGTCATATGAATCCCTCCATCAAGCTATACTTAAATTTATATCCCAGTTTCATATCAGCAGGTCATAATCACATAGAATCAGTAGTAGATTTCAAGGTTGAATTATCATACTCAATGAGTTAAGTTGTAACCTCACGGTGCTTATTAGACTTGAGACAGTTTTCATCTGTAAAAGGGAATGACTATTTATAAATAAGTGTTATTCTTAATAGTTAGTAAGCTAGTAAGCTATTGTATCCCTGGGGAACTAAATTATTCAAAAAAAAAAAATCTATATAAGTTGTCATGACATCACTCTATATGAGGCTTCCAATAGCTGGACAACCAATTGTGCAGCTGTAGAATGTTGGGCCGTACGTGGTTGATGTGGCAGATCAAGTTGTAGCAAAAAATAATCATCTCCTAAAACTTAATTGCCAAAAACTATATCAAAGGTTGAGAAAGAGCATTTAGGTAGTTTTTATCCTTCCCTAACCTATCTTGCATTTCTTTTTTAAACAAAGCTACCACGGTAAAAGCCAAATTCATTGTGCCCTTATCCAAAACAACAGCATAGGATTTCCTAGGCGAATAATTTTTGAAATTGGTGAGTAGACGTAAAGTTAGAAAGATGTTTACCCATATCAATATCTGAGCAAACCCTAGAAGATTGAATGGTCGAATATCTATACAAACTAGCGCTTGCACCCCAATGAGGTGCAAAGCTTATGTCGATAGGCTTGATATACTTCGGTATTTCTTATTAGCGACAAAATCCACGGAGAAGAAATGTGCGCAACTGCTGTTTTGGGGAATGTGCTGATTCAGTGAGCATGCTGGAAAAAGCAAGAAAGGAAAACACTGGCGTCAGACTGGAGGAGATCCTAGTGGGGTTCCCCCACGTAATAGCCTATTGGCTAAAGATAGGTCTTGGTAGTGTCCAACAATACGCTTTTTGTCAATATTGCAAAATTTGGAGCCTTGTGTAAGAGCCCTTCGAATCATCAAAAAAGGTACCAAAGTTTGAAGAATCTTCTTGAGCACAAGCTGTTATGTGGCCATCCATAATAGGAGCAGGAAAAGTTGCCGCCATGGAGTTAGGGCTTTTAATGGTTGATTCTTCATTGTTTGGGGTGCCATAGGGAAATAAATGCCATTTGTATGGGCTAAGTGCAATGGGCATTGCCACTTAGTCAAAGTTGAGTAGTTGGGAGTGCAAGCCTTATGTTAAAATCTCTTTGGCTGAGAGTTAATGACTTAGGGGTATCAATTTTGTCAAAATCATTGGTAGTGCAAGTCTTATGTTAAAATCTCTTTGGCTGAGAGTTAAGGACTGAGGGATATCAATTCTGCCAAAGTTTCCTGTAACATGATCTTGACCTTATCCATTCAAACTATTTTTTAAAATAGACAAAATTATTTGCATTTCAATTTTTTAAAAAAATATATCCAAAATATAATTTGAAGTGAGTAATAAATGTTGATTTCAAGCATTACTTTATTGTTGTCTGCCTTTTTATTCCTTCATTAAACACCTATTATGGTAATGGTGTATTCCTTAACATGTTATCAAGAATTAAGTTAAATATTATCTTGGGACTTCAATTCACATGTGCATACTTGTCCTCTAGACTCACTTTCACTCTTTATTTTAATTTAAATTTGCTTGTAAGGTCAATTATTTTGGAATTTTATATTTACTTCACTATATGGACTTGAAATATTTTAAATCGAGTGATTAGGATCTTATATTTATAAATAGTTTTAAGTCATTAATTGATATAAAAACAATGAATAATTTTGAAAGAAATTTAATAAAGAATATTCGTCAACACTTACATAAAAAATTGACATCCTAGAGATATTAGATTATCTACAAGGTGTATAAATTTTGTGTCAATAGCAAGGGATTGTGCCAAAAAAGCATAATGAGATTCTTGTAAAATAAAGGGAGGATTGTTGACTTCTTTGATGATAGTAGGTATTAAAAATAGGAGTGAAATTTAGAAGATCAAATTAACAAAATACAAATTTATGGCATAAGAACCAAATCATTGTAGTAGAAAAACATCCCTAAACTAAATCATGAGTGCAGCGAAATCTTGTACCAATCCAAATCTTAATCCAAAATTCATCATAGGTTCTATGTTGTAGATCCAATTTCATATTCCCACTCCATAAATCATCATATAGTCCATAGTGCATATCCAATTTTAGCTTCACATTTTAGTCGTCGATCATTATGATACAAAAAAATATCATATATTGACAAAAAATATACCATATATTGCCAAATTGTTTTTTGATATTTGGAGCCAAACATCTCTCCTTTTCCTTTCTCTAGAATCTAGTTGAGTATCACATTTAATTTACTTAAATTCTATAAATTTATTTTTACATTTATTGTTCTAGCCATAGCTAATATATCTAGGTTAATTGATTATTTACATTCTTTATTTATTAATTAGCCATAAATCTTCACATGGTTATTTTCCCTCGTAGTTTTAAGGGAACTTTTCATTCCTGCACCCCTGGGTTTTTGAGTTCAAGGTTTATTCCTTCTACATTAGGATTTTTAGAGCTATTTTTAAATTGCATTCATCTCATGTTAGATTTGACTAGGGTTTACATCCACAGTTGTTTGCATATCATTCACATATCATTATTAAGGTAGGGCTTGTATTTCTTATCTCTCTTTGATCTATTCCAACTACCCTTGTTTTCTTTTCATTGATATAATTTTTACCATGAATTCTTATGAGTCTATTTTGTGATTACTTTCATGCACATATCAAAAATTTAACATGTTCTCATGTTTTATCAATCAGTATCCTTTAATCCTTTGATGATATTGCATTTTTTATTCATATTGATCATGCTTCATGTTCCATGAGAGTTATTTTAATGATTATCTATCTTCTCCTCTTGGAATTTGATCACATTTTCCTTCTAACATAAGAGACTTTGCCCCATTACATACACAATTCCTGATGATTATACTCCTTATAATGGATGATGATGTAGCCCTTGCATTCTAATGACACATCTTGGGATGATGCTTTATGTGACAAGTTTCTACCTTCCTTAGTCCATAATATTATTAATCCATGTGATGATACTCTTGTATGTGATAGGGATATTGATTCATATGATGCTATTACACCTAGTGAGCAAGTTGGTGCACAAATTTGTAAGACACCAAATCCTTTGAGGTAAGCTTCTTCTAAGTGCTATGAGTGTCAAATTCAAGGAGGGAGACTTCACATTTATGCTTAGACAATACAACTTTAGACCAATTTACTAAGGTGGGTAAGATCTTTGACTTTTAGTATTGCTAGGCCAAGGGGGGGCTTTCCTAAGGTGTTATTTAGATACAATTACATATGACAAACATGTACCTTGCCACAAATCATATTTAGTGCAAAATATACTCCTATTTAATGTACCTTGCCACAAATTATATTTAGTGGAGAGTATACTCCTATTTAGGTTGTTACTCTATATTTATAGTCTAGTTTGATAATATAAGGTCTTACACCTCCTTTCTGTAGATGAACTACCACATAAAGTGTCTTAAAGGATGTTTTCCTAGTAGCCCTTAATGTTGTGAAACAAAATCAACACAAACCAAAAATGATGTTTAGATATATTTATTTTGGGCGTGTTGGTGTGATGGGAGGTTGAGCATATGGCTAATGGGTGCCTATATCTAGATCATTAAATAAAGTTAAACATTTCAAATACATAAGGATGCAATGACTAGAATCCACTTGCAAGACCTTAATCAAGAGTATTGAATATCACACCTTCAAATACTACATGTAAGATAGGCGAGCTATGTATATTGATGAGAAGAATGAAATTGTAGACTATTAAAATAATCAAACATAGTAATCCATGGATAAACATATACATTTCATATATCATTCTAAAAAGACACCTTACAAAATCTTTGCAAGGATTTTCTAGGCATCTAGTTGGCTAACTAATCAGATATAACACACAACATTGCATATAATATACATGGAGACATTCAAATAATGTCAAATCTACACATTTAATTTGTTATTTTGAGATTACAGTATTTCATTACATATTTTTAATGAAATGTAGATAGTTACAATGCGGAAAATTTTTGGAACCCTTTACTGGAGACAAACCCTAGTAGCCTAGAAGTTCCTTCTCTTTGTTATGCTTTGCAACCACTTTCTCCATCCTTTGAATAATAAAAAAATGTGAATATATATATATATATATATATATATATATATATATATATATATATATGCATTCAAGCTAACTTGGGGGAAGAAGCATGGCCACCCATAATTGTAGAGGTTTCCCATCCCTATTTATGTCACCATCACATGGCCTTGTACATGGAAGCATGTGCAAATTAGTTTCTCCTTGTTTGCATTCATCCTCAAACTCTTTGATATATTTCTAGGTTGTGCTTGAGGGAAAATGCCACTACAATTGATTTCTTTTAGCAACCCAATGGAGAAGTGGACATAACAACTTTGGAGTATAATGTGAGACAAGGTTCATGAAATTTGTTAGATGGACAACCAAGATTGGTGCGAAGATCCTTGGGAGCTATAAATTCACCTACCTCATTATGGTAGCATGGTTGCTCACCTCCTTCAATATTGAAAGTGCATTTGAATATGTGCTCTTAAGATTAAAAACATATTTTTGGGTGGGAAAAAAAATGATTGGGTAGTTGTAGGGTCTTATCAAGTCATTGATGACAATTCTGGGTAGGTGTAACAAGTGGATAGAGAAAACACGAGGCATTCTAGAGGGTTTGTGAAAATTTGAAGGGGGGGCACACATTGGAACTTGATGTGAGCTTTTAGGTCCAGATTGAATGTGAGATGTGGACAAGAGAATCAACAATTTTGCCATTTCACACCTTGCATGTAGGATGCCAACTCCCTGTTGGGTCCCACAATGTGACTTAGCAATTTGGAAACAATTATTATTGCATTTAATAAATTAAATCAACTTAGGGGAAAATTCCCTTCAAAACCTGTTTTTTCCTGTATTAGAAACAACTTAGGGGAAAATTATTAAATAAATAATCATGGGACTCACTAAGCTTGAGACACCTTAATCCCAACATTCTCCCACTTGTCGAAACAATTGCCTTTTCCCAATGGAGTGCCCATGTGACATGTATCACAATTTTTCCATTTCACACCTTGCATGTACGATGCCAACTCCCTGTTGGGTCCCACAAAGTGACTTAGCAATTTGGAAACAATTATTATCACATTTAATAAATTAAATCAACTTAGGGGAAAATTATTAAAATAATAATCACGATACGCATAAGGTTGAGACACCTTAATCCCAACATTCTCCCACTTGTCGAAGACCTTACAAGAGTCTCTGTATCATTGC
The DNA here is from genome assembly GCA_007258455.2 of Sequoia sempervirens. Lineage (NCBI taxonomy): Eukaryota > Viridiplantae > Streptophyta > Pinopsida > Cupressales > Cupressaceae > Sequoia > Sequoia sempervirens. The sequence continues at coordinate 217,072,168 of VDFB02000015.1, read as the reverse complement.
TCATGCTGCAAGACCCATAAAAATAACACACCATTTGAACTTCTCTGTGCTTACTAGCTTCGTCAGTGCATCTACAACATTAACCAAATTGTCCACCTTTTCCAAGTTACCTTTCCATCTTCCACCATATCTCGAACAAAGTGAAACTGCACATCAAAGTGCTTTGTTCTAGCATGGAAAGTAGGATTTTTTGATAAGAAAATAACACTTTGGATGTCATAATAGATAGTAATTTGTCATGCATCAAAACTAATATCAGAACATAGTTTCTTAAGCCAAATGGCCTCTTTACAAGCATGAGTAGTTGCCATGTACTTTGCTTTAGTAGTGGACAAAGCGACTACAACTTGTCGCTTACTCATCCAACTTATTGCACCACCAAATTTTTGCAAGTATGTTGTTGGTGTTGTCATTGATGTCCATAGTATGGCGATTGTTGGAGATTGCTAGTGTTGGAGTTGTTGGTGGTACTGTCATTAGTGTTGTCAGTACCAATGCTAATATGAATGTGTTGTGGTTTGATAAGGTGCTGTGGTGCTGTCATTAGCGTTTCCATTGATGTCTTGTATGGTTGTGATGAATAAGTGTTGTAGTTGCAGTAAGTTCACTTGGTTTCCAAGTGCTTTTGAGAAAATTTGAATAAAATAGTGTGCAATGTGACAAAGGTGTATTCAGTGTTGTGCTACAGATATCTTCATGGTTGAAGATGTACTCGTGCAGTTTGGATATGATGATCAGAGGTGTTCAAAGGTGCTATATCCAGAGTTTCAAGTTTTGGATCATGCGACAATGGAAGTTGTGTTTGACAGTGTGTCTGTTTGTATAGAAGTTAGTCTGGGAGAAATGAGATTGCTTTGCATTTCTTTGTAGTGAGGTTTCTGGTCTTGTGGATTTGGTAACATGCTTATATTGTCTATATCTACCTTCCCTTGGAGTTTTAGGTGTTGAGTTGCTCTGAAAGTTCAGTTCTTGTGTTGAAGTTCAGTGGCAGTGTGTCTGGTTGCACGAAAAAAAGTAATCTTTGTTTCAGGTGGTTGCAACAGTGTTGCAAAATATTTTGATGATGCTGGAATATTTTGGGGTGTTATGTGGATGTTGTGGAGTGTTGCTATGTGGTCTGTGTGACTTAGAGAAACATGTATGTGGTTGCTTGTAGTGTTAGTTCAGGTTTGGCCGACCTAGCGTGCTAGCGCTATTTGCAGAGGCACCTCATGGATTTTGGATGTGTTGAGTAGTGTGCGATGATGTAGATTTGGGTCCTAGTTAACCCTTGGCATGGCTTGCCTTCACTTATTTCCATCATGGAAGCGTTTGGTGCCAGCTTATTTGGTGATGCACATTTGAGGTGCATACGTTTCATTAAGGTCAACCTAATTAAGATTGTTTAAGTCATGGGTGGTATAAATGCAAGGTGAATTGTTGGAGATGGGTGTGGATCTATGTGGTAAGTGTGAGATGTGAATTTGATCAAGTGTGGTGGTCTGAGTGTGAGCTTTAATGCCTGACTCCAGATGCAGTGAGTAGAAGGTGTCTGCATTTTTAGTGTGCTTGAAGTTGTTGGAGTTAGTGAGTTGAAGGTTGTGGATGGTGCAAAGTTGCAGTGGTGGATTTTCCTGTTGCTTTGAGATAGTGAATCTCTCTATATCCGTTTCTTTTATTCTTCTTTCTTCTTGGCAATGAGCCACCTATCAATGATCCTTTCTTCTTTTTTTGGGCAGTGGGCCCTTGATAGTCATCTAATTGTATTTGGTGTTATTAATATATATGTGAGTTAATCCTCACCGTGACTTTTCCCTACTTAAGGTTTTCCACGTAAATTTGGTGTTCTTTTGTGTATGGTTATGTTTGTATTATTGTTTCACATGTTTACATTCTGCTAATGCTTAATGAGGTTTTAAAGTTTGATAAAGGTTTGAAAGTTAATGAGGGATTGGATGTTTTATTGTACAACTGAATCACCTCCCCTCTCAGTTGTCTTGTGCATCTAACAATTAGTATCAAAGCTGATGTTCCATGGAGGAAAGCTTAATCACTTGAGGTAGATCTGAATGGTGCACAAGACGGGTATCAAATCCCCTATGCTCGATGTAACTAATTATACTTACTAGAAAGCCAAGATGGAGTCTTTTTTGGCCTCTCTTAGATTTGGAGTGTGGTAGTTAGTTGAAAAAGGATATACTATGCCTGTTGTTGGTTCGACAAGTGATGATGAGATCAAGGAATATGAGAACAATGGAAAAGCAAGAAATGCTATATTGAGTGGACTTTCTAATTCAAAACTTGGAAATGTGATAGTCTAAAGACTGCAAAAAAGATTTAGACAAAGTTGGAGAGCATTTATGAAGGAGATGATAAAGTCAAGCACGTGAAGATGTAAAACTACAAAACCAAATTTGAAACCCTAAGGATGTTTGAAGATGAAGATATCACAACCTACATGCTCATAGTGGATGAAGTGGTTAATACCATCAATGGTCATGGTGATAAGCTAGAAGAAAGTGAAGTTGTGAAAAAGGTATTAAGAACTCTTCCTGAAACTTATAGTTCTAAAGCTTTTGCTATTGAGGAAGCTCAGAATTTGGATAATTATTCTAGAGATTAGATGTTTGGTGCTTTAAATTCTTATGAATTGAGAGAGTTTGGTCAAGACTTTACAAAGAAAGAAATTGCTTTTGAAGTCTGAAAGACATAGAAGGTTGATGAATCAGATCCACATGATCTTGATGAGATGGAAGAAAATTTTGCAAGGAGATTGAAAAAGAGCACTGGCAAATATAGAGGTAAGTTACCCTTCTAAGTGTTTCAATTGTGGAAAGATAGGTCATTATGCTTCTAAACGTCCAATCAAAGTTTCAAATGACAAACCTAAGATCATAAAGGAGAATCTGTCAAGAAGAGTTACTATGTTGGGTGATCCCACAATTGTGGTTTACAATTTTTGGCCAAACTGGACACTGAAATAATTTTTTTTAACTAAATCTTCACTTTTGGGCACCTATAGCAGCTAAACCATGAGGAATTTGAAGATGATGCAAAATAGAGTTTCATGACATTTTGTCTATAGATTCTAAATATATTTTTTTCAAAATTTTTGGAATCAAATTGCACTTCTTTTTCCATCTCCCTCAAAAACTAGTTTTTTTAGAAAACAACATTTTTAAAAAGTGATGCTCACATAACGCATAACTTTTTTTCCATGAAGGATAAAATTCTAATTCTTTTTAATTTAGATTTGTAACTCGATATCTAGTGCTTCCACTTGGTTAAATAGTTTTTATTGAAATTTTTTCTTTAATCAAATTTTGAATTCAAACCAATTATAATTATTGAGCGATCTATAATGCATAATTTTTTTTGTATGTATCAAAATTCAATTTTTTTTTCTTTGTTGGATCAAGGACTCCAATATCGGTGCACTAATATTTTTAATTTTTTTTTTAATAATCTGCTATGTTTCCACGTGCAGAATAGAGAGCTTGATTTTCAGTGAAAAACCTACATTCACGAGAAATAAAAAATAAATATAATAATTAAATTAAATTTATTTAAAATTATACTTTTTGGGAAGCTTATAATAAGGACTACATATTTACAAAATATAAAATTTAAATGAATTCATTTGATCCCCCAAAAGGTAAATTAAAAGTGATTTTTTATCAGCATTTTGATAGGTGGAAAGGAGATTTCGTTATAGGTATGGTTTAAAATTAGCAGGGTTCTATCCAAGGGGGATTGATTTAAGGTAGTTTTATCAAACCCTCTTCAATTGGAATTCTTTAAATGGAACCTTTTAAGGCTTAAATCATTATATTTTCTAAAAATATGTGATTTCAGCAAAAATCAATTCCTCCCAAAAATTGTAAACCAGCTTTATGGGATCACCCTGTTGAAAAAGACAATGGTGTATTTGATGATAAAGAGTCTGACTATCTTGATGAAGACAATGATGAATGCTTGTTCATGGCTCAGAATATTCTAAAACTAGATGTGTGAAGGAAGGTGCTTCGGTAATAGGTCACAACATTGAAAGAACTATGGTGACAACTTTTCATGCAAGAGAAGAGAGGAATTATTAGATAATTGATAGTGGATGCTCAAATCATATGATAGGTGATAAGAGTAAGTTTGTTAAACTTCAAAAGTATGATGGTGATCTTGTTAAGTTTGGTGATGATACATTTGCTAAGATATGTGGAAAACGTTCAACAGTTTTGATGGGAAGTATAAAACATATGATGTTCTTTATGTCAAGGGTCTCCGACATAATCTTCTTAGTGTAGTATAGATGTGTAGCAGAGGATACATTTTGGTGTTTTAGGATGATGGTTGTGAAATTAGAAAAGGAAGATCTAGAACTTTGGTGGCTGCAAGGACAAGCATAGAAGGTAATGTTTATCAACTCAAAGGTAGTGGTGCTAAATGCTTTGTCTCAAATTAATAAAAGTTGGATATGTCATAAAATAATGGGTCAGATCAATTTTGATAGCCTAGTGAAGATTAGTTCTACTGATGTTGTGAGAGATCTGCTAAAGATTACAAAGCTTATCAATGCAATCTACAAGGAATGCCAGTTTGGAAAGAAAACAAAGAAGTTCAAGACAAAGGAATATTCTATCGCAGGTCCTTTGGAGTTGGTGCATACAAATCTATGTGGAACTACTAGAATAAGAAGCTCACATGGTGATAGGTATTTCGTTATTGATTGATGATTATTTTAGAATGACTTGGGTAACATTTCTTAAAGAAAAATCAGAAGCCCTAGATAAGTTCAAAGCATTCAAGTCTATGGTTGAGAATGAAATGGATCTAGAAATCAAGTGCTTAAGGTTTGACATAGGTATTGAGTTTACCTCCAATGAGTTTAACAATTTTTGTGAAGATCATGGAATAAAGAGACATTTGTTAGCTCCTAGGACTAATTAGCAGAATGGAGTTGTGGAGAGGAAGAATAGAACAGTTCAAGAAGTAGCTAGGACAATAATGAATGTGTTGAATGCACAAGACAACTGAGAGGGGGGGTGAATTAGTTGTACCTTAAAACTTCAAAACCCTCACAAACATTTAGATCCACATTAACACAATAAACCCTTAATCTATTAGAATAATTTATCATGAAAGAAAATAACAGAAACATAACCAATTCAACACCATGCACAAAGAAACACAAGATTTATGTGGAAAATCCAAGAAGGAAAAAACCATGGTGGGATTATCTCACAAAATAAAGTAATATCAACACCGATTACAAAGGGCTCATTGCCTAGAAAGAAAGAAAGGCTCACTACCAGAATAGAAAAGAAGATAGAGAAGCATGTTACAATGAGAAAACCATCTCAATGCAATAGAGAAATCCACTACAACATCACCAACACCTTCACAATATTACTAAAGAATTGTAGACACCTTCTGCTCATTACATTCAGTAATCTAACACATGAAATCTCACATTGCACCTCACAAATTCACACCTTACAACTCTATAATTCACATCATTCGCATCTCACACATCTATCTTCGCATCTCTCAACAACTCAACACTTGTTTATACCATCTTCAACCTTGAAAACAATCTCCAAGGTCGACTATGCACCTCAACTGTGCAAATTAAAATTAGGTCGGCACCAAAACATTCCCACGGTGGAAAGGAATGAAGGCGGACCACAACACACCTCACCTAGGACCTAAATCCACTCATACACGCCACACCACACTTCCACAATCACTGAAGCAAGTTCACAATTAGTGTAAACACCCAAGGTCGGCTGAACCTATGTAAACACCATTAAACAATTAAATACATGCTTCCTTAAATCCAAATATGACTCACAGACACCACATAAAATTTGAACACAATCTAGAATATTCCACAACCACCCTGAAATCCAACAAGTTCCTTCACAACAACTTTCACTTAAAAATTGTACACACCCAGTACACTCAAATAATTATGTCATACACTGCAACACAAGAAACCAACTTCGAAAACACCAAACCTCAAACAACTTCAATTGAAGAAAGATACAAACACTATCAACACTCTTCTAGATCCGCAAAACTTGAAACCACTTTATGAAGAAATGTGGAGCAAAAAAATTGTCCTAGACACCTTTACAATACACAGTTCACACATTGGTGAACACACCTTCCTCTATACAATGATCCAACATATCGAATTTTAAATGCAACACCTCTAAACACCTCTGATCAACATATCCAAACTACACAAGCAAGTCTTCAACATAGAAGAAATGCGTAGCCAAACCTTAACGCTACTCTACAACACAAAACACCATTGCAACACACTATTTCCTCTTTTTATTCAAATTTTCTCAAAAGAACTTGGAAACCAAGCACTCGAGACACATTCTCAACATCTTCAACACTTCCTCATCACCACCAAGCCAACTACAACATAGAAGCTCAACCATATATCCATAAAGAAAAGCTTATTAAAGCAACATTAGAGGTTGAAACTAGTAGCTTACTATTGACAACATAATGTAACTAATCAAAGCATCATTAGAGACTATCAACTCAATACCAACTGCTCATACTCTTGCAACAAACTCCTCATACAATTGACACCAATGAAAACACAAGCTTGTTGAAATCAATGACAACACCAATTGCACATACTTGCAACAAAATGAAGCAAATCTACCAGATGTCTATTGAAGAGAAGCAATTCATACTGCAGTCTACATTCTTAACAAAGGTAAAACAAGAGTGAATAGTGCAAAGACTCCTTATGAGTTGTGGTATGTTAAACCTCCTACTGTGAAATATTTTAGAGGTTTTGGAAGAAAATGATATATCAGAAGAGATGAAGAAAACTTAGGAAAGTTTGATGCAAGATATGATGAAGGAATCTTCTTTGGATACTCTAAAAGAAGTAAGGCCTACCAGTGCTACAACAAAAGACTAAAGAAAATTGTTGAGAGCGCAAATGTTAAGGTGGGTGAAGAACCATAACAGAGTTCAATACTAATAGAAGGATAGGAATTTGATGAATCCCCTTACAATGAAGAAGAAAAGGATGAAGAGAAGGAAAAATAAATGATAGTTGAAGAGGAAGAAGCTCCAAAAAAGATCCCTAAGGCTCCTAAGTATGTGCATAAGAATTATTCTGAAGATTAGATCATTAGAGATAAGAGAAGTGTTGACACATTGTTGTCATTGATGTCAAAAGGGGTAATCATGCAAGGTAGATTGTTAGCATAGTGATAGAGGATGGTTGTGAAAGTAGTAGACTTGGTTCTTGAAGTGTGTGGTTGGTTGATGGTGGAGAAGAGCATATCTTGAAATTGTTGCAAAGTTGACAAAATGTTGTCCTCTCTTTGCAACAATTGCCTCCAAATATTTGATGGTAAATTTGTGGCCAAATTCAATATGGGTGTTTTGAGGGCTTCTCAGAAAAGTGCGATATAGGTCTAGAGGATATATAATGCAATTAGACTTGAATTATGTGTGATCTCTTGTTGATTTAGGGTTTTTTTGATAAACCTTAAGGGTTTACAGTCACAACGTTCGAGCAAGATATATATTTTGACGGTGACTTGTATTTGGCCATTGCAGGTTGCTTAAGTCATAACTTAAGCCTATTACACCATGAGGGGAACCGACCCCTTTTACCTAGTCTTCCAGTTGGTGTCACTTATGTATCCTCTTTGAAGATCAAACAATGCATGCTCAATGGTGACGCATCCAACGACTATCGCTAAGGTCCCATGCATCGCAGATATGTTTTGAAACTTGCCTTTGGTTTGTTTCATGGGCAATGGAGTTTGATCAATGGTTGTGATCAAGCCAAGGAAGATTAATGGTACCCACTTGCCCATAGAGCATGTAGTGGGCCCCTATCTAAACCCCATTGGGTAGTGGGGAATGATGAAGATCAAATTAAGTTTTGATCAGATGAAGGACAAAGTACCTAGTGGGACTAGAATTTGTAAGTGGACATGTGGCAACATATCGCCTAGTTGCTTCACATCATTGTTGGGAAGTGAAGTGTTAAGATGTATCCCATGATGAGCGATAAGCAGTGGGTACTAGTGGAAGATGATGCAAGTGATTGATAGGTGGCATTAGCTTGCGAGCCCATTAAGATTTTGTGGGTCCCCGTCTAAAACCTACTGGGTAGTGGGGAATGGTGGAGATAATTGCATGGAGGATCTAATGGATATCACATGGTGTCTTCGCATCACTACTAAGAGGAATGGTCGGCAAGTACCTTCAGCGATATGCAATGAGTATGAATACAAAGGAAACCAGATCTATGGTGTAGATCTAAAGGTCGATCAATCCGATGGTAGTTATTGAGTGTCTTTACATTGTTAGTATGAACATTGAAGCCATAAGACGAAGCAGTGATACATGATGGTCATAACAGACAAGATCGACAATGGAGATTTAAAGAAAGGTTAATCTGACAATCATGTTTTAAAGGTTTCAAGATGAAATAAGAGGCGATAAATTGTAGTGTGAAGATAAGAGATTGACGACCTAGATTTGAACATGAAGATCATAACGGCTAGGTCAGTGTGAATAAGGGTTTCTCCTCATAACTGACAGAGGTGAAAATTAAATGTTTTTGAAAATAGGAAAAAATAGATTTTGAAGGGATCCGTAACCCTTTACAACAAGAAAAGCCAGGCTGCAGAAAGGACAGCCTGCAGCCAACAAAAGACCAGCACCCAAACAAGAACCATCAAGAATTACAATTAGCACTTTTCTTGTGGGAGCGAAGAGTCATATCGAAAGAAGGCCGTAAAGATTTATCTTTTTTACCCTTGACAGTAATCCATCCTTCTTCCACTTGCAAGGCCATACTAAGCCACCCCGTCTTTATATTTTCATGAGGAGAAAAGCCAGCAACCAAGCACTTAGGATTGTCCTCATGACTACTTTGTGAAGATTGAGACTTATCAGAGAAGCTGCCGGGATGACCAGCCAAGGCACTATCATCCGAAGGGGCAGCCAAAGACGCAATAGGGGTTGTCTTAACAACCTCACCAGAAGAGACGACCGGAGGGGGGGTTCCAAGGTCCGGTGGTTCCGAAGCAACCGCCTCAGAAAAACTCTTATTTTGATCAGCAATCTTCTCAACAGTATAATGTTGTTGAGAAGCCCCTTTCCACCAAGTAGATGACTTAGTATTTTTTTCAAAACCACAATGTGCAGCAGTGTGTCCGGTTTTGAAGCATCTCCTACACTGGAATGGAATTCCTTCATAATCCAAAGATTGGATCCAAGAGCCTTTAGAAGAATTAAGTAAGATCTCCGCAGGTAACCCTTTTGAAAATTAAATGTTCTTCCTACTACTATGATCAATAAATCAAATATTTGGTTTACAGGGTGGAAACATAGATTGCTATAGAGAATAAGATCAAAATTAGATCAAATAATCATGAATACATTAAATGCATATCTGATCCGAGGGTTTTACAGATTGCTATTCTTAGTAAATTCTTTGTGTTCGAATTTAATGAGTGTGAAGTGTAAGGAAAGATAAGGTGCAGAAACAACTCTCCTAATGTCAAAACCTCAAGGAAGAACACAGACACTTTTAAATTCTACAATTATAGTCCAATTAAGATGCACTTGAAATAGATAACAGAAATAGAGAATTAGACAAACACATATGAACACCAGATTTACATGGGAAAACCCTTATGGGAGAAAAACCCACCACACCAAGAGAAGGCACTTTGTATTAGAGTAATAAAGATTACATACAGAGTACATACTTATCTTTCTGATGTCAGTTTACAATAGCATTCACTATGAACAACCTTGTTACAAAACATTCATGTTACAGTCTTCACAGAATATAATTCATCCACTGATCATACAACCACACACCAATCCGTTGATTGAACCAGACATCATCTGCAACTAGAGAGTAAATCCATGATGCCCCTTTCCGTCGAGCTTCCTCTCAGTAACGGCCGCAACAGTCCAACTGCTTGCGGTTCCCATTCGGCTTCTCTGATTAGTCGACTACAAGCCACGTAGGAAATTATTCAATCGGTCGAAAGCTTCAATCTGTGTTGGCATGTTGGTGAGACACTAACCGTGTCTCCCCGATGCCACAAAGCCAACATTCGATATTGCCAAGAGTCCACACTATCGGCAAGAAGTTACACTGAGTCCAGAAGGCTATCACTAAGACTTCCCCTTGTTGCCAAAACCTCATACCGAAGTTCATCACATGTATTGCTATTGCCAAGACTCATCACTATCGGTGAGATGTCATACCGAAGCTCCATAAGTCACATAGACATGAGTGTTCACATCGGCAAGACAATCGTCTTTCTCTGAGAGATCATACCGAACATCCAAGACTCTCCTCGAAGGCTTGAAAAGAAACGCTGTCAGCGAGACTTCGTTCGTCGCTGAGACTTCACACTGAGACCCTTTTCATTATCACGATGAATCCAATGTAAAACCATTTGGCAAGACATCACACATCGGTAAGACTTCTTATCGAACCACCACATGTTATTCTGAGTGTATACTGTCGGTGAGACAAACCAACTGTCACCAGGAGTTCATAGAAAAACCTTCGTGTTACCCCGAAGACACCAAGAAAATGCTATCGGTGAGACATTCATATCGGTAAGACTTCTTACTGAGCCATCATAAGTTATCCCGATGACTACATGTGTAACACCCTGTCGGCAAGACTTTAGCTATTGCTAGGACTTCACACCGAAGCAAGCCTTTCGACCAAGGGTCTCCACGATATTCGATAAGAATGGCTTGTCGGCCAGAGATCTCCACTCAGCATAGGGTTACAACGAATGCCACAAGTCACAGTGATAAGCTCCTTCGACATGACTAAAACATTGTCTCGGCGACCTGTACAAACCACAAGGTCCAAAGCTGCTAGTCGGCTAGACTCAAAGCATGTCACACCGACTTGGCCCTTTTAGAGGTTTTAGCCTGTGAGATTGAGGCATATATTTCTAACAATCTCCCACTTGACGAAGATCACACAAGCACCTCTAGAGCACAATAAAACTACTGAATTTCATGGGCACTAAGGCCCATCGAATCAGCACACCACCTGAACTTGTCTGTGCTCACTGGCTTCATCAATGCATTTGCGACATTCTCCAGAGTATCAACTTTTTCCAAAATGACCTTTCCATCCTCCACCATATCTCGTACAAAGTGGTACTGTACATCTATATGTTTCATCCTGGCATGGAAAGTAGGATTCTTTGCCAGACAAATTACACTCTGACTGTCACAGAATATAGTTATTTGCCCTACATCAAAACCAATGTTAGAACACAAACGTTTTAAGAAAACTACTTCTTTACAAGCATGTCTAGCTGCCATGTATTTAGCCTCCGTAGTGGACAAAGCAACTACAGCATGCTGCTTACTTATCCAACTCACTGTGCCACCATTCATCATGAAAATGTATCCACTGGTGGACCTCCTGCTATCAATGTCCCTTGCCCAATCAGAATCCACATAACCTCGAATGCTGAGAGTCCTCTATGATTCAACCAATTTCCCATGGTAACACAAAGAATATTCTAAAGTCCCCTTCAAATATCTAAACACTCTCTTCACAACATCCTAATGTGTTCTTCCAGGATTAGCCATAAACTGACTAAGAACTCCCACTGCTTGGGCAATGTCTGGCCTTACAGACCATTGCATACATAAGACTTCCAACCGCACTAGCATAGGGTACACTGGTCATGTCCTCCATCTCAGTAGGAGATTTTGGATAGTTTTCAACAGATAGCTTTGTTCCCTGCAAAACTGGAACAACTAGCTGCTTGCAGTCATTCATACAAAATATCTATAGAACAGTCTTGATATACTTACTCTAACTGAGCCAAAGTTTTCTACTATTCCTATCCCTGGTTATTTCCATCCCCAGAATATACCTTGTTGCACCAAGATCTTTCATTTCAAACTTAGCAGACAATTGAGACTTAAGATCAAAAATCATTAGCTTACTATTACCTATGAATAGCATATCATCAACATAGAGATTAATAATAAGCACTCGATCACTTTCAGCTTTATAATACACAAAATGATCATATTGTGATCTTACAAATCCTAAAGACAATACAAAAGTATCAAACTTCTAGTACCACAGACTAGGCGACTGCTTTAACCCATACAAAGACTTTTTTAACTTGCAAACCAGTTTTTCTTTACCTTTCTCAACAAAGTGCTCAGGCTAGAATATATAGATTTCTTCTTCAAGATCACCATGAAGAAATGCTGTCTTCACATCCATCTGTTCAATCTCTAAGTCATATGCTACTGCAAGTGACAAAAGAAATCTGATAGATGTCAGCTTAGCTATAGGAGAAGATTTCCCCATAATCAATTCCCTCTATCTGGGAATAACCCTTCCCAACCAACCTCGCCTTGTACTTTTCTACATTGCCATCCAGACCTATTTTCTTCTTAAATACCCATTTGCAGCCCACAACTTTTTTGCCTTCAGGAAAGGGCACCAAACTCCAGGTATCATTCTTATCTAATAATGCCATTTCTTCTTTCATGGCTTCCAACCAAGAGTCTGAATCAGACATTCTAAATGCCTCTTTTACAGTCCTAGGCTCATCAGTGCTAGAAATAAAAGCATAGGCACAAGTAGAATCTATCAAAGAGAACCCATACCTATCAGGTTGTTTTCTTTCACGGGTTGACCTCCTCACTGGTTGAGGCTGAGGTTGTTCTTCTTCTTCTGAACTTTCAGAATTGCTTGAGCTCTCCTTAGTTTCAGGTACATTTTGAATTTTCAATTCCTCTTTCTCTAGAGTTGGAGGAATTAAAACTACATTCTTATTATTTTTCAGACTTTGTCTTTGACTGCAGATCCAAGGTAGAAGGTTTCAACTCACGAAAGATAACACTTCTACTGTATACAACCTTCTCCCTATCAAGATTCCAAAGCTTGTATCCTTTTATGCCAGCACTATAGCCAATAAAAATACATTTGACAGCCTTGTTCTCCAACTTAGATCTTTTCTCATTCGGCACATATGCATATGCCTCACAGCCAAAAACACAAATGTGTCTCAGAGAGGGCTTCTTACCAGACCACGCTTCCAAAGGTGTTTTCTCAACAAGAGCAGAATTTGGAGAACGATTTATCAAGTAACAAGCAGTAGCAACAACCTCAACCCAGAACTTCTCCTCCAAGCCAACACTACTCAGCATACTTCGTGCTCTCTCCATCACTGTCCTCTTGAACCTTTCTACAACTCCATTTTACTATGGAGTATAAGGTGTAGTCTTATGTCTTTTAATCCCATGGTCTTTGCAGTACCTCTCGAATTCATCATAACAAAATTCACCGCCATTATCAGTCCTTAAGCATTTAATTTTTCTTCCAGTTTGATTTTCTACAAGGTTCTTAAATTCCTTAAATCGACTGAACACTTCTGATTTACTTTTCAAAAAATAAACAAATGCTCTTCTTGAATAATCATCAATAAATGATACATAGTACCTTGACTTAGACAAAGAAGGAACATTCACGGACCAAATACATCAATGAATATAATCTAGCAAACCAAGATTTATGAGGACTGGAATAAAAAGAAACACGGTGCTGCTTTCCATATATACAATGTTCACAAAATTCAAATTCAAGGTTACAATCTTTAAGCTCCTCAACCGGGTTTTTATTCTTCAAGGTTTTTAAACCTTTTTCTCCAATGTGGCCTAGCCTATGATTCCAGAGCATAGTATTTTCTGCTAGAAGTTTAACTTCCATAGAGTTTACACAATTAGGAATATTTCCCTCTTTTCCTCCATGAGTAGCTTTCTGTGGCTTTACAGAGACACTGTTACATTGAACAACATGTGCATCCAGCTTGTACAAGGTACCAATACGAGCACTCCTTTCTAGCACCATTGAGCCTCTAGTCATCTTGTAGCCATTTCAAGAGAAGGTGACTTGCACTCCAATATCATTTAGCTTACTGACAGACAATAGATTTCAAGCCAGACCTGGTATATGCATAACATCCTTGATTCCCTTCACTCTGCCATCAGGGAATTGGATTCTGATTCTTCCACAGCCAATAATCTCCAAAGTTGAATCACTTGCTAAGTACACCTTTCCACCATCGTATTCTTCATACTTTGTGAACTGGTCTCTATGAGATGTCATGTGGAAAGATGCTCCTGAATCAATTAGCCAGACATCATTTGATGCCTGTGTAGCCAAGGTTGCAATGAAGGCGTCTGCATCACTCTGAGAAGAATCATTATTGGAGGAATTCTTCTTCTTTTTCTCCTCTTTATAATCCTTTCGGACATGACTAGGTTGCCCACAATTCCAACACTTCACCTTGGACTTCTTGCCAGGAGACTTTGATCTCCCTTCTGATTTCAATTTAGATTTCTTGTCCTTCTTCTTGCCTTTCTCTTTCGATCTTCCTCTAACAACAAGAGCCTCCTTTGCCATCTCAGAAGATTTTTTCTCATCTCTTCTGATAACAAAGAAGCAACAACATCTTCCATCTTGAAATTCGATGTTGTACTCCCAATAGCCATCACCAGGTGATTCCAAGAGTCTGGAAAAGAACACAATAGAAGCATACAACGATCCTCTTCATCAGTCTTTACACCAACAGATGTTAACTGAGTAATCAACATGTTGAATGTGTTCAAATGACCAGCTACAAACCCTTCTTCCTGCATTCTCAAAGTGTACTGCTTCTTCCTTAGGAACAATTTATTCACCAAGGACTTCCCCTGATAAATAGATGCCAATCTCTTCCACAAGGAAGATGTAGTCTTCTCTTCATGCACATTCAAAAGTATGAAATCTTCCAAACAAAGCCTTATCAGCCCCTTAGACTTTCTATCTACAAGGTCCCAATCCTCTTGCTTCATGCCTGTAGGTTTCGTTTCAAACACAACAAGCCACAGATCACGATCCACTAAGAGATCCTCCATTTTGAGTTTCCACAACTCAAAATTGCTGCCATTGAACTTCTCTATTTCAATCTTTCCTGACATGCTAGCCATCTCAATCTGCAGTTCGAATTAACAAACTTCTACAAGACTCCCACTGAATAGAATTGACTCAAAAAACCCAATGTACTCACAAGGATAACACAACTGGCCAGGATCTGATACCACTTGTAAGGAAAGCTAAGGTGCAGAAACAACTCTCCTAACGTCAAAACCTCAGGGAAGAACACAAAGAAACTTTTTAATTCTACAATTACAGTCCAATTAAGATGCACTTGAAATAGATAACAAAAACAAAGAATTAGACAAACACATATGAACACCAGATTTACGTGGGAAAACCCTTATGGGAGAAAAACCCACCACACCAAGAGAAGTCACTTTGTATTACAGTAATAAATATTACATACAGAGTACAAACTTATCTTTCTGATGTCAGTTTACAACAACATTCACTATGAACAACCTTGTTACAGAACATTCATGTTATAGTCTTCATCGAATAGAATTCATCCACTGATCATACAACCGCACACCAATCCGTCGATCAAACCAGACATCATCTGCAACTACAGAGTAAATCCATGACGCCCTTGTCTATCGAGCTTCCTCTCTGTAATGGTTGCAACAGTCCAACTACTAGCGGTTCCCATTCGACTTCTCTGATTGGTCGACTACAAGCCACGTAGGAAAGTCTTCAATCGATCAAAAGCTTCAATTTGTGTTGGCATGTCAGTGAGACACTAACCGTGTCTCCCCGATGCCACAAAGCCAACATTAGATATCATCAAGAGTCCACACTATCGGCAAGAAGTTACATCGAGTCCAGAAGGCTATCGCTAAGACTTCCCCTTGTCGCCAAGACCTCATACCGAAGTTCATCACATGTATTGCTATCGCCAAGACTCATCGCTATTGGTGAGACGTCATACTGAAGCTCCATAAGTCACATAGACATGAGTGTTCACATCGGCAAGACAATCATCTTTTGCTAAGAGATCATACCGAACATCCAAGACTCTCCCCGAAGGCTTCAAAAGAAACGCTGTCAGTGAGACTTCATTTGTCTATGAGACTTCACACCGAGACCCCTTTCATTATGACAATGCCTCCAATGTAAAACCGTTCGGCAAGACATCACACATCGGTAAGACTTCTTATAGAGCCACTGCATGTTATTCTGAGTGTATACTATCGGTGAGACAAACCAACTGTCACCAAGAGTTCATAGCGAAACCTCCATGTTACCTCGAAGACACCAAGCAAATGCTATCGATGAGACATTCATATCGGTAAGACTTCTTACCAAGCCATCATAAGTTATCCCGATGACTACATGTGTAACACCATGTCGGCAAGACTTTAGCTATCGCTAGAACTTCACACCAAAGCAAGCCTTTCAGCCAAGGGTCTCCACGATATATGATAAGAATGGTCTGTCGGCCAGAGATCTCCACTCGGCATAGGGTTACAACACTTGCCACAAGTCACAACAATAAGCTCCTTCGACATGACTGAAACATTGTCTCGGCGACCTGTACAAACCACAAGGTCCAAAGCTACTAGTCGGCTAGACTCAAAGCATGTCACACTGACTTGGCCCTTTCAGAGATTTCACTGTGAGATTGAGGCATATATTTCTAACATGAAGGAGATAGCAAGGTCAAATTGGCAAAGCTTCAAGTGCTGAGAGCTAAATTTGAAGGCCTAAAGATGACTGAAGAGGAGAAGATTGTAGAATATCTTTTGAGAGTTGATGGTATAGTAAACTCTATTAGAGGATATGGGGAAGAAGTTAAAGAAGATGCCATTGTACTAAACGTTCTAAGGTCAACAACAAATAGATATGATCCCAAGATCTCTACAATTGAAGAAGGAAGAGAAGTGGAAAATCTCACTCTTGACGAGTTGCATGGCGCATTTACTACATATGAGATGAGGATGGGAGATGTCAAGCCTTCCAGAAGAGAAGTTGCATTCAAGGTTGTAAAAAGGGAAAAGGATGAATCAAATAAGAAAGACAAGGCTACAACCATTGCATCAGAACATGAAGAGATTGATGAGGAAGAAGCAAACTTCATAAGAAGACTGAGGAAAGGATCTGGAAAGTATAAAGGTAAGTTTCCCTTAAAGTGTTTTAACTGTGGAACAATAGCTCACTTTGCTTCTAAGTGCCCTTATGATAAGGAGGATCACTTTGAGCAAGAAGGAGATAGCAAAAAGAATAAATCTTATTATCTTAAAAGAAAGAACTTTGTAAAGAAAAAGAAGAGTTTATACATTTAGGAAGAAGATGACACATCTGATGTTGGTGATAGTTCAAATGATGAACAAGATCATGCTCTTGTAATGAAGAAGAGGAAGAATTCCTCTTCATGGTCAAAGACTCTAAGGGTCAGAAGGATGGACAAGTTGAGGATTTTTGTGAAGAAGGTGAAGAGGAAGCAGTTGTTGATCTTGAGCGTGAATTAATCAGTGCTCTTGAAGATCTTGACGATCTAAGGGATAAGTTTGATGATCTTAAAAGGGAAAACAAACAATTGAAGAAGCATGCTCAAAAGGAGATTGTCAAGCCTGTTGGTGTAAATAAAGTCTTGTACTTAGTTAATTCATTACTAGGTGACTTATTTACATGTTAAGTTTACTTAGGTCATAGGAAGGAATCTTTCTAGAAGATGTTAGTTGTCATTAGATGTTATCTCATCTTTTGACTTGTAACACATTGAACCTAAGTAAGTGTGATTAGTTGTCTCATGTCATATGATTAAGACACTTGTCATAATGCTATGAAATGTTGTATCTCACCTTGGCTATATAACCAAGGGGTTTCTTCTACATTTTTCATATCATTGAATCATATTGATAAAACTACAATTTATTCTTGTCACATTCTATTCTCTCTTTGTGCTTTCCATTTGGCCTCAAGATCTTGGCAGCCGTAGCCAACTCTAACATGGTATCAAAGTAGGTTGGGTTCCATTAGATAGTATTTTTTTGAAGAGAGTTGGTAAATCTTGAAAAGTTGAGTATGCTCTTCTCTTGCATCATATGATGACCTAGAGAATAAAAAAAACTCGATAAAAATACCAGATTTGGGGGGGTTCCATTTTTGTCTCTTTATTACAGGTTCAAATCGGAGCTTGCTGGTGCAAATCTAAGCTCACCATTGCATCCAAAAGGTTCGAGATAGTCAATTTTACCTTTTGTTTCATCCAAATCGGACATGAGGCCAAAGCTATGAGGGTTTGACGCTGAAGTGTGGTTGCCAGATCTCACTGCATTTTTGGAGCATTTTGGGTCAAATCTGGCCTTGCCATCGTGTCCATAAGGGCCAAAAACCTTAAGATCGACTATCAATTCGTTGAATTTGGAGCAGTTGTCCATAGAGGCAAAATATTTTTGCCCAGGGAGTCGTACAACCCCCCAGGTTGCCATTAATGTGTTGATGGTACGATTTCTATAAATAAAATATTTTTTATTTCATTTTTTTTTAATTGTATTATTGGTCGAATAAATCTTTCAAAATATTTGATTTGTATTGAAAAATCAAAAATAAAAAGGGGGGCAAATTTTTTTGAGGATTTAATGCGCTATACCTTGCCTACATAGGGTACCTTGTACCTATGGTAGGGTACATTGTACTTGTGACCCTCACATCCAATCATAACCTGTGGGCCCCACAAAGTAATCTGACACTTGTATTATATACAACAGAATTTCAAGAAAATCTAACGTATCTTTTTTTGTCTATCAAATCAAAAGCACAAAGAATGTTCCTTTTAAATATTTCATTTGGTCAATGATTCCAATGACCCCATGATAGTCAAAAGAACGCCAAAATTAATGCAATAATCTTGGCATCTTCAAAGAATATTCCTGCGTGACGAGAGAGGCCATCAATTTTAGCCTCTGGGTCGGCTGACATTAGCACTGCATGAATGCCACACCATCCTTTTCTAAAAATAAATTCCCCCCCTCATGGATTGCATTTTCATTTTGGCAGTCCAACTTTGAAGCCTCATAACTTGCTCATTTTGACTCCTTTTTTCGAGCAATTCTTTTTTATTTGGGCTAATTTTTCACTCTTCACGGTGGTGCAATCAGTTTTTGTTTTTTCCAAAAATCATAGATTCTCATAGGTGTTGTTGCTTTGACCTCATTTTTGGAATATCAGGAGCTCATATCTTGCTCCTACGGTAACATTTTTGGGTGATTTTTTTTTAAAAGTGCATATTTTTGTGTTTTCTCTAGTGGTGTAATCAATTTGATCTCATTTGTTGTAAAATTTCACTTTGAGCTTGAGGCCTATTTTTGGCATTTGCATGTGCCAAGATCAAGATCACTTTGTTGTTTTTGGCAAGTGGCAACTGTAAATGCATTAAATATAAAGTGCGACAAGTCAGATATTGCTTGGGGGGTTTCATGATTGAGTAATTTGTGGGGGTAATCTTGTAGTGGTTGGTTGCATTCATTTCCTTAGTTTGTGTTCTTGTAATGGGAAAATCTCAAATTGAACTCCTAACTCCACATATTTATGCTACATGGAGAAAATCAATATGGAACTATCTCATGGGAAAAGGTCTAATAGGATATCTAAAGGAAACCATTTCTCAACCTACTGATGCTAATGAATTGGCAAGATGGGAGATTAATCATGAGAAAACACTTAGATGCATATGTTCATTAGTCTCATTTGATTTACAATTTCATATTGAATCATGCAAAACACCTAAAGAGGTTTGAGAGACTTTTGAAAAATTGTATGGTAAAACAAATAAGATTAGGGATATTAGATTGACAATGATTTGATGAATCTTGATCCTAAATGTTTTGACCATATCCAAGACCACATCTCCAAAGTTAAGCAACTAAGAACATAGTTGAAAGAATCTAGCATTGATAAAGAGGATTTACAATTGATTCTGAATATGTTATCCAAGCTTGGTCCTGAGTATTTAGTGTTTGTTTCTAGCTTTCATACCCATCAACTTTCTATGGGAGCATCATATGTTGATCCTAAGTTTGATGAATTTTCAAATCTTCTAATCTAAGAGGAAGCTAAGTTAATGAACATGGGTCTAGTCAATTTTTCCAAGTCACAAGCATTATGGCTAGTGAGTCAAATGTATAGAAAGAATTAGTGAATATTGATAAGAAGCAAAAGAAGAAAAAGAACAAGCCACATAAAGAATCATAATTCTCTCACTCTAAAGGAGAATCATCTAAGGAGAGGCCTACTTGTGCATATTGCAAGAAGGATGGACATGAAGAACACTATTGTCATAAGATGGATATTGATGAGTTGAAAAATCTTCTCAAAATGAATCACATTGATTTTCCTTCTAGAATGTTTGAATCAACTCCTTCAAAATAGTCTAAAAAGGACAAAGGCCAATCATCTACATAAGAATATAAAGGACACGCTCTTTGTTCTCTTTCAGGTCATGGATTAGGGAGATGACTTCTAGATTAAGGAGCATCCCATCATATGACATCCTCACAATCTATATTCTCTTCTTTTCAGCCTTGTACTACATCTCCTATCTTGATGGGAAACAATACATACATGAGTGTAATTGGGAAGATATCTATTAGTTTTGGGGACAACACTTTTTAGGATGTCTTGTGTGTTCCTCATTTGATGAACAATCTTCTTTCCATATATCAGATTACACATGGTGGAGATGGGAGAACTGTGGAGTTCACTCCTGATTCAGTCATCATTCGAGATTTGGAGAGTCAAGAGACCATTGCTACTGGGGTGGTTGATTATTCATCTTGGTTGTATAACTTTGTAGATTTTTCTTTTGATGATGAATTTTTTCCTTCGACTGTTGATCACACTTCTAGTATGAACCATGATTCAAAGGAGACATTTGGCTTCTTGAACTTGGGAATTCTCACATCAGATCCAGTTCTTGAATCATGCATTTCATCTCCTCCATCTACTGCTGTACCTAAGGATGCTTGTGATTCAACAATTTTGGCTCCTTGCGATTTAGTGTAGCAGGACATTCATTGTCTTTCAAATTTTGCTACTTTGGATGGATTCTTGACATGTATTTTAGACTTGTTTGTGGAGTCTCATATTGCAGATTTGGGAGACATCATTGATGACATTCATCTTCTCTTTGATGAAGATGCTCCTTCTTTAGTTGTTTTGAGGGAACACTTTGACCCTCTTGTTCATTCTCTACATGATCGTTCCTTGCAGTTTGACGCGACTATGGATACTTTTGGACATAATTTGGAGGAGGCTTCTTTGTCTTTAGAGGGGATATCATTGTATTTGTATTGTGTTCTACATTCATCTCTACTAGATTCTGGATTGTCCTCTTTAGTAGTGTAGCCTAGAACTCTTATTTGGAGTGTGTCAGATTTCAACATCGACATGGAGACACTTGAGCATGTTTCAAAGACATCATCCATCATCCATATTTCTGACATCTTGCATACATTCTTGGTTATATTTCTTCCTAAGGGGAGGAATGTTGTTTGACGAGATTGGATCATCTTCAACATTCAATGTTGAGCTTCTACCATCATTTCAAGAGACTCAACATTGAGGGGGGGCTACATCATCTCTCTTCTACTTCTCTCTTATGGGGGGGTCTTTTTCCTTACATGAGGTTTTGGCCTTCTCATTCTTCATTGCCAAAATTTTTTGTGTGTATTTGATCTCTCTTTTCGGGAGGAGTTTTGTCCCATTGGGTTTTCTCCTTTTCTCCATCTGTGAGAGATTCATTTGCATTTGTACATGGGTACCTAACATGGCCTCGTAGATGAGACCCATCTTTGTGTCATTTGAATAATAATCTACTACTCCCTAAGTTGCACTTAAGGGGGGTGTTGGTGTAAATAAAGTCTTGTACCTAGTTAATTCATTACTAGGTGACTTATTTACATGTTAAGTTTACTTAGGTCTAAGGAAGAAATCTTTCTAGAAGGTGTTAGTTGTCATTGGTTGTTATCTTATCTTTTGACTTGTAACACATGTGAACCTAGGTAAGTGTGATTAATTGTCTCATGTCATATGATTAAGACATTTTTCATAATCCTATGACATGTTGTATCTCACCTTAGCTATATAACCAAGGAGTTTCTACTACATTTTTCATATCATTGAATCATATTGATAAGAAAACAGTTTATTCTTGTCACATTCTATTCTCTCTCTTTGTGCTTTTCATTTGGCCTCAAGATCTTGGAAGCTATAGCCAATTCTAACAAAGCTAACCAAAGATCTTGAAGAATCTAATTAGATGGTAGTAAATTTGAAACTTCAAGTGGAGGAAGCCAAAAGAATCGAAGAAGTAATGAAATCCAAATTAGAATCTGAAATGGATAAATGCATGAAGCTTGAGGTAGAAGTAGTTTCCTTGAAAAGGGATTTGGAAAAGGATAAAGAGCATGTTGAAAAAAGCTTGAAGCTGAAAGGAGGTTCAAAGATTCTAGATGGATTATTAAGAACACAAAAACCTTTTAATAAGGAGAAAACATGCTTAGAGCTGGAGAAAGGAAAAAGTTCCTTTATCAATGAGTCTACAAAAATTTATGAATGATTCAGAGTAGAGGAAAAGTCAAGTTCAAGTGGTGAGAAAATCTATAAGGAAGATGCATTTGGAGAAGAGAAGTCTGCAGAGATGAAGACATCAAATGAAGAAAATAAGGCAATTGCAGACAAGAAGAACAACTAACCAATTCTTGATCAATAAAGGAAAAAGCAGAACATGAAAATAATGGATGTTGATGAATTTACAAGAGTGCATGATCTAAGAAGGCTAAGGAAAAGAAGGCCACCTCATCCAACTCAAGGAAACACTATGACCAGGTACCCATCATACTTCTATGGGTATTGCTATACTTGTAATAATTTTGGTTATAGGGCTAGAGAATGTAGAGTCACTCCAAGGAGGAGTACAAATTTTTTTAGTAAAAATCCTTTTTCCTCATTAGTTGACATAAATATATAGTCTGTTACAACTGCTACAAGTTTGGTCATGTAGCTAGAGATTGTAGAACAAAATTTGTAAGACCAAACACTCAGTCTGAGAAGAAAAAAAACACACCTTCCAAAATTGAAAAGGATGCTGAGGTTTCTAAGAAGGAAAAGAAAGTTGAAAAGAAACCTAAGAAGGTGTGGAAGGAGAAAGAGCAAAGTTGCACTCAATCTATGATTTCCCAAACAACATTGCATGCAAAAAAACAAAATCTATGGGTAATTGATAGTGGCTGCTCCAAGCACATGACTGGTGACGAGAAAATTTATAGAGCTTAAGCAATGCAAAGAGGGATCAATCACTTTAGGTGACAATACTGCTATACAAATTTGTGGTAAAGGAATCTTGAGCATAGATGGGAAGAATAAGACAAAAGATGTCCTTTATGTTGAGGGTTTGAAACATAACCTTCTAAGTGTTAGTTAGATGTGTGATAATGGCTACAAAATTGTATTTAACTCTAAAGGATGCAAGATATGAAAGAATGGTAAGACAATTGCATAAGGAGTAAGGAATAATAGCAATCTCTATGATAATCTTTGTGATGTAAAAGGTAAAAGTTGTCTAATCAGTCAAGCAAATGAGAGTTGGCTATGGAATAGAAGATTAGGGCATGTAAAATTTGATAATTTGGTAAAGATAAGCTCAAGAGGATTGGTTAGGAACATGCATAAGTTAATGAAGCTTGCAAATACTATCTGCAAAGGATGCCAACAACGAAAGCAAACAAGGTTTAAGTTTCCAACAAAGGATTGTTCAACCACAAAACCATTGCAAATAGTTCATATTGATTTGTGTGGTCCCACAAGGACAAGAGGAGTACAAGGTAAGAGATATTTTTTGCTACTAATTGATGATTATACTAGAATGGCATGGGTAACTTTCCTAAAAGAAAAGGCTGAGGCATTTGAGAAGTTCAAGATTTTGAGGAAACTGGTTGAGAAGGAAATCAAAAGAAAAATTAAATTCTTGAGATCAGATAGGGGTGGTGAATTCACATCATTTTAATTCATTGGATATTGTGAAAAACATGGAATTAAGCATCAATATTTTGCACCAAGAACTCCACAACAAAATGGAGTGGTAGAAAGAAGGAACAAAATTGTTAAAGATATGGCTGGAGCAATGTTAAGTGAAGCCAAATTGGCATATACTTTTTGGAAAGAAGTAGTCCACATTGTATTTTACATTCAAAACAAAGCTCTTTTAAGAGAAAACAATGGAAAAACTCATTATGAATTGTAGTATGATAAACTTGCATTTGTCAAGTATTTCAAGGTGTTTGACGGTAAATGCTACATAAAGAAAGAAGATGAGAACATGGGAAGCTTTGATTCAAGATGTGAAGAAGGAATATTTTTAGGATATTCCACTCAAAGCAAGGCATACAAGTCTTACAATAAGAGGCTGCACAAAATTGTGGAAAGCACCAATGTTAAGGTTGATGAAAATTTGAGTCATGATAAGCCAAGCAGAAATAAATTTGAAGCTGAATCAGAAGATGAAGAAGAAGTTACTATAAATAAGGAAAGTGAGGAAGAAGAATGTGAAGAAGAGGTTAAATGAGAACCTACAAATTATGTGCAGAGAAATCATCCAACAAATCAAATAAATGGTGACAAAAATGAAGGAGTTTAGACCAGAAGAAGGCTTGCAAAGAGTAAAGAACAAGTAAACTTTGCTCTCCTATCTCAAATTGAACCAAAGAGCTTCATTGAGGCTAGTAAGGATGAGAGTTGGATAAAAACCATGGAAGAGGAGCTCAATTAGATTGGGAAGAACAAGACATGGGAATTGGTTCCTAGACTACCAAGCAAAAATGCAAGAGGAACTAAATGGGTATTCAATAAATAAGCTAAATGAAAATAGAGCCGTGATTAGGAATAAGGTAAAATTAGTGTGCAAAGGGTATGAACAAGTTGAAGGCATTGATTTTGAAAATATTTGCACTTGGTGCACAATTAGAAACCATTAGAATTTTTCTTGCATTTTCAGTTTATAAAGGAATTAAAGTGTATCAGATGGATGTTAAACCTTCATTTTTGAATGGAAATATTGAAGAGGAAGTCTACATTGAACAACTAGAAGGTTTTTAGCTATCGAAGGATGATGAGTATGTATGTAGATTGAGGAAAGCATTGTATGGCCTAAAGCAAGCACCAAGAGCTTGGTATTCAAGATTAGACCAGTACCTACAACAACGAGGATTCAGGAAAGGATGTGCAGACAAAAAAATGTATTTCAAATCTGAAGGTAAACAATTGATTGTCGTTGTTGTATATGTGGTTGACATCATATTTTGTGGTAGCAATGATAAAATGTGTAAAGTATTTGCTACACATGTGGAAGATGAATTTGAGATGTCATTGTTAGGAGAGTTATCATTTTTCCTTGGTTTACAAATAACAAAAACAAAAAAATGGGATATTTATATCTCAGACCAAGTATGCTAAGGAAATTCTTAAGAAATTTGGCATGGAAGACAGTCGGCCAACCAATACCCCCATGGTTACTAGTTGCAAGTTGATAAAATTAGAAGTGTCACCAGATGCAAATCAGACTACATATAGGGCAATGATTGGAAGTTTACTATACCTAACTGCATCAAGACTAGATATTATGCAAGTAGTGTGTATGGTAGCAAGATTTCAGGTTGCACCAAAGGAGTCTCATGTCAACGCAGTGAAAATAATATTTAGATACATCAAAAGTACTGTTGATTATGGGTTGTGGTATCCTAAGAGCAAGGATTTTTCTTTGACAACATATACAAATGTAGATTGGGCTGGATGTGCAAATGATATAAAAAACACAAGTGGAGGAGCTTTCTTCTTAGGAGACAAGTTGGTTTCCTGGATGAGCAAGAAGCAAGAATCAATCACTCTTTCCACAGTAGAAGCAAAATATGTAGTTGCAATAGTATGCTATACTCAGGTCCTATGGATGAAGCAAAACCTTAAGGACATTAAGGTAGAGTACAATGAACCTATCCCTATTATTTGTGATAACTCAAGTGCCATAAACATCTTAAAGAATCCAATGATGCACTCTAGAACAAAGAACATATCCATTAAGTATCGCTTCTTTATAGAAAAGGTTGCAAATAAGGAAGTCAACATGGAGTATGTCTCAACAAAAGAACAAGTGGCTGACATTTTCACCAAGCCTCTTCCAAAAGAGCAATTTGAATATTTGAGGAAAAAATTGGGAGTATTTTCTCCCACATCATAACACTAAATATTAGTGATAGGGCTTGAATCTAGGGGGAGTTTAATTGGTTCTTCTTTCTGTTAAAGGCACATGACAACTGAGAAGGGGGGTGAATCAGTTGTCACCAAATTCAAACACAAAAATTCAAACACTTATCAAATTTACAACCACACTATTCTATTATTAAGTATGAACATGAAATGTAGATAACAAAAAGAAAAATAAACATAATGAACACTAGATTTTATGTGGAAAACCCAATAAGGGAAAAATGACGATGAGAATTAACTCACAATATAAAGTAATAGAAAAACCAAGTACAAGAGGCTCACTACCAAGGGATCACTGCCTGAATACAAAGGGTCACTACCTATAGAAAGGAATCACTTTCCAATAGGGAGGCTCATGCCTATAGATACAAAAGATAACAAAAATATCCACCACAACAATTTACACATATTCATAGCCTTGATTAGAAGATTGCAAAAACTTTCAACTCATTTCTTTCAGGAATCTAACACAATAAAGTTCTATTGCCTCAACTCACTTTTGCACAACTCTGTTCTTCACTTGTGTCTTACTTCGTTACTTTGTATGATTTAATCTTTCACATCTCGACTTGCATTTATACCATCTTCAACCTTAGAAACTTTCTCCAAGGTCGGTTGCATATGCTTCATTTAGTAAATTCAAATTAAGTTGGAAACTCAACATTCTTGCGGTGGAAAGGAATGAGAGTAGATCAATTAAACACTTAACCAAGACCAAAAGCAACATCTCAGATCAATCACATGCTTCCTTAAATTTTTAATTCTTCAAATGAAGTGTAAACACCAGGTCGTCCAAACTTAATGAAAACACAAATAAACATTGAAGTACACACTTTCCATCAAGAAGATAACACGTGGACGATGTAACACACCTCATCATGCATGAGAACACATCTCAGATAATTTCATATGCATCCACAACAAGTGCAACAACCTTCAAACACATAACACCTTCCAAATGTTCATCTGGACTGTGCAAACACACATAACAACTTTGAAACTCAACTTATGGAGTACCAAACCATGAACATCTTTGCCAGAACCTAGAGAACATCATTACAAAACATATTTTAGATCCAAAAGACCTGAAACAAATCAGTGAAGGATTGTGGAGAAGAAACATTTCTCCCAGTCCACAGACAACCAACTCTGCCAAACCAGTTCACACACCGGTGAACAAAAATTTCACATGACATCAAACCAAAAGCTACAAATCAGGAGATGTCACCAATAGATCCTCAACAACAACCCTTCAAATCTGCACAAGAATATGATCAATACAAAAGAAACACAAAGCACATACCAGAACACATTCTGAACACATACATAACTTTGACTTCACTCTTTATTAATTTTCTCAAAAGCACTTGGTAACCCATCATTTCAGCACATCTGCAACATCATAAGGATAGCTCCATGTATTCACAACATTTCAACAACATCTCAACTATACATTCACAATCTGCAACATTCTAAACTATGTTGACATCAATGACATCACCACCAAACTTTCTCATACTTGCAACAATCTCCCTCTTTGTCATTGATGGCAACACATTATGTGAAAAACCATGAAAGACAACACTCTCATGCATTCTCAATATTATGGGAAAACACCTTCTCTTCCTCTTCTATTATTTTTCACATGACTCTCTCTCCCCCTTTGACATCAATGGAAAAGATGAAAAGCTCTTATCACTCCCCATTAGGAGTGCACCCATGCATCTCATACTGCAACAATGAAAACTTTCTACTCCTACGGAGTAGACCTATTCATCAGCCCAAATAAATGAACAATCTGTGGATCCAATGGAATGATGCACCTCCATGTGCACTTAGTTTAGAGGGACAATGGCCCCCAACCTCTCCTTGAGATACTCAAAAGTATCCTTTAGAAGAGCCTTAGTAAATATATCTACAATCTGTTCCTTTGTAGACACATACTCCAACCCGACTTTATTCTCCAATACCATCTCTCTCAGGAAACAATATCTGATAGATATATGTTTTGTTCTTGAATGCATTATTGGATTCTTTGAAATGTTTATAGCACTTGTATTGTCACAGAAGATAGAAATAGGCTCATCACATATCACTCCAATATCTTCTAGTGTTTGCTTCATCCACAAACCATGTATGCAACAAGATGTTGCAACAATATACTTTGCTTCTGTAGTGGATAAAGAAACTGAATCCTATTTCTTATTTAACCATGAAACCAATCCTCCACCAAGAAAGAAAGCACCTCCATTGGTACTCTTCCAGTCATCCACACAACCAACCCAATTTGCATCAATATAAGCACTTAAAGTGAAATCAATATCCTTAGGATACCATAAGCTATAATCCGATGTACCTCTAAGATATATGAATATCATTGTTACAACTATAACATGCACTTCTTTAGGTTCTACTTGAAATCTATCAACTAAACATACTGCATGTATGATATCTAGTTTGGTAGCAGTAAGATACAACAGTCCACCAATCATAGATTTGTATTTGCTTTGATCAACTTTAGCAGATTCATCATCTTTACTCAGCTTACATCCAGTCACCATAGGAGTACTAATAGGTTTGGAGTCATTCATTCCAAACTTCTTTAATAGTTCTTTCACATATTTTGATTGTGAAATGAATATCCCCTTATCAGTTTGATTTACTTGAAGACCAAGAAGGAAAATTCAACTCACCAATCATGGACATTTCAAATTATTTTTGCATTTCTTTTGCAAATCTCTTACACATACCTTCATTTCCTCCAAAGATGCTATCATGAACATATACTACCACTATCAATATTTTTTTACCTTGCATTTTGAAGTAGAGATTGTTATAAACAAATCCTTTGCCGAATCCTTGCTATGTCAAGTATCTATCCAATCTTGCGTACCATGCTCTGGGAGCTTGTTTCAGTCCATACAATTCCTTTTTCAACTTACAAACTATATCTAGTTTGTTTGATAACTGAAATCCTTCAGGTTGTTCCATGTATACTTCTTCCTGCACTTCAGCATTCAGGAATACAGACTTGACATCCATTTGATATACTTTGAAATCCTTGTGGGCAGAAAATTCCAAAAACCTCCTAATAGCTTCCATTCTTGCCATTGTGGAAAATGTCTCTTCAAAGTCTATGCCTTCAACTTGTGAGTATCCCTTGCATACAAGTATTGCTTTGTTTCTTATAACTTCACCATTTTTGTTCAACTTATTCCTAAAAACCCTTTTGAACTAGTTACATTTTTATTCATAGGTCTAGGAATCAGCTCCCATGTCTAAATCTTTTCTATTTGCTGCAACTCTTCTTTCATAGCTCTAACCCAACTCTCATCTTCATATGCTTCACACATAGACTTAGGTTCTAGTTTAGAAAGTAAACAAAAATTTACCTTAGCTGCTACTTTACTTATTGTCTTCACACCTTCACTCTTATCTCCAATTATCTATTCCTTTGGATGATTCTTCTGGACATACTTAGGAGTCTTAGGAACAAGTTTCGATTCATTTTCTTCTTCTTCTTCAGTATGTTTTTATTCCTCTTCCTTATTCTCTTCAGGTACTGGTGTGCATATAGGATCATCTGGTTCAACTTCACTTATCTCAATAGATCTGTGCATGTCCTCATCAACCTTCACATTGGCATTCTTAACAATCTTCCTCAATCTTTTATTAAAGTATCTATATGCTTTGCTGGTAGTTGAGTATCCAAAGAAAATCTCTTCATCACATCTAGCATCAAACTTCCCAAGATTCTCATCATCTCTTTTAATGTAAAATCTGCTTTGAAAGACCTTAAATTACTTCATAGTAGGAGCCTTACCAGTCCATAACTCATAAGGAGTCTTTGTGCTATTGGATCTGATTTGAATTCTGTCAAGAACATAAACAATGGTGTGTATTGCCTCTCTCCAGTACACATCAGGTATATTTGCTACTTTCATCATGGTTCTTGCAGATTTTTGTATAGTTTGGTTCTTTCTATCAACCACTCCATTCTACTAAGGGGTTCTAGTAGCAAAAAAATGTCTCTTTATGCCATGCTCTTCACAAAATGCATTAAACTCACTAGAAGTGAATTCTCCACCTCTATCAGATCTCAAACATTTGATTCTTAGGTTCACTTCATTTTCTACTTTTTCTTTGAACACTTTAAACCTATCTAGAGCCCGAGTCTTCCCTCTAAGAAAAGCAACCCAATTCATTTGAGAATAATCATCAATAAGGAGCATGAAATACCTATCACCATTTAAGCCTCTTTTTCTAGTAGGACCACAGAGGTCTGTATGAATTAATTCCAACATTTCGATAGTAGATTTCTCTTTTCCTTTGAAATTGCATCTTGTTTGTTCCCCTAACTAACAACTTCTACAAACAGTGTTAGCAAGCTTTATGATTTTAGGCAGACCTCAGACAACATCTCTTGAACTAATCTTGACCAAATTATCAAAGTTTACATGTCCCATTCTCCGGTGCCACAACCAACTTTCATTAATTTGAGATACAAGGCATTGACCATCAACACCCTTAAGCTGATAGATGTTTCCATGAGTTCTCCTTCCTGCAGCAACCATAGCTCAGTATCCTTTTCTAATATCACAGTTATAATCCTGAAACACAAGTTTAAAAACTTTGCTACACATCTGTCCAACACTCAAAAGGTTATGCCTTAGACCCTTTACATAATATACATCATTAGTGCTGTGAATTCCATCAAAACTAATTGTACCTTTCCCAACAATCTTTTCTCTAGAATCATCACCAAACATGACCAAACCACCATCATTCTTTTCAAGTTTAGTGAACTTACTTTTATCTCCGGTCATGTGATTAGAACATCCATTGTCAATCACCCAGTAGTCTTCATCCTGTCTAGCATGAAAGGCGGTGACCAAAGTACCTTCCATCTCATCCTTCTTTTTCTTTGAATCAATTTTTATTGCATATTTTCCAGGGTTAGCAGACAGATTTATTCTCCAAAGCTAAGAACAAGAATTCACTAGCAACTCCCTCATAATCATATTCATCATCAAAGATTCCAACTTATTCTCTAACATAATACAAATTTTTGAATTTCTTATCCTTTCTTTCTTTATGATTCATTTCTTCTCATATACAACTCTATTCCGACATCTTGAAACATGATGACCAATATTACCACAACTGAAACATTTAAAGGGAAACATACCTTTATACTTACTAGTACCTTTCTTCAATTTCCTTGTAAAGTTCGCTTCCAACTCATTTGAACCATCACTATCCAAATCATCTTCAATCTTTGTTGCTTTAAATGTTGTTTCTGTCTTTTCCTCTTTCTTTCCAAACTTTCTCATCTAAAATGTAGTCAAGGTGCCAAATAGTTATTCTTTAGTAAATTTCTTAGGATCATATGTTTCCTCAATAACTAAAACCTTATCACTATAACACTCCGGTAAGGTCATTAGAATCTTCTCTATTATATCTTCATCAACCAGAGTGCCCCCTTGATTCCTAACTTCATTCGCTACTAGATCAACCCTCTGGAAATAGCTTACAATATCTTCACCTTCTTCCATTTTCAAATTCTCATATCTATGCTTTATCGTCAGCTTCTTTGTAAATTTCACTCTATCATTTCCTTCATAAAGATCTTCCAACTTCTTCCAAACTTCATATGCAATGCCCAAAGAAATAACTTTAGTTCGCCCAGTCTTGGATAAAGCACTGCAAATAGTATACCTCTCTTTTTCATTCTCCTCATAAGAAAAAATCTCATCTGTAGTAGTGGGACCACTTGCCGGTACAATATACTTCGACTCAAAAGCCTTCCAAGTCTTGTAACCAACAAAGATAATATATCCTCTCATTTGCACTTTCTAGTCACTGTAATCAAATCCATTGAACATAAGGATCGCCATCTTATGTGCTATTGGGTCTTCCTTAAGCAGTTAAGTTCAACACCAAGGAACCAAAGCTTTGATACCAATTGTTAAAGGCACAAGACAATTGAGAGGGGGGTGAATCAATTGTCACCAAATTCAAACACAAAACCTTAAACACTTATCAACTTTACAATCGCACTATTCTATTATTAAGTATGAAGATGAAATGCAGATAACAGAAAGCAAAATCCACACAATGAACACCAGATTTTACGTGGAAAACCCAATAAGGGAAAAACCATGGTGAGGATTAACTCACAATATAAAGTAATAGAAAAACCAAATACAAGAGATTCACTGCCCGAATACAAAGGCTCACTACCTACATAAAGGACTCACTGTCCAACAGGGAAGCTCACTGCCTACTGATACAAAATATAACAAAAAGATTCACCACAACAATTTACACACATCCGCAGCCTTGATTAGAAGATTGCAGAAACCTTTAGCTCTTTGCTTTCAGGAATCTAACACAATAAAGTTTTGTTGCCTCAACTCACTTTCACATAACTCTGCTCTTAACTTGTGGCTTACTTTGTTACTTTGTATGATTTAATCCTTCACATCTCTACTTGCATTTATACAATCTTCAACCTTAGAAACTTTCTCCAAGGTTGGTTGCATATGCTTCATTTCATAAATTCAAATTAGGTTAGAAAATCAACATTCCTATGGTGGAAAGGAATGAGAGTGGACTAATTAAACACTTAACCAAGACCAAAAGCAATGTCTCAAATCAACCATACGCTTCCTCAATTAAATTTTTAATTCTTCAAATGAAGTGTAAACACTAGGTTTGCCAAACTTAATGAAAAAATAAATGAACATTGAAGTACACTCTTCCCAACAAGAAGATAACATGTGGATGATGTAACACGCTTCATCATGCACAAGAACATATCTCAGATACTTTCAGATACATCTGTAACAAGTGTAACAACCTTCAAACATAGGACACCTTCTAATAGTCCATCCGGATTGTACAAACACACACAATGACTCTGAAACTCAACTTATAGAGTACCAAACCATGAACATCTCTGCCAAAACCCAGAGAACATCATTGCAAGAAATATTCCAGATCCACAAGACCTGAAACAAATCAATGGAGGTCTGTGAAGCAGAAACATTTCTCCTAGTCCATAGACAACCAACTCTACCAAACTAGTTCACACACCGGTGAACACAACTTTCACATGCCATCAAACCAGAAGCTACAAATTAGGAGATGTCACCAAAAAATCCTCAACAACATCCCTTTAGATCTGCACAAGAATAGGATCAATACAAAAGAAACACGAAGCACATATCAGAGCACATTCTGAACACATACATAACTTTGAATTCACTATTTATTAATTTTCTCAATTTAAGCACTTGGTAACCCATCATTTCAATACATCTACAACATCATAAGCATAGCTCCATGTACTCACAACATCTCAACATCACCTCAACTATACATGCACAATCTACAACATTCTGAGTTGTGTTGACATCAATGACAACATTAATGACAACACCACCAAACTTGCTCATACCTGCAACACTTTCTTCCTTGGAAAGGTGAAGGTAAATCAAGTCAAGAAAAACTTGTTTTACAAATTTCTAATGACTTGATGGTTGCAGACTCAAGGATCCCCATTTACTCTTTGAATTGGTTGTCAAAGAGGGAGTATGTTCTCAAGGGGAGTGTACCCTTTGCCATTGATGTCAAAGGGGGAGAAAGTTGTTCAAATGCTCAAGCCATTGAGCAATGTGGAGATAATTAAAGATGATGGTACATAGCATAGAATGAAATAACTTTTATTGGTACATGGATTCTTGGTCTTAGCAATTGGTACAAAGCTTGGATATGGTTTGATATTAGATTCAAGCTGAGTAAGCATTTGGTTTTGCCATCAATGGAAAAGGGGGAGATTGTTCGTACATTTTTGTCATTGATGTCAAAAGGGGTAATCATGCAAGGGATATTGTTGGCATGGTGATAGAGGATGGTTGTGAAAGCATTGGACATAGTTATAGAAGTGTGTGGATGGTAGATGGTGCAGAAAAGCATATCTTGAAATTGTTGCAAAGTTGAAAAAATGTTGTCCTCTCTCTACAATAGTTGCCTCTAGAGATTTGATGGAAAATTTGTGGCCATATTCAATATGGGTTTTTTGAGGGATTTTTAGAAAAGTGCGGTGCAGGCCTAGAGGATGTATAATGCACTCAAACTTGAATTATGTGTGCTCTCTAGTTGATTTAGGGTTTTGTAGATAAACCCTAAGGGTTTACTGTCACAACGTTCAAGCAAGATATCTATTTCAACGGTGATTTGTATTTGGCCATTGTAGGTTACTTAAGTCATAACTTAAGCCTATTACACCGTGAGGGGAACCAACCCCTTTTACCTAGTCTTTTGGTTGGTGTTGCTTATGTATCCTCTTTGAATATTGGACGGTGTGTGCTCAATGGTTACACATCCGATGACTATCGCTAAGGTCTCATGCATCACAGTTATGTTTTGAAACCTTCCTTTGGTTGCATGATGGGTGATGGAGTTTGATCAATGATTATGATCAAGCTAAAGAAGATCAATAGTATTCGCTTGCCCGCAGAGTATGTGGTGGGACCCTATCTAAACGTTGCGGGGTAGCGGGGAATGATGAAGATCAAACCAAGTTTTGATCAGATGAAGGAAAAAGTACCTAGTGGGATCAAAATCTGCAAGCAGACACGTGGTGACATATCACCTGGTCGCTTTACATCACTATTGTGAAGCGAAGTGTTAAGATGCATCCTACAATGAGTAATAAGTGGTGGGTGCTAGTGGAAGATGACACAAGTGATTGATAGGTGGCATTAGCCTACCAGCTCGCTAAGATTTTATGGGTCCTTGTCTAAAACCCATGGGGTAGTGGGGAATGGTGTAGATCATTGCATGGAGGATCTGACAAATATCACGTGGTGTCTTCACATTGTTATTAAGAAGAATGGTAGGAAAGTACCTTCAACGATATGGGATGAGTATGAATACAAGTGAAACTGGATCTATGGTGTTGATCTAAAGGGTGATCAATCTAATAGTGGTCTCTGAGTATCTTTACATTGTGAGTATGAACATTTAAGCCATAAGACGAAGTAGCAATACATGATGCTCGTAACAAACAAGATTGAAAATGAAGATTTAAAGAAAGGTTAATTTGATGATCATGTTTTAAAGGTGTCACGATGAAATAAGAGGTGACATATCGTGGCATGAAGATAAGAGATTGACAACCCAAATTTGAATGTGAAGATCATAAACGGCTAGGTTGGTACGAACAAGGGTTTCTCCTCATAACCAACACATAGGTGAAAATTAAATGTTCTACCTGCTTCTATGATCAATAAATCGAAGATTTGATTTACAGGGTGGCGACACAAATTGCTAAAGAGTATAAAATCAAAATTAGATTGAATAATCAAGAATATATTATTTGCATATCTAGTCCTAGGGTTTTGCAAATTGCTATTCTTAGCAAATTCTCTATGTTTGAATTTAATGAGTGTGAAACTTGATGTAGAGGTGGAGTGATGAAGAAGATAACAAGAAAAAACCTAGGAGAGAATCTGAACATGGATGAGAATCTCGAGGCGACAAATGAAGGTTGAAAAAGGAAAAAACAAAAAATCACTAGTTTTAGAGTTGTTTAGGGTGGAATGGTAGACATAAAAAAAGAGAGTATTGGGAGCTTCTTGAGACTGACAAAGAATGCACTAATTGATAAGAGGGGGCTGAACGTTGTGCAATTGCAAATAGGTTGCAACATAGAATTGTAATCAAATTGTAATACTCTGTATTGTAAGTCTGATTGGTGGGTGCCATTAGATACCTAGGTAGGTTCTCAAATTAGGGAGTGGGCGCTTCCTTGGAGGGGTTGCTCCTAAAACCATCGAATTGGTGTCTCCTTAGGGTTGGTTCCCTTAGAGCATTGTAATTTAACTTCATGCTTGTGAGGCTAGATTAGGACAATAGCTCCTATCATCATTTCTCACCATGGTTTTTCCCATCTTGGGTTTTCCATGTACATCTTGTGTTATGTGATGATTGTGTGTGCATATTTTTCTATTTACATGTTAAGTCTTGATCTGCACATTAAGAGTTAAAAATAATCATTCTGCACAAAGTACTTAAAAGAAAATTTTAAGATATACTGATTCACCCCCCCTCTCAATAGATTATTGTGTTACAACACAAAGGTGTGTTGACAAGGAGAAAATTTGCTATGATAGAGGAATAGCTAAAATTTTGTTTAGTTTCAGAGGTGGAACTTAAAATTGTAATTGAGGCATGCAAATATGAGAATTGGATCAAGGCTATGAAAGAAGAGTTGGAATAGATTGAGAAGAATCAGACTTGGGAATTGGTCCCAAGTCTTGCAAACAAGAATGTGGTAGGAGGGTTTTTAGGAATAAGTTGAATGGGTATGCACAAGTTGTCAAAAATAAGGCTAGAATTGTGTGTAAGGGCTACTCACAAGTGGAAGGAATAGCTTTTAAGGAGAGATTTTCTCCGGTGGCAAGGATGGAAGCCATTATAATTCTTTTGGCTTTTGCAACACATAAGAAATTCAAAGTATATAAGATGGTGTGAAGTTTGCATTCTTGAATGGTGAGTTGGAAGAAGAGGTATACATTGAACAACTAAAAGGATTTCAATTATCAAATGATGCTGATATAGTCTACACATTGAAGAAGGCATTGTATGGACTCAAACAAGATCCTAAAGCTTTGTATGTAAGATTGGATAAGTACTTGTTGTAGCAAGGATTCAAGAAAGGTACTGCAGATAGCAATCTTTACTTCAAGCTTGAGGGAGAAAAAATCTTGATTTTGGTAGTGTATGTTGACGACATTATCTTTGGAGGAAATGAAGGTATGTGCAAGAGGTTTTTAGAGGAGATGTAGAAAGAGTTTGAGATGTCAATGTGTGGGGAGATGAATTTCTTCCTTGGGTTACAAATCAATCAATCATAAAAAGGCATTTTCATTTCATAGTCAAAGTATGTCAAGGAAATGTTGAAGAAGTTTGGAATGGAGGATTCTAAATTGGTATGTACTCCTATGGTTACTATTTGTAAATTGAGAAAGACTGATGAATCTCCTAAGGCTGATCAAAGAAATTATCTAGATCAATGATTGGAGGATTGCTATATCTAGCTGCTACTAGACCGAATATCATGCATTCAACTTGTCTTGTGGCAATATTTTAAGAAGATCCCAAAGAATCTCATGTTGTAGAGTAAATAGGATATTTATATACTTGAAAGAAACTCTGAATTTTGGTGTATGGTATCTTAGGGATACTGATTTCTCCTTGAGTGCATACACAAATGAAAATTAGGTAGGTTGTACATATGAAATAAGAAGTACAAGTGGTGATGCTTTCTTTTTTGGAAGAAGATTGGTTTCATGGCTGAATAAGAAGCAAAATTCACTGTCATTATCTATTACAGAGGTAGAGTACATTGCAACAACATCATGTTGCACATAGGTGTTGTGGATGAAACAAACATTGAAGGATATCAAAGTATCATATGATGAACCTATTTCTATCTCGTGTGCTAATACAAGTGCTATCAATATTTCAATGAACCTGATAACTCATTCAAGAATAAAACATATCTCAATCCGGTATCACTTTCCAAGAGAGAAAGTTGTAGAGAATGAGGTGAAGTTGGACTATACGTCTACAAAGGATCAAGTTGTAGATATCTTTACAAAGGTTCTTCCTAAAGATAATTTTGAGTATGTCTAGCATAAGTTAGGGGTTATTGCCCCTCCTTTCAACTAGATGCACAAGTTGCTACATCTATCCAGGTGAGCATTCAAGATACATTCTTAGTCCTAGATTGATATTGAAGGCTACCTCTTAGGGGGAGTAGGTAGTAGTGTTTTGATTGGTGTAGTTAGGTGGAGCATATCTTGTGTCCCTAAGGGGAGTGTGTAGGAAAAAGAAAGCAGTAGAGCGAGCAGTGAAGAATGTACAATAGTGAGAGTTGTATGGAGAAGAGAAGTGGAAAGACAACAATTGCTTGCTGGTATTGCAAGTAGTGTCAAAGTAATGTTTTTAGATATTAAAGGGGGAGAGTAGAAAAAAATTCTATGCAAGTGATGTGTCAAATGTGAGTTTGTTTCCCTTTTCCATTGATGTCAAAGGGGGAGAGAGTGAAGTTTGAAAAATGCAAGGAAATAATTGATATCAAAGGGAGAGCAATGGTTGAAGAACTCCTCAGATAGGGGAGAGAAAGTGATGATTGTAGAGATAATATAAAGAGAAGAACATAGGTAAAGGGAGAGAGTGAGGTGTACTCCAGTAAGGGGAGTGCTGCTTAATGCTAAGTTGCTTTTGTTGTTGATGGTTTTTAGAGCTGGTGTTTCTATTAATGACAAAGTGGGAGATTGTTTCAAGTATGTTGTTGGTGTTGTCATTGATGTCAACAGGTGGTCATTGATGTCAATAGTATGGAGATTGGTAGAGTTGGAGTTGTTGGTGGTATTACCATTAGTGTTGTAAGTACTAATGCTAATATGGATGCGTTGTGTCTTGATAAGAAGGTGTTGTTGTGTTGTCATTAGTATTGTCATTGATTTCTTGTATGGTTGTGATAAAAAGTGTTGCAATTGCAGTAAGTTCACTTGGTTTCCAAGTGCTTTTGAGAAAATTTGAATAAAAGAGTGTGTAGAGTGACAAAGGTGTGTTTAGTGTAGTGCTCTGCATTTCTTCATGGTTGAAGATATGCTTGTGCGGTTTGGATGTGATGATCATATGTGTTTAGAGGTGCTATATCTAGAGTTTCATGTTCTAGATCTTGCGCTAGTGGAAGTGGTGTTTGATAGTGTGTCTATCTATATAGAAGGTTGTTTGGGAGAAATGAGATTGCTCCACAAATAAGTTTCTGGTATTGCAGATTTGGGAATGTGCTTATATTGTTTGCATCTATCTTCCCTTGGAGTTTCAAGTGTTGAGTTTCTCTGCAAGTTTAGTTCTTGTGTTGAAGTTCAATGGCAGTGTGTTTGGTTGCACACAATGAAAGTAATCTTTGTTTTAAGTGGTTGCGACAATGTTAAAGAATATTTTGATGATGTTGGAATATTTTGTGGTATTGTGTGGATGTTGTGGAGTGTTGCTATGTGGTCCGTGTGACCTATAGAAGTGTGTATGTGGTTGCTTGTAGTGTTAGTTCATGTTTGGATGACTTGGTGTGCTAGCACTATTTATGAAGGTACCTCGTGGATTGTGGATGTGTTGAGTAGTGTGGTGATGTAGATTTGGGTCCTAGTTAACCCTTGGCATGGTCTACCTTCACTTCTTTCCATTGCAGGAGTGTTTGGTGTCAACCTATTTGGTGTTGCACATTTGAGGTGCATACATTTCATTAAGGCTGACCTAATAAAGATTGTTTAGGTCATGGATGTTATAAATGAAAGGTGAATTGTTGGAGATGGGTGTGGATCTGTGTTTCAAGTGTGAGATGTGAATTTGATCAAGTGTGGTGATCTGAGTGTGAGCTTTAATGCCTATGACTCTGAATGTAGTGAGCAGAAGGTGTGTAAATTTAAATAGTGTGCTTGAAGTTGCTGGAAGTGGTGAGCCAAAGGTTTAGATGGTACAAATTTTCTGCGGTGGATTTTCTTGTTGCTCTAAGATATTGAATCTCTATGTAACAATTTCATTTCTTCTATTTGTCTTTCTTCTTGGCAATGAGCCACCTAATAGTGAGCCTTTCTTCTTTTTATGGGCAGTAAGCCTAATTGTATTTAGTGTTGTTATTCATATATATGTGAGTTAATACTCACCGGACGTTGTTTTTCCCTACTTAGGGTTTTCCATGTAAACCTAGTGTTCTCTTGTGTATGGTTATGTTTGCATTGTTGTTTCACATGTTTACATTCTACTAATGCTTAATGAGGGTTCAAATTTTGATAAGAGTTTGCAAGTTAATGAGGGATTGAATTTTTTTAATGTACAACTGATTCACCCCCCTCTGAGTTGTTATGTGCATCTAACAATTAGTATCAGAGTTGTGGTTCCATGGAGGAAAGCTTAACCACTTGAGGTAGATCCAAATGGCACATAAGAAGGGTATCAAAGCCCCTATGTTTAATGGAACTAATTATACTTACTAGAAAGTCGGGATGGAGTCCTTTTTGGTCTCTTGGATTTAGAGTCTGGGTGACAGTTGAAAAAGGATATACTATGCCTATTGCTGGTCCGACAAGTGATGATGAGATCAAGGAATATGAGAACAATGACAAAGCAAGAAATGCTATATTGAGTGAACTCAAGGAAAACTCAAGGATAATTGGAATCTTGGATTTATGTTAATAAACCAATTGAAATGAGATCCTACCAATAGTATTATTATAGGTTATCATGTCTACCCAATTTTTTTTTTTAACTTATTATACCATCTTTTCTTGTTTGAATCTAATATCTTCCTGATGATGGTTATGATACACTTATTACTAGATTCAACCTACTCATTCCCTTTGGGGATTCAAATATGTTAAATTTATCCCATATTTGGAACATACATCAATAAATTATGGGAGATGAAACACATTGCATTATCAATGACTATCCTTGATGGCACATCAAATCTTGTGATCATGGTGTTTAATATGAAGTCAATGACTAGTTTGGATGTAGCATTTCTTGTGGGGAGCCTCTTCCTATTTATAATGTAGTCAATGTACACCAACATACATTTATATATGTTTCTATATTTCTCAACAGTCTACCCTATAAAATCAATACCTTATTACTAGAATGGATCTTCAACATATATGGATGTAAGGGGGAGTGCTCATGAAAATTTTATCTTGCTGAAAAATCTCCAACAAACATCACACCTTTTGAAAAAATTAGCCACATTCTTGAATAATTTGTGCCACCAATAACTTCCTCTCATATTAACCTTATGAGAAGTACTCCTTGACATGAAAAGTCCACCACACAATCCTTGATGACATTCCTTTATGGCCTTTATGGATTTCTATTGATCTAGACAATTTAAGAGAAAATTGTCAAGGTTGCTCCATATAAATGATCTTGGAGAAGTACATATCTTTGAGCTATCAAATTTAATGCTCTTTCCCACCGATCATCTAGTCTTGAGGGACAACTTATATTTTCCAAATAGAAAATAATATCCTTATACCGACAACAAACCTTCAAATGGCATGAGGAAAGTGCTAAATCTTAATTCTCTTGATGCACTTTAGCTGCATCTCAATTTGTATCAAGCATTAATTTGGCAAGCCTTGAACTATTGCTAGCTTGGTAGTCTTCACCTCCATGTAATATTATTAGATCTTGTTGATCCATTTGCACCTTTTGATTTATACCTTTTTCTAAACAAAAAATATCTCTTACAATTGTGTGTGGCACATAGGTAATGAATTTGGCTCCTAAAATATAGGATTTGATGTTTTTGACTACCTTGACAAGGGCATACACACACTTTTTCATGACGAAATAGCTCAGTTTAACATTTCTTAGTGACTTTAAAAAAAGGGAAATTGGTTGCTCATATCCATCATTATTTTTTGAAGCAAAACAAAAATCGTGTAGAATGAAGCAAAGAAAAATAATTGAAAAGACTTGGAATAATCAAGACTTTCCAAGACTAACACTTATTTGAGTGTATTTTTAATCTCCATGAAGTAAGATACTAATTTCTTATCCCAACTAGATGATTTCCTTTTCTCAAGAACTTTGGAGATGACTTTTGTCTTCTTAGAAAAGTTAGGAGAAAACCTAATGAAGTTGATGTGTCAAAAACATGACTACATTGCCTTGACTATTTTGGGTCGAGGGATGAGATCAATTGCTTTAACCTATTTTGGATTCTCACCCCTTACATGGATACAATGTGTCCAATGATCTTGCCTTATTTCACACCAAACCTATATTTCTCAAGATTTAAGGAAATCCCATACTCTAAGCACTTTTGGAAGATCAACTTGAAGTGCTTGTAATGATCTTTTCTATCCTTGGATTATATAGTCATCTTGGTAGACCACTATTATCTTATTTATAAGCCTAGAAAAGTCAATATTCATTTCCCTTTGAAATGTTGCTCCTACATTTTTCAACCTAAATGGGATCTTGACATAAATATATGTGCCCCATGGAGTTGCAAGGCTATCTTTGGCTACTCTAAATTTTTGACCAACGAAAAACCTTCAAATTACATGAGGAAAGTGCTAATTAATAGTTCACTTGATGTACTTTAACTACATCTAAATTTGTATCAACCATTAATTTGGCAAGACCCTAACCTATAAATAGCTTGGTAGTCTTCACCTCCATGTAATATTATTAGATCTTGTTGATCCAGTTGCACCTTTTTCTTGATACCTTTTGTTAAACAAAAATATCTCTTACAATTATGTGTGGCACATAGGCAATGAATGTGGATCCTACAAGATAGGATTTGATTTTTTTCACTACCTTGATAAGGGCACACACATGCTTTTTCTTGATGGAATAGCTTAGTTCAATATTTCTTAGTGACTTTTTGAAAAATGAAATTGGTTTCCCATATCCATCACATTCTTTGAAGAAAAAACAACAATTGTGTAGAATGAATCAAAATAAAATAATTGAAAAGACTTGGAATAATCAAGTGTTTCCAAGACTAACACTTCTTTGAGTGCATTTTTAATCTCCATGAATTAATTGACTAATTTCTTATCCCAACTAGATGATTTCCTTTTCTTAAGAACTTTGAAGATGGCTTCTATCTCTTTGGAAAAGTTAGGAACAAACCTCCTAATGAAGTTGATGTGTCCAAACCATGACTTCATTACCTTGATTGATTTGGGTTGAAGGATGAGATCAATTTCTTTAACTCATTTTGGATTCTCATCCCTTCCATGGATATAATGTATCCAGTGAGCTTTCCTTCTTTCATACCAAACCTATATTTCTTAGGGTTTAAGGAAATCCCATACTCTAAGCACTTTTAGAATATCAACTTGAAGTGTTTGTAGCGATCTTTTCTATCCTTGGAGTAAATAGTCAAGTCATCTTGGTAGACCAACATTATCTTATTTATAAGATTAGAAAATTCAACATTCATTGCCCTTTGAAATGTGAGTCCTAAATTTTTCAACCTAAATGGGATCTTGACATAAATAAATGTTCCCCATGGAGCTGCAAAGGCTATCTTTGAGTACTTTGAATTTTTGACCATGACTTGATTATACCATGAGAAGCAATCCATCATTGACATTAGTTCTGACCTTTTCATTATTTGGAATAGATGGTTTGTACTAGGTAGTGGATAATTGTCCTTGAGGGACTTAATATTAAAATATCTAAAATTCACACATTTAGATTAATATCTCCATTCTTCTTTCTCATTGGGTTAAGGTTAGACACCCACTTTGAATAGCTAATTGACTTGAGAATATTGCTCTCTTTCAACTTCATGAGTTACTTTTGCATTTGAGGAGCTAGGGTGGGGTTGATGAGTCTTCGTTTTTGTTTGCATGACTTTGTGCAAGGCTCCAATGAAATTGTATGCTAGAAAATATTCCCTATATGCCTTAAGATCATCATAAGAATAGGTGAAACACTTTTTATACTTTTTAAACAATGAAATCATTATTTGCTTGTCTACTAGTCTCAACTTCTTATCAAGGTACATCATCTTAGGAGTTGATTCGGTTCATAATTTTATTCATATCTTTATCACTAACAAGTTGAATTTATTTATAACAATCATTAAGATCAAACATCCTCTCTAGGGCCACAATACCTCTTGGGATGGTATTGGTTTGAGTTGAATTATTTCATTTTCAAAGAGTCTCATCTCCATTTTCCTCCTCCACCATGGTTTGCTCGTGAATAAGCTAATTCTTAAAGTGATTAATGTAGTTCAAGATTTCATATATTTGTTTATCATCACTAAAAAAAGCTCTGAATCTCCATATACCTTTGTGCACTTGGAGGCTATGTTCAAACCAAACAATAAGGCCTCATAATCAACCACATTATTAACACATTCAAAATTCAAGTTAAAAGTGAACTTATAATTTGTGCCATCAAGTGACACCAATACAACTCATATACTATTTTTTTGACCATGCACCATTGAAATATATGTTCCATATTGTCATGACCTCTCCCTTAAAAGGTAAAATATCATTCAATAGTAGCTTGAAAATGATAATAATTTCCCTCTCATTATGTTATATATACATTGTTGAATAAAAAATGATTTTTAATTTTTTAAAATAGACTTTCCCATACAATCCTTAAGTCCAACCATAAAAACTCAATCATGGAAGTTATGTAACATAGTAGAATAAATTAAGGGAGATGTTTGGAGATGTATAAGAGTTTGACTACAATTTAACTCCCCTTCATGCAACCAATTTGAGTAATTCTGGGGTGTAATAGGTGGGAGATTCTATTTAGAAAATATAGATAAATAATGGAAGTGAGGGGGCTTAGAAGTGGGGAATGTTTCCTCCTTACTCAAATTTTGCTGTGTATGATTCTTTGTTTAGTCTTTGTTATAGAATTATCATAGGAAAACATGATTGTAGATATATCATACTAGTAGATTTAGAGAATATGCTTATGGGACATGGAAGGACCATTTGAGAAGGGAAAAGGGGCATAAATTTTCTTCAAAAGGAGGCCTTACGTGGATTTGCACCACTTTGGATCCAAGCAACTACTTGAAACATCAATTGTGC
Source organism: Sequoia sempervirens (assembly GCA_007258455.2). NCBI lineage: Eukaryota > Viridiplantae > Streptophyta > Pinopsida > Cupressales > Cupressaceae > Sequoia > Sequoia sempervirens. Next base: position 217,027,273 of record VDFB02000015.1, on the reverse strand, counting down.
TGTCTTATAATTTTCTTAAGATTATTTCTTTTGGACCACTTAATAATTAGCATTGCCATTTGGGTAATAGATTTTTGCATTGGTTTTCTTATCTTATGTCTTAGATTTATCATTGCAATTTTTATTATGATAGGCGTAGATTGATGGTAGACACATCTCATTCAACAATTGAAAATACCACTCTACCCATTTTTCATATCTATCTCACAAAATTCCATAGAGAGATATGGGAGTATTCTTAACTGTACACATCTTTTTTTTTGTGAATATCACTATTTACATGGTAGTTATTTTGATGTAACATCAAAATTAATGGTTTTTACTCTCATTTCTTATTTGTTATGGATTAGTCAAACTTGAAATTTTTCCATCTCTTGGCCTGCTTCAATACCATAATCTTCTCTACAATTTTGCTTCTAGAACTTCTAACTTTAATGTAGACATCTGATAACTTCTCCTAGAATCATCAAACTCAACATATATATAAGACAAAGAAAAATAATAAGGACTTGTTTTGGCTAGCACTAGATGTAATAAGAGGTCACAATTGATTGAGCTCTATAATCAAATTGAAAGGTCAAATTCACAAGTTAATATTATTATCTTCCCATACACACACCAAAATCAAACTTCTATGTATAAGAATTAGAGAAAAGGTTAAAGGGTCTTAATGTAATGTCCCTCATTAGGATATTCCTAATTTTTTCCTTAAAACAATAATCCTTACTAAAAATGATAATGGCTTTATAAAAAATTATGGATTTAGTATAATATTTAGATCAACAAGTCATAACATAATTCTAAAAATCAATTATATCTTGAATTATTTAGAAATGCTTTCAAAATTTCTGAATTAGAGGTTTTCATCCATAATTGAGCAATGACAATATCAAGGGTTTTCATCCTTAACTTGCCAAAAGTATTCAAGGGTTTTTATCCTTAAAACTCTTAGTTTTCCTTGGAGGGTTTTCATCCTCCTTGATCAAGACTTTGGTTGTTGTCCAAACTTGATAAGAGAAATAAGGGTTTCCATCCTTAATCTCTCATGAACTTGGAAGGGTTTTTGTCCTCCCTATTTGCAATACACTTCCTCAAATTCAAGACTGATTGCTTGATGTATTGATAGATTTATTATTATTTTATTGATTAATCTTTGTTGATTGATATTTCTTAATGGATTGATTAGTAAAGGCTTGAATGATGTTGGATTGATTCCTTTCCATTCTCTTCAAGAAATGATTTTCCTTTTATATCTAATGTTTGAGGGAGTGATGAATCTTTACCATTATCTCCTTAGCAATCTAGATATAACCCTTCATCGTTGCATTTGGAAAATAGTAATTTAATTTTAAATAAGTTAATTTTCTAACATTTTTGTTTGTTGCTAGCACCACTTTATTGTTAGATTAATTGCATTGGAGATGAGTGCTATCTTTAAATTATCTATTTGCTAGAAATAATTTGTGATCATATTTTTACAAAGGCTACGATCTAAAACTCGAGGGAATGATAGTCCACCCTTCCCAAGATTTCTTTTTCACAATCAAATTTAAATTGGGATAATAAAAAATTTCTGGTATTTCCCAAGTGGCATCCTCCATAGGTGGATTCTTCCATTTAACCAAATATTCTTGAATAGCCTTATTTCTTAACTTCTTTTCTATCATGTCAATGGTGGCTTTGGGTTTCAAAATTGATTTTACCTTGTTATCAAGTGGGGGTAACTTTGGACATGGTGTAATATGTTGACCTAACACTTTCTTGAGAAATAACACATGAAAGACATTATGAATTTGACTATTTGCTAGTAACTCCAATTTATAAGCAACTTCTCCAATCCTTCTTGTAATCTTATAATGTCTATAGAATCGTGCTTTGAGTATTCTACACCACTTCCCTTGAGGGAAGATTGCTTATAATGTTGTAACCTTAGGAAAACTAAATCTTCTTGACTTCAAATGTTCTTTTAGATCTATGACAATCAATATACATCTTTTGTTGATTTTGGGCATGTCGTAAGTTTTCTTTGAGTGTGTTTAAAATATCCATAATTTGTTTCACCAAGTTTCTTGCTCTAGGGAATCTACTATCTATAAGAATCCAATTCCCAAATTATACTTCCTTACAACCATATAGTGCCTTGAAGGGATTCATTCCTATTGACATATGATGGGTAGAATTGTAGCAACATTCTCCAAGATATAACCATTTGACCCATGTTGTTTGTTTCCCTGTGACATAGTTTTACAAATACTCTTCAAGCCATTTATTTACAATTTTAGTTTTTCCATCCATTTATGGGTGGTAGCTAGTGTTTGGGGTAAGTTCTATTTTAACCAACTTAAAGATTTTTTGCCAAAGTGAACTAAGGAATTTACAATCTCCATCACTTACGATGTTTTTGGGTAGTCCATATAGTTTGAAGATTTCTCTTTAAAGAAGAGAAAAACTATGTGTGATGCTCTATGTTTAGAAGATATAAATAAAAATTAACATACTTAGTTTATCCACTACTACACATATATAATCCTTTCCTTGAACTTTAGAAGCCCTGTGATGAAGTCAATCAAAATACTCTCCCATTTTTTATTTGGTATGAGTAAGGGTTGTAACAAATTGGCTATAAATTTTTTCTCTATCTTGTTTCTTTGAAAAACCATACATTCCTTCATATGCTTCAAAACTTCCCCTTTGAGGCCTTTCCAAGTAAATCTTTCCCTCACTTTCTTGTATGTTTATTAGTAACCTTGATGACCCACTAATGGAGTATCATGGTATTCCCTCAAAATGTATTCTTTCATTTTTTATCATGGGATTAGATATATTGGATCCTTTTACAAAATGAGCTCCTCCGCCACCTTGTACTTGTCATCTTGTCATTTTCCTTCCAATATATATTAGCTAATGCATACTTGGCATACTCAACAAGTAGAAAATTTTTCCAATTCAAAAAAATATCAATAATAGATCATAAGTAAGGTCTTCATGATAAGCAAAAACCACAACACTTTTCTTTCCCTTCATGTACTCAATATTGAAATCATAGGCTTGGAACTTGCTAACCCATTTATGTTGTCTATTATTTAGATTCTTTTGGTTCAAGAAGAATCTTAGGCTACTATGGTTGGTCTTAACAATAAATCTTCCACAAAATAGGTATTACCTAAACTTGGCTAGAGCATTCATAATAGCTTCCACCTCTTTCTCATAAATATAATATTTCTTTTTTCCCTTCTTATTATTGTGACTCTTGAAATCTATTAGATATTTATTTTGCATTAATACGACTCTCCAATACCATCTCTTGAGGTGTCAAATTCTAATTCAAATGAAATAGAGAAATCTGGAATGACTAATACTAAACAAGAACTCATTATTTCTTTGAGCTTGTCAAAAGCTCTTTGTGCTTCCTCGCTCCATGAAAAAAGAACCTTTCGTAGTTAAATTTGTCAATCAGGTAGTTAACCTTGAAAATACTCCAACAAACCTTACGCAATAGTTGAAGTCAATCTACACTAACTCCTTGGGCATTGATCTTATGCCCTAAATACAAGATTTTAGTCATTTCAAATTCACATTTAGATGCTTTAACAAATAATGATTGTTTCTCAAGTATCTCCTATACCTCATCAATATGCCTTAAGTGATCTTACCAAGTTTTACTATAAATCTATATATTGCCAAAGAATACCAAAATAAATTTCTTTAATTGTTTATGGAATATGTGATTCATGTAGGATTGGAATGTGGCCATGGCATTTGTTAGTCCATATGGCAAGACTAGAAATTCAAAATGTTCAAAATGACACCTAAAAGTAGTTTTGTGAACATTCTCTCTTCGTATTCTTATTTGGTGGCATCTGGAAGGTAAACTGATCTTAGAAAATTATATTACTCCATGGAGATCATCAATTAATTCATCAACCCTAGGGATGCGGTATCAGTTCTTGATAGTTTTTTATTAAGTTCCTCATAATACACACACCCTCATAGTATCATCTTTATTTTTTACCAATACTATAGAAGAAGAAAAAATGATAGATCTAGGTTTTATATGCTTCATCTCAAGCAATTCCCTAATTATTTTCTTATTTTCCTCATTATATCTCCTTGGGTGGCAAAAAGGTGTGGTAATGACTAGTTTTTCTCCATCTTCTAGTTCAATGGTGTGCTAAAAACCACTCCTAGGAGGTAATCTAGGTGGAATATTGCTAAAAACCCCCTATGCTTGTACAAGATAGATTGGATATTAGTATGGGTATTCTTTCCTTCTTTGGGTGAAAATCTATCAAGGATCATACATTGTGTTGCCTATTCTACTTGCCCATTTCTAAATGCTCTTTCCATCCTTTTGGATGACACAACCCTTGAGGACCCATATTATAGACCTTGTAGAATTTCTTTCTTGCAATTATGTTGGAAACGTAATTCCATCTTTTTAAATCTTGATAATATCTACCTAAATAATATAACTATTGAATTCCAAAAACCACATTTATATCACCCATATTTGCCACATAAAAATATTCACTTATTTGGTGTCTCCCAAAAGTAATGTTTAGATGTTGAATTCTTTGTGTACAAGGGGCGATGAATTTGTTAGCCATAACTACCTTAAAACCTTCAAAATTCTCAGCCTTTGATTTCATCCTTATCAACAAGCCTTCATTGATGAAGTTATGCGTACCAAAACTATCAACTAAGATAGTCATCTTTTGGTCTTGTAAAAGACTACAAATTCTAAAAAGATTATACTTGGGTACCTCTGAAAATGTTGCTAATGTACCACTTGCAAACTCTTCTTTATCTTGTTCTCTTCTTTCTTTCAAGTTCATCCAATTCTTCATCCACCATTGCTTCTATGTGGCATACTTGTCCATTCTTGGAACATTGATGACCCAAATCATATTGTTCTCTATAATTAGACATAATTTCTTCTTTCTAAGCTCATTCTTGGTTTCTTCTGCTATGTGGGATCAAGGTAATGCCCTTGGTTTCCAATTATCCTTGTTAAAGGGTTGTTTATGCGAACCCAATGGTGTATTATTAGGATAGGTATTATTTTTAGGTGTGGAAGCTTGGACCAATCCCATAAGTGATTCAAAGAGTCCTTCAATAAATAAAAACTTGAGTCTATTTTCGATAATATTTGGCACCATGACGTAGATTCTTTGGAATTATATTACATAATCTTCCATTATATCTCGTTTCCTTAGTTGTGTTAACTCCTAAAAATGCATCTCCGGGTTTTTATATCAAACCTTTCAATGAGTCTTTGTGTGATGTCAATGTATGTTACAATTAAACCATCAAAAGTGGGGAGAGTCATCTTACTTAATCTTTGCCACAAATCTTTGTTGGGTTGTCTTCCTTCTTCCCTTGAGTTGTTTCTTGATTTTGCATTATAATATTCTATAAATGGAACTTATCTTCTAAGGTCTAGATCAAGTCTTGGATATGCATCTATGCATTCATCAAATTCATTTGCTTCCATATTTGGTTCTTCTTTTCATGACTTTTGTTCTCTAATTAAGAAAGTAGGTCATGTTACTCTAGGTGGTGATCTCGATGGAGCTCTATTGTTATTTTCAGAATGGTTTGAATTAATATCTCTTCCATTGGTTTGTGTAGGCCTAAGAGCACTAAGTGTATTTTTCATATTTTGAAGTGTTTGGAGAAGAAATTGTGTTGTTTTCTCTTGTATCTACATATAAGCCTTCAATTTATTCTCTTGAATTATCTCACAATCACCAATTTTATTGCCTTTAATTTGGTTGCTAGCTACCTCTAGTTTTTTCCTTTCTCTTTCCAAGGCTCGTTGAGCTCTTTGGCTCAATTGTGTATACTACTTTTAGATCCACAAGCTCACATGATCAAGACTCTAATACCAATTGTGATGTCCCTTATTAGGATATTCCTAATTTTTCCATTAAAATAATAATCCTTACTCACAATGATAATGGATTTGTCAAAAATTATGGATTTATTATAATATTTAGATCAATAAGTCATAGTATAATTCTAAAAATCAATCATATCTTGAATTCTTTGGAAATCCTTTGAAAATCCTTTGAAATTTCCTGAATTAGAGGTTTTCATCCCTAACTTAGCAATGGAAATATCAAGGGTTTTCATCCTTAACTTGCCAAGAGTATTCAAAGGTTTTTGTCCTTAAAGCTCTTAGTCCACTTTGGAGAGTTCTCGTCCTCCTTAATCAAAATTTGGGTTTTCATCTAAACTTGATAAGGGAAATAAGGGTTTTTATCCTTAATCTCTTGTGAACTTGGAAGGGTTTTTCCTCCTCCCTATTTGCAAGACATTTCCTCAAATTCAAGATTGATTGCTTGATGTGTTGATATATTTATTGTCGTTTGCTTGATTGATCTTTGTTGATTGATATTTCTTGATGGATTGATGAGTAAAGGCTTGAATGATGCTAGATTTATTCCTTTCCCTTATATTCAAGAAACGATTTCCATTTTTTATCCAATTTTTGAGGGAGTCACAATGCTTCACCATTATTTCCTTTGCAAGAGTTACAATCCTTCATTGCTACATTTGGAAAATAATAATTTAATTTTAAATAAGTTAATTTTCTAGCTCTATTGTCTATTGCTAACACCACTTTATTGTTAGATTAATTACATAGAAGATGAGTAATATATTTAAATTTCCTATTTTCTAGAAATAATTGTAATCATATTTTTAGAAAGATTGTGATCTAAAACTTAGGGGCATGAAACTTAAGTGACCATTTTTTTTTCTGATATCATGAAAAATTGATCTTAGATGAGGAATTGAAGATAGTTGCACTGAAAATTTGAATGCATGACAAGAACAAGAGTCATACTGCTCTGAGTCTACTTTCAAACCTACTAATTTATTTTGAAAATGGTAGAGATTAAGGGATTCAAAGAGGGGGAGCACACAAAGTGCTCTAATTTTTATGAAAAAAATAACATAGCATTTGGTGTGCTCCCCCTCAAATGTTAACTTTTTTTTTAGTATTTCAAAAATTGTTTTGATGAAAATTCAGCTAACACCATGTAGTTTATGTTTGGTTTTTATACTATTTTTAAATGAATATATGTTTTTTTCCAATTTTCAAAGTGAACAAATCTTGAAAAATGAAAAATGAGCATGCTTCCCCCTATTTCTCTTGAAACTAATTAAAATTTATTTTTTTGGATGTGTATAGAATAAAGTGTAGTTTGTAAAAATGTAATTTGTTTCAAATTTCAAAATGAATAGGTAAAAAATGAAGAAAAAACTACCATACATAGGTTTCAACAAAAAATGGAAATAGTAGTAAAAGAAATTAAACATCAAAACCTTAATATATTTGAAATGTAAAAAAAATTACATAGTTAGAAAGATAAGAGAGAGTTCAACATCATTTTGGTATTTTTAAACTCAATATTGAAAGACATGTTAATTTGATGGAGAGCACACTAAATATTTATTCATTTTTTACAATCTACACAAAATATGTCTTTAGGTTGGATTCCCAAGAAAAATACAACTCTAAGGGTTGGCAATACCCAAAGCAATTACAAATATAAGTGTGTTATAATGCACTTGCATTATAGTGCACTCACATTATAACACATTCGTACTTGTGTAAAGAAAAAATCTAATTCTTCCCTCCCTCTCACCTTCTATCTTCACTCCCTTTATCTTCCTCTCTCTCTCTCTCTTATAAGCTCTCTCGCTCTCTCTATCTTCCTTTCTCCCTCTCCCCCCTCTCCTTCTTCATAGGACTCTATATCTATATCTCTATTAATCTCTCTCTCTCTCTCTATATATATATATATGCATATACTTCACCTATTTCTCCCTGTCTTTATCTTTATCTCCTTATCTCCATCTCTCTACCTCTCTCTCCCTCTCTCCCTCTTTAGATCAAGATCCCTGCCCCCTCTTTCTCTATCTTTATCTTTATCTCTTTCTTTCTCTTCTCATATTTCACTATATCCTCTTTCTCTCTCCCTCTCTACTCTCTCTCTAATCCTTTCTATCTTCCTATCTCACTCTATCTCTCCCTCTCCATCTCTATATATTGTGCTCTCTCTCCCTCTCTTCATATCTTTCTCTACATGTGTCTTGCCTAATATTTAACCCTATGGGAAGAACACAAGCAAAATTTTTTTTTGACAATAAAATAATAAAAAATCCACCATACTTGATATGGTAGTATTCTATGTAAACTAGATGGAGTTGAACACACATCTTTGTTGACATGCCGCCTAAGGGCGAGGAAGGGAAATCTATGTAAGCGTGTGTGCAAAATCTATCACACACATCCTTAAACAATGAAGGGTCATCCTAGGAGGGATTAATATTTTATAAATAAATCATCCCAAGGGGAAGGACCAAGTAGGTTGATCTCCCTTAAAGCTCATATATGATGAAGATGGTTTCTAGCCTAACTAATGAACCTGAACCCTATAATGTTTACAACATTTTTAATTACTAATTCTAGTTCAACCATTGGTATAATTGAAATACTAAACTAAAAGTTGAACAATTGCACTATTTAAAATTTAACCCCTAGAAGGATGTGCCGATGATGATAATTAATACCATAAATCCTATTCAATAATACGAGGTAATCCTATACAAACTTATAAATAATAAGAGCATTTTAAAATCTAATTTCCTTGATATCTATTATACCTTTTAAATTCCCTATGCTAAAAATTTAATATATAAAATAATCAAACATATGTAAAATATGCAATATCAATAAGACTAAGGTATTTAATTTTTGTATATATATAATGCTTCACTAATTATAACTTAGGATTTTATTTGAGTTTTCATTATTGTAATCCTCATTCCCAAAACATTGCCTAATGTCCAAGACTTCCCACATTTTAAATATATTTAGTAAATATATTATTATGACATTAAACTAATAAAAGTTTGACATTTGATTCTCTCGAGGTTTAAACAAACCTATAACATGTTGAAGTCCATTGATCAATTAGGTTTTAACTATGACATCCTATTCAACCCACTTTCAAAGGACAACATCGATTAACCCCTTTAGGGTCTTAACACTTGAATTAACAATTGATTAATTATGATGGGAATGTATGCATTAAATACACATGATATATACCTTATGATTGATTTAAGTCTCCTATTTTTAGAACCATAAAGTAAACATCTTATAAATTTATCTACTATACCTCTATAGATATATGATGATTTAATAGTCGATTCAAATTTCCTTGATTATTAAATTAATGTTTATTTATTTATATCTAGATATGATACACAACTTTAATTGTGATTGTATTATAACCATCATTATATATATACCTCCATCTTTTAACAATGTATATATCTTTGATAACACAATTACATTTAATATATATATTTCCATAAAAGATAGTTGAATGACACTTACACTTATGCATTATATATATTAACATGCCATATACAATAATTAGCTAGAGTCTCTTATTGCTATATTATTAGTCTAAGAAAACCTTTACACTGGCCTGTTGTATTAAAATATGAGATCTACAATAATCACCATATTTAAGACCTCATATATTAACTATATAACATAGTTATATTTTTAAATATAACTACACACCAATTAATTTAGATTCCCTAGGAGCTAAAGTATGGGAGCACTTAATTTCTACCTCCTTCGACTAGTGGTACGACTCCTTTACACCCTAAAATGACTTGAGGGATATCATTATTTTGTTTCCTTTATAAACACCCAAACTTTGTGAGTTCATTCATGTTTTTTTTTTCTCTTCTATATAATTTACAATCTGTCATATCGTTTTCTTTCAAATCAAAATATATAGGTATATATCTGGTATTTAAAATTGATACTATGTTGGTTTATTTTTTATGGAAATCATAGAGTTTTGATTATAAGGGAAAAATAGGTTTTGAAGGGACCTGAAACCCTTTACAACTTTAGACACAAAATGCCACTCAAAAGATACAACACTAGACAATCAACAACATCCAAAAACCCAAAAACTACAAAGGAAACAAACAACTGCTCAAAAGATAAACAAAGAATACTAGCAACCAAACAACAAAAAACCCTAGTGAAAAAGTAGAGCTAAACCACAAGTGCAGTCTTCTAACCACCATGAAAAAACTTAACAAAAAATCGAGAGGACTAATTATGCTTAGGAAGACCTCTCTTCCTTCTTGGCACAACCATCCAAGAAAGATCATCCTTTGAAGGATTAGAGCAAGGGGAGGATGAGGGACAAGCCACCAAAGTACCTGAAATGTCACTCCCACAACCAACAATAGCAATAGGAGTTGTAGATAAACTTGCAGTCACAACACCATCAACATAATCATTAGCAGCAACAGGAGCAACCTCACCAGTTGCAACAACAATAGTAAGCAAACCAACCACATTAGTAGCAGCTACAGACAAACCAACAGCTGCAGAAGGACCAACAACACTAACAACAACAAAAAAACTAGAAGCCCCAACAACAACTGTAGAAGACCCAACAACAACAGTGGAAGGCAACTGCGAACCATCTGTAGAAGAAGCCATGACTTTAGGGGCCAAGATATCATCCCTAGAATTATCATCCAAAGATTCTCCCACAGTAAGATGCTCACAAAGAACATCTTTCCACCAAGTAGCATAAATCTGACAATATTTTTGATAGTCATCGACCTAATGACCTATAGAAAAGCATCTCCTACAACAGAAAGGAAGTCCTTCATAATCAATAATTTGAGACCATGGTCTAGCCCCCACCATCAAAATGACCTCCCCAGGTAAATATTTTGAGGTATCAACGTCCACAAGAATGTTGGCAAAGGTAGGATGGTCATAGATAAGAGAAGATGAATCAACCATAATAAACCTACCAATAGCATTCCCAATGGAATCAAAGCAAAAAGGAGTCAAAAATTGAAGAGCAAGTTAGGAAGTTTGACCTAGGTAGTCTTGAACAACACTAATAGATTCATAAAGAGGATTGAAAGAAGGGAACCAAGGCTGGAGAGAAAGCGAGTGCTTTCCCCACAATCAAACACCCCCTTCCAACACTCGAGCCCTATCCTCCTCAGATTGAAAGACAACCACAAAAAACCCCTAGTTGAAGGATAGAGTTCAATCCTATCCTCAACAATAGGTCTCCAAGACTCCAAAACCCATTTGTGCAAATTTTGGGGGGAAGGCCATAAACCATTAAATCTACAAATAGGAGAAAAATGAGAAATCATAGAGCTATAATGTATATAATTTTTTTTTAGACATATATATGAAACTCTGTTTCAATAACATATAAATAAATGTTGAGTTATAAAGTACAATATTTGCATACAATTGTTATATTCTTGTCAAATAATCTTTTTAGAATGAGCATCCTATAAATATCCATATTCTTTGTTTGTGTGTTAAATGTAGTTTTATTTATCATTGTTTATTTCTATATTAATAAGATACAAAAGACTATCCTAAAACAACATAAGAAAAATATATATGTCTAGACACTTAAAAATGTTTCGAGCATGCAAACAACATTTTTACACTAATTTGCATCTTTCCCACATAATTGAATAATTTTTTAATTATTTAATTATTTCTTAATACCACTTTCTTCTATTTATTAAATAATTTTATATTATTTAATTAATTCACTTTATCGTATTAATTTAGTAAATTTTTATATATTTAATTACTCACTAATTCCCTTTTCCATCTATAATTAAATAAATTGTTATTTATTTAATTATTCATTTCTCATTTTTATTCTATAATTAAATAATTGTTTTCAAGTTATTTAATTATTCATTTCCTTCTTTTCATCTATAATTAAATAAATTTATATTTATTTAATTAATCCTTTATCTTTTTTCATCTATAATTAAATATTTTTTTTAAACAATTATTTATCGTTACTTTTCATCTATAATTAAAGAATTGTTTCCAATTATTTAATTACTCATTTTCCTCTTCCCATCTATAATTAAATAATTGTTTCTAATTATTTAATTATTTATCTCCATCTTTTCTTATATAAAAAATTAATTATTTAATTATTCATGCACCACCCCCTAAATTAAATAATTGTTGCAATTATTTAATTTATCTATCCTTATATCTCATTTAATTCATTTGTCCATATCACAATAATTAATTATTTCAATTAATTATTGTTCCCTAACCAATCTCCACCATTGATCATATTTCATCATCTCTTAATCCTCACCGTCAATTTAATTTGGATTTCTATAAAATCAAGCTATCAACTTAATTCCAATCTTAACCACATTATTTGAGATTTTGCTATCAATCATTCATCTTGAGGAACCACATTCTTTGAAATTTTTCTATCAATCATATCATTTATCTTGAGGAACCACAATCTTCAATATTTTTCTATCATCCATCTTGAGATCTTGCTATCAATCATCAACATTGAGCTTATCATATATCTTGCACACTACATATCTAAGAGCAAACAAGCAAAATTGAGAAGAGCAATAGAGGAGAATTAACTTTGGCATAGGAATTAAGGTATCATTGTTTTATTGTTTTGATTTCCTTTGTCATCTTGTGCTTCATTTTTAGATTATGGTCTCTATGGCTTGAATTTAGGTAGTTTTGTGGTTGCTATTGCTGATTCATTCATCTCCCTCAATTTTCCTAGTTGAAAAATTTGGCATAGGAATTGAGGTATCATTGGTTTATTATTTGGATTTATATTGTTATATTGTGCTCCATTGTCAGATTAGGGTCTCTATGGCTTGAATTTACGTAATTTTGTGATTTCTATTGATGATTCATGCTTTTACCTTAATTTTCCTAGTCGAAAAATTGGTGAACTTCTTGTGAACTAATCAAAATTTGTGTGAATTTTAAGAAATTTTAATTTTTAGAAAATGCACTACAATCATTTTGCTCATTACCGCAAGTGTCGAAAGAAACACCACAATCATCAAAATTTGCAATGCATATGTTTAGTCCAAAACTACATCAAACTATTGTGTGATGCGTGTGAGGTTTTCTCCATTGCATTCATCACACTCTACACCACTTTCGTCATCTTCAACACCACATCTGACTATGATTTTTGTAAATTTCAAAATTGTTCAATTATTACTGTTGTAGATCATTTTACAAGGTTTTGATTACTTTTCTGACATGTCCTGACAATGATCTTATATTATATGGGTTGTTATATTTAGTGTTTTTTGTCAAATTTAATGTGTTTTTAGGACTAGATTTGTTGTACTGTATTTGTTTCATCCTACACCACAATCATCAGCTCCTGTGCCACATTCATCTTCCTTTGTGCCAAAATTATTGGTTTCTGCACTACATCTATTGAATTTTGCACCACATTTGACTACCAAGCAAAAAGAGGGTATCAAATTATGTTTTCTATCTTTCTACTTTTTGCGCTTAATAGGGTAGAGTTTTCTTGTTGCTAATATCTGATTTTTAGTTGTGTGGTGACTATTGGGAGAAGACTTTGAAAAAATATTCTAATCCAATTTCTCACATGTTCCATTGTGTGTTTGTGATTTTTAATTTAGGAACATTTGGAATTGGTGCTTAAAAAGAAATCGTGTCTTCTATGTCTTGTGCACTTGTACACATGTGAGTCAGTTACTAAAAGTGTGTTGTCTACGTATCCTCTCCCCTTGTGCCATATGTGAATCTTGATGATGAGAAAAAACAACACTGTGTTGTCTACATATCCTCTCCCCCTATGTTACATGCAATTCTTAGGTGATGAGAAATAGTAACACACAATCTTTCCCTTTTTTATTTTTGTAGGAGGGCTGCCTTGGAGTTCACCCTAGGGTTTGACCTCAAGCACGTATCTTTAGTGGTCTATATAAAGGGACAAAATCTGAAAGGTGAGCTAAATTCACTTGTGCCATGGAGGCAGGCCTTTGTGGTCCTAGGTGATTCCAAACATGGCTTCACTATTTTGGTCTCCCATTGCTACTATGTCATGGTGTTCTTAGGAGTTCCTCCACTATGAACCATTATTTTAGAAGCCTAAGACCTTTTGGTCATATACTATATATGGTGCAAGGGATGTGGATCGTACCTTGAAGTTACTCACCATGTACAATCCTTGGTTGAGGTGACACGGTTCCTTGCTAGGATTCCATCCTTTCAAGGCAAGGGGTGTTAAGGTGGTACATGACCTTGGCATACCCTAGCTACCAACTCGTTTGATTTGTATTAATAGACAAGTGTGGTGGGCCTACTATAGTAGATAACTTATTACTACTAGCTAGGTTGTGCTTGTTTGCAGTGTTTTTGAGCTAATGATTAGTGATTTTTATGGAAGAAAACTTGTAAAATACCTCATTATCCAAGAGTTAAAGAGTAAAATCATCCAAATCTATATTTTGAGTGTTTGTTGTGTTTTATGACCAAATCTAGAAACTACCCAAAATGAAAAATCATTGATTTTAGGTCAAAAAATAGTCCACATTTTTCAAACAATGAACCATAACTATTAAATTTTGAGCCGCATCTATTAGATATTAAACCACAACTTTTAAACTCTAAGCCACATCTGTTAGAAATTGAGTTTCAACTATCAAATCCTAAGTTGCAATTGTCAGTTTTTGAGCCACATTTATAAGTTTCTAAGCCACATCTATCATATTCTAAGCCATGGCTATAAAAAGCTAGAACACCACATCTATGGTTTTTAGCACCGCATTTGTTAGATCACAAAATATTGACTTAATTCCTAAGCATCCAATTTCCAATCTTAATTTGGATAGTGACCATACATTACTACCTGAGACTTGTTTAGTTTATCTAATGCTTTCATCGTATTTACCATTTTCCTAGTTTAGCTTGCATCTCCTAGTTTAAAATTTTCCATCCTAGGTCATTCATAGTCACCTTTGAGGCTTGAAATTGGGAATCTTATCAGACCATAGTCACATATTTGGAGTGTGTTGACCTTGTCATCATTTATCTATCTTATCCTCAAGTTGAGGCTTAAACTTATGATTCTAGTTTAGGTTCACTTTTATCCGATCATCATCCTAGTTCTTGTCCTTATTGAGGTCTTGATATTTCGATTCATTACCTTGGTCCATCAATGCTTTCCTAGCATCCCTTTTCAAGGTCCAAAGTCACATATCCAAAAATCCAAAAACATATTCTAGTTGCATTGTCATCTTGCATCCTTTAATCCAAAAATACCAAAAACATAACATAGCCTCATTATCATTTTTCATCCTCATCCTTAGTTTGCATCCATACCAAAAATCACAAAATTCAAAAAAAATAGAAATCCAAAAAATTCACAAGTCTTATATGGTCCAAACTAGGTCACAAAGGAAACAAAGAGAAATGGATTACTCAAATGACCCCCAATTTTAATCCCACTAGCACCATGAATTTTGGGTCATCCTCAAATGAACCACCCAAGTCATAATCTCAAATGGAAAATACTTTGATAATCTTACCTTGCATGATGTGGAACAAGGATTAACCCAAGAAGAAATTGACAATGCTTCCCAAGATACTAGGATATTGCACATTATAGAGGAGCTTGTAGCAATTGATTTGAATAGATACTTTTTACAACTTGCTCAAAATGGGGCTAAACATCCTGCTGGTTTTAACATCTCCACAATCATAGGGTCACCATCAAGCAACAAAATCTAAAATTAAGGTCATGTCCATACAACACTCTCATCAACCCATCACACTTCACAAAAAATTCACACTAGCATGCCACTTGAAAGAACTATACATAACACAAAAAATGTTAATATACCTCCTACTTCAAGATTTGGGAAAAAAAAGAACAAATACAATATCCCATACACTAAGTCCCTCATCAACAAATCCATTTGCTACAACATCTCATACCATGGGTACATAATCCACTAATCCTTTTACCACATCATCATCTCAAACTACCGCACCATTAACCAATACCATATCCATGGGTCAAAACACAAAAATTTTAAATCAGCCCACTAAGACATGAAGGATACATATTTCCATTGCAAAAACACAACCCCAAATGACCAAAACTACACCAAACATGAATACAAAATTTGGGTCAAATCCTAACATCAATCCAAATCCACCTCAACAAAAAATCAATCCAAACCCCAACTTCACACAACAATATCACCAAGCGAATCCAAATTCATTTCAATATCACACCAATACAAACATCACATTCCCATCTCACTCATAGAAAACCAATCCAAATCCATATCAACAAAACATCAATCCAAATGCCACATTCACATCAAATTTCCAAAACCCAAATCCATCTTCCTCATATAATCACCCCAACATATTTAACACAAACATGAATCCTTCCATCTTGAACACAGGCCATCAAAATGCCAATCCATTTAAACCAAACATGGGTTATCAACACACCAATACAGTCACAAATACCACAAACACATCATCATCACCCATGGACACTTTAGTGCAACAAATTTAAACATTGCAACAATAAATCTCCAATATGTAAATAACTAGGACAAAGAAGACCTACTCCATGGAAGACTTATATCCATATCCTTTTGATCATAGTATATGCATGCCCCCCTTTCTCCAAAATTATAATATGCCAAACTTTAACAAATATAAAGGGAGGGGAGATCCAATAGAACATGTGCAGTAAGAATTTCACACCACTTGCCTAGAACTTGCATTTGAAAATACATATCTAATGAGATTGTTCCCACAAATTCTCATGAGACATGCTTTCAAATGGTTTGTGCATCTACCTCCTGGAATAAGGACATGGAATGAGCTAGCTGAAAAATTCATAGCACATTTTTATTACAATATTGAGAGTGACATGGCTATTGTGAAATTATGTCACACAAAAAAAGATGACAGAGAATAATTTACCTCTTTCTTCCAGAGATGGAGGAGCATGGATAGTAAGTTCTCATGTCACATACATGAGAAATAGTTGATGCATATCTTTGTTGAGAATCTTAATACAAATTAATGCACCAAATTCAAATTCATTTTTGCACTACATTTGTGGATGTTGTTGAGAAAGGTGTCTCCATTGAGAAGGAACTTATTACAAAAGGATTGATCAAAATTTTCAATAATAATCAAAATAACTAAGAAAAACTTAGTGATAAGAATAAATTTTTGTCTAAAAATAAGAATGTCACAAATGATGGGGTAGTAGATGTCAAAGTGATAAACAAAGCTAACTCGATCATTACCCTTAAAGGGACAATGAAATCAAAAGGTGGTCCACCGTCTACTCATGAACAGATGGCTAACACAATTCAAAATAATCAATGTAAAGGTCCTCCAAGAAACAATATTCAAAGACGAAATTACACCCCCTTAGGGGAATCTATTGAATCAATTTTGAAGAAACCATTGCAATAAAATGTCATCCAACTTTTGAAAGTTATACACTATGAACCATGGCCTTTGAAATCATCCCGGTGAAATGATAATGACTTTTGTGAATATCATCAAACCAAAGGACATAAGACATACTCATGTTACAAATTGAAGAACATAATTCATGATCTCATTGACCAAGGTGACATGTCTGTAGATAATCCATAATGGTCCTCAAACAAAAACCATACAGTATTCAAAAATCCTTTACAAGATCATAGGTTGGGAAAAAGCCTCTAGTTCAGGGACTAATTCAAAGGACCAATCCATTTATAACCTTGTTACATATGAGTATAATGGGTATGTGCAGGATCATGATAGGCCAAAAAGTGGCAATATGATGGGTATGTGGCTGACGACTTTTCTTTACCCAAAATTGATGAAACAAAAAGGGTTTTTGAAGGAGATTCTCAAGTTTCCACCAATATAAATTATGATTTAGTTTGAATTTAATAATTAATTATTATTCATTTTCTATTCAAATTACAACTAAAGTCTTGATTGATAGATTGATTGAAAAACATCTATATCTTTCAAATGGTATCACATTTTTTGAATCCAAAACATGCGTCACATTCTATGCTTCACATACTATAGGATTAAAAAAAGAAAAATTAAATTTCATGAAGTTTTGACAAAGTTAAGGTGGTCAGACATACGAGTTTTTATATTTTTTAAAAGTTGTAATAAAAAACATAATTAATTATTTACTTGGAAAAAAATTACAAAAAAATATACATCACATCGGCACATGAGTCCTCTACTTATATCTAAAATATTATAAAAAAATATTATCATTTTATTCTGGTTAGGTGGTCGACAGACACCTTATTTTTTCCCTGAAATTTAAGTACTATTGCATTGGAATTTTAAATTTTCACAAAATAGTTTTTTTTTAAAACAAACCTAGTAGTTTAGAAACTACATTCAATTTGCTACAGATTCTATTGTTACATATTTTTGAAATAATATAGATAACTTATTCAAATTTTTACATCAAGTTACCTAACTTTGATTTTTCTATTTTTTTTGCCACTTAAGGGCCTGTTTTTTCCATGATGATCCTGCACATACCCTAATATTAATAATATCTAGTCATTTGACAACAATATTTCCATAATCACCATAAAAAATTCTAGAATTTTTCATTACAACTCGAAGATCCAAAGTGACTCTACAAGGGCCCCCTTCTAATTCACAATCAAAAGCTCAGTACAATCTCTTACATCATCTAGGGAAAACCCTTGCACAAATATCCATTCTTGAGTTACTTCGCATCTCCCAAACATAAGGCCATTCTGGATAAAGCCTCGCAAGAGTCATCCATTCCCACAAACCTTAATGCTAGTCAATTTTAGGCCATGGTAGGATACTTAGCCACCACCCATCATGTTACATTTATTGAACATAACCTTCCTTCACAAAGACCTGATCACAACGATCCATTACACCTTGAAGTATTCATTAACAAACAGAAGATTAGATGAGTCTTGATAGATGGTGGAGCAAGTTTGAACATATGTACTTTAAAATTGGTTACAAAATTTGGATTCTCTAAGGCTTGTATAGACATATCTAGGAGAATTGTCATAAGGGCTTATGATGATGTAGATTTCTCTTCCAAGGGTGTGATTTCACTTCTTGTAAGATTTGGACTTGCTTTTTAAGCTATTGTATTCCAAGGACCTTGTATTTAGATCTATCATATAACCTTCTCCTTGGTCACCCATGGATTCACACCATGAAGGTCATTCCTTCCATATACCATGAATGCCTTAAATTCCCTTATAATGACACTGAAATCACAATAGCAGGTGATCTTGATACCTTCCAATACTATAGAAATCTGAAAGGAACACTTGAACTTCATGTGGTCACTAATTGGGAAGTTTTAGCTTCTGCCTCATCTCATTACATTGACCCATCCTCTCTATCTACATTGTCCACTCCATAATTCCCTCTTCTAAACTCAAGGTCCAAATCCATGACATAAGATGTGGAGAATACAACATTGAGATTTCCTATTGCATTGGCAAGCTACCCATGTCATTGAAATCTCATGGAAAACCACATCCTATACAAAAAGACACTAAAGTCATCATTCACCACCCTCCCACTACCTTTACCAAGTGGGGTGAATTAAGCAAAGAAACCATAGATGAGGAAATTTATACATGGATCTATAAGGATGACGAAGATATTGAACTCATACAATTACGAGTTGAGCAATATGGAAAATGTTTTGAGATCATGAAACAAAAAGGTTATGATGGACATCTAGTGGACTTGTGCCACACAAGAAGGGAATGACATGATCCCTACTACCTAGCAAGCTACCAAAGACAAAAGTGTTAGGGTATACACTATTAAAAGTGAGTCCTCCTCATACTAAGTTACTATCAAGTGAAGACACTAAAGGATGTCAAGACTTCTAGGGAAAATACTGAGACCGATCCCCCCAAAATTAAAAATTGATGGTTGAGCTTAGATTGAAACCTTTTGGGACCTTGATGATACCTTAGTATTCACCATATCTAACCTATCCTTAAGCTTTACTAATATTGATGATGAGTTACCCTTAGTTTACCTGCAATTGATATATTGAGACTATCAAGGACCTTCAAGCTTAGACATATTAAAAAATGATCAAGCGATAGCTGAGTATGGGAATTCAAGAAGGAATACCTAACAGGGATCACAAAGTTAGATTCTGTAATAGATCTGGATACCATAACTTAATTTGGGGAGTCCACTTCACCCTTTAGTCATAAAAGTGAAAAATAAAAAAGAATAGGTCTCTAGGTGAAAATCAAAGACAAATTTAGACCATGAAAAGGTAAAAAGAAAGGACATATCCAAGGGTGAAGACCCCTCTAAGGCACCCAAGGATGGAGGTTTGGAAGTACTCCCTAAAAATTAAGAGAGATCACCATTTCTAGTAGATAAATCAATAGAAGTAAAAATTGGTACTGACGACAATCCTAGAATTGTTCACCTTGCAACATCCTTGACAAAGACCAAAAAAATAGAGTTCAGTGCCTTATTTTTAGCAAGGAAAATTAGATTTTCTTGGTCATATGCTGGCATGCCTGGGTTAGATCTTGAGTTAGTTTTGGATCATTTCCATTGTCCCCAAATAAAAACCAATCAAGCAAAAGTTGACGAAAATGCATCTCTAGATCGTACTCTTAGTGAGGGCTGAGTTGAAGAAGTTATTGGATGTTGGCTTCATTCAACCTATAGATAATGCAAAATGAATTTCTAATATTGTATCACTAACCAAACCAATTGGAGGAATTAGATTTTGCACAAATTTCAGAGATTTAAACAAAGCTTGTCCCAAAGATGACTTTATGTTGCCAAATATAGACATTATAGTAGACCTAATAGCAGGATATGAAATGTTCACTCATGGATGAATTTTTAGGTTATAATCAAATCAAAATTGATCTTGAAGACCAACACAAGATGGATTTCACTTGCCCGTGGGGTACCTATTATTGGATTGCCATGCCCTTTCGCCTTAAAAATGCTGGAGCTACATATTAAAGGGCTATGACCATAATTTTTCATGACTATATGTAAACACTCATGGAAGAATATATTGATGACTTGCTAGAAAAATCCATTTCAAGGGATAGTCATCTAGATGTATTAGACAAGATCTTCACAAGATTGGAAGAGTACAAGGCCAGATTAAATCCAAAGATGTGTGTTTTTGGGGTGACTTCCAATAAATTACTAGGATACATTGTGTCTCACAGAGGTATTGAGGTTGACCCTACAAAAGTGAAAGCTATTATGGATATGCCTCCACTAACAAATACAAATCAGTTACACAGTCTCTAGGGAAAACTAAAATCAATAATCAACTTACCTAGGCATGGAAGAAAGTAATTGTTTGATAAATAATAATTAGATAAAATCTCAAAACATTGTTGATTATTCTAGTAAAAAGTGCATCAATTATGTTGGATAGACGTCGCCTTTCATGATATATGTATTTATTGAGGGCTCCTTGAAATCGTAATGGACAGTTTTATGAAAATGAAAATTATTCTAGGTCTCCCTGAAGATTTGGGGTTGCAATGCCTCATAAAGGTTCCGTACAAATTCCACAACCACTTTAGGACCATTTCCAAGCATTCGAACATTGTGTTGAGTAATCCCTACTTCTATAAAGAGGGACAATGCCTTAATAAGTGTGAGGAGGGAATTGCTACTATTCAGTGAACAACAAGTCCATTGGAAGTAATTATTTACTACCCGCTTGGGAACTGATGGGCAGCGTTACCTCCAATCCTGAGAGAAATTAAATTAGAGTGGACAAAATTTTGTGTATATAGGTGTGTCTACGTCAGATCAAAACAAAATCTAGTTGTGATTGGGTTCCTCAACAATTGCAATGGAAGAAGAGGTGTTTTGATATTTGATTTTTTATCTAGCAGATGGTGGGTTGGTGCTAACATGCCTTCCCTATTGATTTTTTGTAGCTCAAAAGGTGGGATATGGAGTTGTTTTAAAGCAACTCGAGTTGGATATGCTTTAAATCACTTTAAAGCAACTCGAGTTAGATATGCTTTAAAACAATTCGATTTGGATTTTCAGCAACATCAGGATTTTTATTCTTTAATAGAATGTTTTTGAGTTTGTGAGGATAAGATAAATCCAAGAGTGATTTTATGTGTAATTAAAGCCAAAGAAAGCAAGGAAAGATTCTTTCCTTGCACACTAAGTAAAGTAGCTAGGCTCTATAAATGTAAGATTGCTGTAGAAAACTTATATTGTATTTTCAAAAGAAAAGTTTGCTGTTAGGCTAAATAGAAGATCCAACATTTGCAGGTTTTTCTCTTCATTGGGGTTTCCTGGGTAATTTTGTGTTTTTGTGATTTGCTTGTTATTTTTGCTTCCGCTATTATTAGCTGTTAATTGACCTAGTTGTATTAATTGTTATAAACTAGATATTTGATTACATTTTGTGACTTTATTGGGAAATTAATCTATTGCTGGGTTATAAAAATTAACATGGTATCAGAGCTCTAAAATCTAAATACAAAGCCAAGATTTGTGACGTAGATTTCAAGAGAAAAAATTAGATTTTCGTCTACAGTTCTTTTGTGGCTATGGCAACCAATGTTCGATACGAGGACAGGCTTGAGGGCACGTCTAACTTCTTGTAGTGGAAGGTTCGGATTACCTCTGTTCTCAAGGAGAATAGGCTATGGCTATATGCTAGTACAAAAGTGACACCACCAACAAATGATCTTGTTGCCTTAGATTCACATGAAGTCAAAGAGGCCAAGGCTTTGAGGATTATCTTGGATGGAGTAAGAGATCATTTAATTCCTCATTTATCAGGGAAAGACATCGCCAAGGAGATGTGGGATACACTCACAAAACTTTATCAAAG
The DNA here is from genome assembly GCA_007258455.2 of Sequoia sempervirens. Taxonomy (NCBI): domain Eukaryota; kingdom Viridiplantae; phylum Streptophyta; class Pinopsida; order Cupressales; family Cupressaceae; genus Sequoia; species Sequoia sempervirens. The sequence goes on along the minus strand of VDFB02000015.1, from coordinate 217,004,459 downwards.
CAACTATTAGAGTCGTAAGATGATGCTCAAGGAGAAATTGCATAAAACCAAGATGTCCAAAGGCGAGAGTGTGACCTCTTACTTGTCCAAGCTGACACAGGTCAGGGATGAGCTTGCTACTATTGGAGAGACAATTGATGAAGATGAGTTGGTGCATATAGACTTGAATGGTTTTTCGAAGCACTGGGAAGTGTTTGTCAAGTGTGTTGTTGGTAGAGATCGACTACTTGATTGGGAAAGAATTTGAGATGATTTTGTTCAGGAGGAGATCCATGAAGGTGCTCATCAAGGAGATCAAACGAAGAAGGGTCAAGACAAAGAAAATATTGCTCTTGCAAGAAAGGGTAAGAAGAAGTCCAATAAAGAGCAAACGAAAGGTTCTTCTTCCAAAAGTGGAAGAATAAAGATCTGAGCAAGATAAATTATTTTTGTTGCCATCAAATGGGTCACTATGCCAGTCAATGTTTGAATAAGAAAAATAAGGAGAAGCAGAAGAAGAAATTTTTTGCTACAACAGAGGTGGATGAGTTTGCATCACAATTTGAGAATGAGTTTTCACTCATTGCCTATCTCTCAAGTTCAATTGCCAATAGGGTATGGTATATTGACAATGGGGCTTCTTGCCACATGACCTGAGTTAGAGAATGTTTCACAAAGTTGGAGGAGAAGAAGCTGGATTTCTATATTGAGCTCAGAGACAATGCCAAGTACCATGCAACTGGTATTGGTGCTGTCAAGTTTCAGAGGGAGTCTAGCAAACCTTTGTTGGTGGAGGATGTGTTGTATGTCCTTGGCATGACAAATAATTTAATCTCAGTTTCTACTTTGGAAGAAAATGGTTACATCGTGACCTTTGAGAGGGGAAAAGTCTATATTCATCCCAAAGATTCCAAGGTTGCAAAAGTGATCGGTGTCAGGCATGGTAGCTTGTTTTGGTTATAGTTTGATCCAACACATGCGTTGGTTAGTAGTTGTAAAGGGATAGGAGAATTGTGGCACATGAGGATGGCTCACCTTCACCATGGAGCACTTAATATTATTAAGGAAATAGTGATGGGGCTGCCTAAGATGAAAACAAAAAAGCATGAGGTGTGCAAAGGCTGTGCACATGGGAGATATGCCAAGACTAGTTTTCCAAACAACGACATAGATCTGAAGGGATTTTGGATCTTGTACACTCAGATGTGTGTGGGCCCATGTCAACAACATCCTTGAATGGGTACGAGTATTTTGTTACTTTCATTGATGACTTCTCTAGGAAGACATGGATATATTTTCTGAATAATAAAGATGAGGTCTTCAGTAGGTTCAAAGAGTTTAAGGCTCTCGCGGAGAACCAAACAGGGAGGAAGATCAATATACTAAGGTATGATAATGGAGGCGAGTATACCTCAAATTCCTTCAAATATTTTTGTGCTCAGGAAGGTATCATGAAAGAGTTAACAATTATGTACAACCCGCAACATAATGGGGTTGCTGAACGAAAGAATAGGGCTATAGTTGGAGCAGCCAATGCCATGCTTCATGATCAGGATTTTCCTTGGTTCTTATGGGTAGAAGCTTGCAATACAACTGTGTATCTACAAAATAGGAGTCCTCACAAAGTGTTGGGAAAGTTGACTCCAGAAGAGGCGTTCACTCATAAGAAACTAGATTTGGGGCACATTCACATCTTTGGATGCCTTGTGTATTGTTGCATTCCTGTTGAGAAGAGAACCAAGTTGGAACCTACTATAGAGAAGGGTATCCTTGTTGGGTACAGTGAAACTTCTAAGGCTTATCGAGTTTACATTCCTACTCTCAGGAATACAGTGGTTCACAGAGATGTGAAGTTTGAGGAAGAGAGTCTCTTTAGAAGTCAAGCAACTTGATGAATGAGGAGGAACAATCATCCACGGTTGAGGCAACACAAATTCCTCAAACCTCATTCACGCAAGCTGGAGAGTAGAGCAAGCAGGCCGAGTAGGTTGATCAGAAGGAGGAACAAATAATTCCTTAGATTCTTATTACTGAGAAGAGAAGAAACAAGGTAGCTGAGCAGACATTGAGAGAGGCTCAAGAATATGTAGGTGATCCTCAAGATTCAGTTAGATAGAGAAGGGCTCCCAGATGTTATTCTAAGTATGTAGCACTTATGAGTGAATTAATTGAAGTAGAGCCTTCCAGGTTTCAGGAGGCATCCCAACATCAAGTGTGGAGAGATGCCATGGTGGAAGAGTATTCTTCCATCATGAAGAATAGTGTGTGGGAGGTAGTACCATGACCAAAAGATAAGTTTGTGGTGGGCTCGAGATGGTTGTATAAGATTAAGCATGCTGTAGATGGTAGTGTGGAGAAGTTCAAAGCCCAATTTGTGGCTAAGGGGTTTTCTCAGAAGGAAGGAGTTGACTATGATGAGACTTTCACTCCAGTAGCCAGGTACTCATCTATAAGAGCTATCATTTCTGTAGCAGCACAAATGGGTTGGAGGATTCACTAGATGGATGTAAAAATGACCTTCCTCAATGAAGCGATTGAGGAAGAGATTTACATAAAGTAGCCAGAAGGATTTGAAGTACATGAGAGGGATTCTCATGTATGCAGGTTGAAAAAAGCACTGTATGGACTCAAGCAGGCTCCCAGGGCATGGTATTCACGTATTGATAGTTGCTTACAAAGTGTGGGCTTCATCAAGAGTGAGGCGGATCCAAACCTGTACTATGTTCAGGTGAAGGGAAAAATTCTCATATTGGTGTTATATGTTGATGACCTATTTCTCACAGGGTCAGAGGAGCTCATAGCACACTGCAAGCAGGATCTTGCAGGAGAGTTTGAGATGAAGGACTTGGGGTTGATGCATTACTTTCTAGGATTGGAGTTGTGGTAGAAAGAGGGAGAGATCTTCCATGGACAAGGGAAGTACTTAATTGATATCTTGAAGTGATTCAAGATGGAAAATTGTAAGCCTATGTTAACACCACTTGTGACCAATTGGAAGAAGATTGATGCTTCTAGATTAGAGGCAGTGGACCCGAATTTATACAGACAATTGATAGGCTCTCTTATGTATCTGGTCAACACCAAGCTAGACATTTGTTTTGCAGTGAACTCACTTAGTTAGTTTATGGTGGAACCTAAACGTGTGCACTGGATAGCTGTGAAGCATGTTTTGAGATATCTTCAAGGCACAGTTGATTATGGGCTGAAGTATGTTCAATAGGATGGAGTGAAGCTCGAGGGGTTTATCGATGCAGATTGGGCATGTAGTATAGCTGATCAGAAGAGCAGTTCAGGGTGTAGTTTTAGTTTGGGATCAAGAGAAATCTTTTGGTACAATAGGAAACAAAAGTCAGTTGCGCTGAGTTCTGCAGAGGCTGAGTATATGGCAGCCAATATGGCTACATGTGAGGCTATCTGGCTTCAAAAACTTCTTGCTAGGCTCTTTGATCAAGAGCTAGATCCTACAATCATTTACTATGATAATTAGAGTTGTATCAAACTCTCTGAGAATCCAGTGTTTCATGACAAGTCAAAGCACATTGAGATCAAGTACCACTTTATCATAGATTATGTGGAGAAGGGGATAGTGAAGCTCCATTACATTCATATGGATGAACAAATAGAAAATATCCTAACAAAGGCCTTGATGAAGAGCAAGTTTGAATTCTTCAAGGACAAGTTGGGTGTGGTGCAAAACACCTTCCTTGCTAAGAGGGAGTGTTGATTTTTTGTAGCTCAAAAGGTGGGATGTGGAGTTGTTTTAAGGCAACTCGAGTTGGATATGCTTTAAATCACTTTAAAGCAAATCGAGTTAGATATGCTTTAAAACAATTCGAGTTGGATTTTTAGCAACAACATGAATTTTATTCTTTAATAGAATGTTTTCGAGTTTGTGAGGATAAGATAAATCCAAGAGTGATTTTATGTGTAATTAAAGCCAAATAAAGCAAGGAAAGATTCTTTCCTTGCACGCTAAGTAAAGCAGCTAGGATCTATAAATGTAAGATTGTTGTAGCAAACTTATATTGTATTTTTGAAAGAAAAGTTTGCTATTAGGTTGAATAGAAGATCCAACATTTGCAGGTTTTTCCCCTCATCGGGGTTTCCTGGGTAATTTTGTGTTATTATCTATTTGTGTTTTGCTTCTTGTTATTTTTGCTTCCGCTGTTATTAGTTGTTAATTAACCCAGTTGTATTAATTGTTATAAACCAGATATTTGATTATATTATGTGAATTTATTGAGAAATTAATTTGTTGCTGGGTTATAGAAATTAACATTCCCATCGATGCTTCTTACATACGTAGTGTCACCATCAATTGAAGGTCTTCTATATATTGTTGGTGGCGTAGAACACAATTTAATTAATAGTGTCGGTCTCTATTGAATCAAAGCTTATGTTTTCAATGTAGAGAAAAACAAGTGGGACATTCTTCCCCACATGAATCCCAATCATCCTCACAAATCCAATTATGGTGCTGTTATTGATGACAAGTTTTATGTAGTCCCCGATCATGGGCAGAGCATACAAGTTTACGATCCTCACACACGACTATGGAAAACCATAAATACTAATAATAACAGTCAATTTGTTTATAATTGTGTATCTGCTTTTGGGGGGTTGTATTGATTTTCATCGATTGGGGATTATGTAATCATGAAAAAATTCGATGTTGCCAATAACTCTTTAACTACAGTTGGGAAATACCCTAAAAAGTTTTAGTTTATTCATTGCATTGTACTTTAGCGTGATTGTATATTTGTATGCGTCATGGATGGTATTAACTGATGTTCTATGCATTATCTTTTTAATCTCTTGGGTAGGGAAGAGGAAAACAGATGGACTCACATCAAGATGCCTGCAAAGTTTCCAACTTTTTGTTTTAGATCTAGAGGGGCTGCCACTGTGGAAATTTGATAAATGTGGTTCATTGGTATGAGCTTAAGTAGTAAATTATGGATTTTTATAGTTTCTTGTATCCCTTGGATACATATTAGACTACTTTTTATATATATTACTTTCAAATCTTCTATTAATAGTTTTTTTTTTAATAGAAAAAATATTGTAAATGGGATTGAAATAATGTTTTATTATACTATTTATTATTTTAATTTATTTTAATTTTAGTTTTAATTTTTTGTTTTGACATATATTTTAAAATATTGTTTATTAATGATTTTAGAGTAACATATATGGACCTAAAATTATTTATACAATGTTATACATGTTATTTTAGTAAGTTTTTTTTAATATGATATGAATATATTTGTTATTGTCAATATTTGATTTGTATTTAAAATATTCAATAATATTTCTTGTTTTGTCTTGGTTCTTGATTTATTGGTAAAGTTGAATGGTTCTTGATGAACCAACCATGGATCAAGTCTTGTTGAGTGCAAAAAAATTGACATCATAAAGGATGAGGTTGGGATCCTGCCCCAGGTGAATTTGGGACTTTTGCTCCTATATTGGGTAACTAAAAGTTGTTTATGGATAGTATAAATCATGCATCAAAGAAAAATTAAAAATAAATAAAAGATGATGGTATCCTAACCACTTGAATATATGTCTATTTTGAAGATTTGATTTTTTTCTTGATGTCTAACTAAGCATGGTTAATAAGTGGCTCTTATTGAGAAGAAAAGTAATGCTTGATCAATAATATTCATTATTCTAAACAAATTTGTATTGACACAGATAAATTAATTAAAATATTTAGGCAATACATTTCATATAATGGAAGAAAAAAAAATATAAATTCATCCTTAAGATCTTAGTCTACATGTACATTGTATCTTGAGTAGGAGATATTTGACTCACTTTATGGGTAAGTGCACCAAGATGGTTCCCAAAAAGGGGGCTTAAGTAGCCACTTTTTTTTTCTGAAATTAGGAAATACTGACCTTGGACATGAAATTGAGGATGGCTACACTCAAAATTTTGAGATGGAACAAAAACAAGGATCGAAATGCTTCGAGTCTACTTTCTAAAC
>VDFB02000015.1:216980329-216996271 GCA_007258455.2 Sequoia sempervirens | reverse complement strand
TCATGCATGCTCAAATAGGTTTCCAATACAAAAACCCTCAATTTTCTCATAAATATCTAGGGTTTTCTATATTTCACAACTCCAAGGCCTTCTTGATGTAGAGCCAAGGTGAAGATTAACTCATAACAACCTAATGTCAATTCAAATATTGATGTAGACAAGGTGGAGCAACACAAAAACTAACCCAATTTGATGAAATGCATGCAAAGAAACAACCTTCAAAACTTCATTCTCCCAAACTGCCCAAAATAATATCCTTTGCTTTCTAGGTCCCAAAATTCATCCAATGGACCTATCTTTTAGATAAGGCCATAACAGGTCCAACACATCATCCATTTAGCATCCACTTAGACCCCAAGTATAATGCCCAACAAATCACATAAGGTTCCCTTGCAACAATATGGAGTTTCAATAGGTTACCCTGCCCAAAGGCTACTAGATTAGCCCCATTTTACAAAGGAGGTCCCTCTTAAAGACTCTATTTTTACTCCAAACCAATGGATAGTCATTTGATATGTTCTAAAACAACAAAATCCATGGTTAGTTCCTAGACACAAACATTCTAAAGTGTTGTCTTAGCAAACCCTCCTTTTACATGCTAAAACCCAAGGGTTTATTGAAAGTCATATTCCCAAGCCTTTCCAGACCCCCACAAAGCATCAAACACCTTCCAAATACCCTACACAAACTTAAAAGTTCATTAGATCAACAAGTTCTTCATCATTTTGACAAACCCCACCATCTAGCCTTCAAATTCACAAGGAAATTTGACTTTTCCAGCCATAGGCATCACTCGTACTCACTAAAATGAACACATGTGCACAAAATAGACCCCCAAACATTTAACCCTACCTATTATGATCCATTCCACTGAGTTACAATACCTATAGAAGGTGGAATGGATCAAGCTTGCATTCTTTGTACTCTCAAACCCTTAATTTCTGAGTTACACAGGCAGTCTTTGAAAATCTACTCTAAAACCCACAAAACTAAATGGTTAAGCCTCCAATCTGATGGAAATCATAGTAGACTCACTCCACTATCATTCCCAATTCATTTCATGCCACAATATTCACTGTACAGACTGCTTATTGCCAACAAAGTTCAGAAAAACAGGGAAAAACGTGGAAACAACAAAAGATTTCATTCAAATTTTCAAATGGAGTCATGCCAACCTCCCTCCAACATTTACATGGCCTTTTTTAAAGTAACTCATACCTATAAAACTTCCTAAAACCACCTTACAACTTCCCTTTACCAACTTGACCTTTCAATTCCCTTTTTAGTGCAACTTTGCATTTTTTTTCTTTTTTTGCAATTTTTTCACTTTGTGACACTAAAACTAACTTTCAACCTATTCTAATGACCTTATGATGGCCTTATCACACTAATTTTACCTTTACATTGCCATCTTATAGGTTTTTTCATGTTTATGCCATTGAAGGCTTCAATCCATCATATTGACAACATTTGCCAAGACATGGCAACTTCATAAAACTATCAACCTAACATGACTCAAAACACTTCCTAATGGTCGTTTGAGACCTTATTACATCACACTCATGATTACAAAGAAAAAATTCATCACTTGACCACCTAATGGTCTTAGCTGTCCTTGGTGCTCCTGCACCATACATCCGGCCATGAAAGCTTTCCAAGTCTCTTGGAATTCTACAACACCTTGACCTGCAAAAAATATCTAATGATCCTCCTTGTTCCTGCCATTTCTCCCTCTTGCCTTCATCTTCACCTTAGGCTTGGCCTTGTCCTTGCAAAATAATTCCTCTCTTGACTGATCACCTTGAACCCGCACCTTCCTGCTCTGTCCTATCATCCATGGCTGCATCCAATTACTCCTAACTTGTTCCATGGTGTCACTTACTTCCAAATAGTCCACTCTCTGTCCTTTTATTTTTCACCCTTGGCTTCACCTCCATCAACATGATCATGAAAACAAGGAAGTAATAAAGCACTCCCTTCACTCTTTTCCTCTTATCCATCCTCTTCACCATCTGCTTCAGGTTCTCCCATCTAGGAGCCATTTCCACAACTGCATACAATTTCCACATCAGTACTCTTACCCATCTAGGACCATCCACTGTCCTAGCCTGATCTTTTTCTTTCTTCTCCATTTCATTTGGAGATCCCACTCTGACCTTTCCTCTAGCCTTTACTTGGCCAACCTTTATAAACATCTCTTCCTTAGTCTCTTCCATCTTTGAGTCATTCAAACACTTTCTATTTGCAATTTCACCTTTTATGGTGACTGCACCTTCTACAAACTCTATCTCAAACCTTTCCTTTGCTTTTTTCCATTCCACTTGATACATCACATCCTTTGATCTCTTATCCTCCACTGAACTCTTTTCCAACACTATATTTTTAGGCTCTTTATCTTCTTGTCCCTTTAGTGGACCACTTACTACATCTACCATGCTTTCCATGCACTTATCTTTATCCTCAACTATCATACATTCTTCCACTGGCCTTTTATCTAGGCTCTTTGCAACTTCCATTTTTATGACTTGCATCAAAAAAAAATTCTTGTCTTTTTTTTCTTGCCCCCTACATGGGTTCTTTGCATCTATACTTTCAATCAAATCTCCCTTTGCCTCTGTATCTTCTGATTTAAATGTCACTGTTTCTACAATGCTTGTCTGCTCATTGTCTCTCTTTATCTGCAGGGGACACAACACTTCCCCTATCGTAATATATTTATTCTTGACAAGCCCTTCATGGCTTTCCTTAATCCATCCACACTCTTTTACCTCTGCCTTCTTTCCCTTTGCCTCTAAGACCTTCTCATCATGTGGTCTTCCATCTTCTTTGTTATCAGTTTGTTGCTTTCCATCTTGTCCTTTCATTGGACAATCCATCTCTTCCACCATGACCTTACTAGGCCATTCTCGCCTCTTCTCCATCTTGTCTCCACTTATCTTTCCTTTTCCTTGCATTAAGGTCTTTGCCCCAAGTTTCTTCACCTCACATTTCTTTTCATCAGGTCTGCATACCTCTGTTTTGATAGTATTAGACTGTCCTACAACTGTTCCTGCCTTTTCTTGACTGAAATCAGTCCTTTTCTTGTCTCCAACCTGCTTTGCAAACATGTCTAGATCCTGTATAAAGGATTCCCTTTCTCTTATCACTATTTCTCCATCCTTTTTCCTTTCTAACATTACTCCTTTGTCTACTTTTTCTAGCTCAACTCTTTTCTTCATGTAAGTAGCTGCACCTTCACCATGTTTATCTTCCTCATGCTTGAGGAACTCCTTCCTTCCCATCATCACTATCCTTGCCATTTTGTCTTGTTCCCTATCATCTCCCTACAATGGGGTTAGCTTGAACTTGATTCCATCTTGACTGAAATAAGTCCTTTTCTTGTCTCCAACCTGCTTTGCAAACATGTCTACATATTGTATAAAGGATTCCCTTTCTCTTATCACTATTTCTCCATCCTTTTTCCTTTCTAACATTACTCCTTTGTCTACTTTCGCTACCTCAACTCTTTTCTTTGTGTAAGTAGCTGCACCTTCACCAGGTTTATCTTCCTTATGCTTGAGGAAATCCTTCCTTCCCATCATCACTATCCTTGCCATTTTGTCTTGTTCCCTATCATCTCCATGCAATGGGGTTAGCTTGAACTTGATTCCATCTTTCACAATATCATACTCGAAAACAAACCTCTTCAACTTTGAAAACTAACATTTGAAAGAGGTGACCATTGGTCTCCCTCTTTAATAGACTTTTACAACCCTTCACTATTAGTTAATTTGACTTGACTTAGCACTTTTTGCATAGGTAAAATTATTCGTCATGTCGAAGAAGTGAACTGTTAAAAGGAAAAAACTAACAGATGATTAGCTCCAAGCCTTTAGAGATAAAGAGAAAAAATGGATGAGGGAATATCGTGAAAAATAGAAATTGGGAACAATTGATGAGAACAAGCCACATGAAGAGGAACTTGAATCATCAAAAAGAGAAGAAATTGGTAGTATAAAGGGCATGAATGCGAAAGAGTCATGCTAGGGGAGATGCATATACCATAGTTGGAGACACACCCTCTACTGCAAGCGAATACGAAGGGACACCATTAACCACAAGCGAATATGGAGGGACACCATCTACCACAAGTGAGTATGGTTGGACACCATCCACCACATCTAAAGTTGAGAGTACATCATCACTTGGATTTGATGAAAAAGGTATTCCATCATCCCCAAGTGAACCTCAAAGTATGTATTCTATTCCACCCTCGGTCAAAGGTATGCAATCTAGCCCACCTCAATTAAATATTGATGAAATTGCTAATGTTGAGATGTATGTACCTAAGAGAACACCACCTAGAATTTTGCGTAGAAAGCCAAAGTTTTTTATTAATATTAATGAGGTTATTTTGTAGCACATGGAAGGTAAGATTCCATAATGCACTTGTAGAAGATATGCTGATAAGATTTGGCAAATGTTCTTTGAAAGGCTAAATGAGACAGAAGATGTCAACTATTTGTTCAAATGATGCAGGGTTTAAAGTACAGAAACATCATGAAGACTCTTGGGTTGAGAACATCGAATGCATTTCACCAATTTCACTTATCAACTCAACCAAATCCATCAAATTCACTTTGGACTACAAGGTTACCAATCATCAATTTTTCAAATCAGTAATCCACACTTTCATCAAATTCATCATAACACTATTAGAAATTTTGAATCACTACAACTTTCACTATTACCATCCATTTAACTTGATTCAATCAAGGAAAACAGAACACCACTCATTCACTTCTCCCTTCAAACCTGTTAGATCAGACTTCCATGACACTATAATCATCATCATTTAATTGAAACAATACCAAGATCATATTCACAAACGCTGTTTTATCAGATTCCTTACTTTTAGCAATCAAAACACCATTTTGCTTACTCAAAACACCATGATTCCACATTGTTCAAGACATTAAAATGACAAACCTTGCTTTAGGACTTCTTCAAGAACTTGAGTAACATTTTTCATCATCATTTAGATAGTTACAAACCCAAACCAAACACTCAAATCACTGTCTACACATAATCTCAGTTTCTTGCATTCAAAAGGCCAAAATTTGCCAAAACACCAAATCGAGTGTAACTTGCAAACCATAATGAATCTCTACAGGATAAATACATTTTTGAGTACACCCATTTTGATCATTAAAAACATATCTCATTTTCAGGTACACTTTTTTTGGAACACAAGCCTGCTGTCCTGACTTCTTTGTTACTAAAGAGCCCCAAATAGGCCAATTTAACAAAGGATACACCTTTAAAACAAATCCAAATCACTTACCAACCATAAATAGTCTTTATAGAGGTGGAAAAACTCAAAAATAATCAATTTTCAAGGTAAGAAATTCCCATCAATATAATTAAATAGTAAACCCTTGTTTATAGGCTTTTACAACACAAGCACATGAGGGTTTTTAAGAAATATCATCTACAAACCTCCAAATCAACTGACACTATTGTAAACACCTGTAAATAAGTCTTCCTAAACATAATAAACCTTATCCATATAAAAAAAATGCTATTTCAACCGTTCCAACTTGTAGGCACCATCTTTCATATGGAAAACTCAAATTTTCCTCTTGGAGTAGTAGTTATCTTCATATCCACACCTTCCCTATTACTTTTTGACACACTTTCCACTCAAAAACATGTTAAATAAACATAAAAAACCATCCATCCCACCATTATAATAGCTTATAATGGTGGGATGGAGAATATTTTCCTTATAAGACTCAAAATCACAGAGTGAGGATCACTGCCCGGGACACAGAAAACTACTTTTCCTTCTTTTATTTCTCAAAACTAACCTTCCAAATTATTTGTGAATGAAACTAAATCTACCTACAATGAGATCACACAAGGATTTAAACTTTTGAAGTTCCTAAATTACCAATATAAGATAAAAGCCATGGAGAAAGTGCTGCAAACTTAGAAACAGGGGATTTTATTTCAAAAACTGATTACAAAGACTCAATTTCTATTTTTTCCACACCTTTTCATGATTTTTATAGCTTTTACAATAGTTATGAAAGTTCCTTTTCAGTTTCCAATCAACCAAAATCTTTCCTCTCCCACTTTGTCTCTTCACATTCTGATTTTTGTGTTCTTTTTTCTAATTTTTTCCTTTTCACAATTTTGACAACAAATGAACAATTTTGGAAACCTTATCACCTAGGGACAAAAATGACATTTTTTTGTATTTTGACTCTATTTACTTCCTAAAGACCTTTCAATGACTTAGAATGGCCTTTACAATGCCTTCATATTTTGAAAACTCAAATATTTACAAATTTGTTTTCAGAGTCAAGGTGCTCTTGCACCAGACCACCTCTTCCTCTCACTGATTTCTCTTGTCTCCTCTTAAGCTTCTCCTCCACTTTGATTTCCATTTGATAACAATCCTCTACACTCCTAGGGTTAGCCAAAACCAATTCATCTTGTATGTTTAACCTCAAACCACCAATATATCTTGCAACTTTTTCATCTTCATTCTCATGATGACCAGACCTTAAACTTAATTTATAAAACTCCCCAATATAAGACTTAATATCCATTTCTTTATGTCTTAAGCTTTGCAATTTCTTAAACATTTGAACTTAATGATCCTTGGGTAAGAATTTACCTTTGAGTTTTGATATCATCTTGTCCCATGAGGTGATTTTAGACTTGCCTTGCTTCCTCCTCTCAAATTGAAAGTAGTCCCACCATACCAAAGCATGGCCTTGCAACTTTGTCTTTGCAATCCTTACTCTTTGCTCCTCAGGAACCTCATCACATTCAAAATGATTATCTAATGCAGCAATCCATTCAAGTAGTTCTTCATCATTTAAACTTCCACCATATTTAGGAACATCAATTTTTACCTTAGGCTTGTCATCTCTAACTGCCCTTACCAACTTTGCAATCCTTTGGTCTTCTGGATCAAGTTCTTCTTCCATGTCTTCAAACTCATCATCTTCTTCTTCATCTGATTCACTCTCTTCCACATCCCTTCTTTTTTTGTCTCCAAGGCTATGATTCTTTCCTCCAACTCTCTGATTTCTCTAGCATGTTTGTCCTTCATCTCCTTCATCTCTTTATCCATATCTTTGTTCTTTGGAGGAATATTTGAATACCAAACTCTTCACTTTTTCCTTGCTCTTCACAACCTAAAAAATGAAAACAAATCTACTCCTTGAAGCTTTGATACCACTATGATGCAGAGTGGCAGGGGAAGCAACTTCCTTTTCAAAAGCTTCTCTCAAATACTCTATATGCACACACCAACTTCACTATTCCTCTCAACAATGCAACTTGACCACTCAACTTGACTCATACAACTAGACATCTCAATAGGACTTGGGGATGATGTAAACACTCTTCACACAACACAACATGACCAAACAAATAGACCTTGCACCCAAAAACATCCACTCTTCCATGGCTTCTACACAAGCCCATGCAACTTTGCAACATTCATCGACTAGGACAGTCAAAATAAAAAATGATTAAAGGCATTAACTAGTCAATGAAACATGGTTTTATACTCCTAATACAATCCTCCACAAGTTCCCAAAAGCACAAGATCAAACACCCAAAACAAATGTATCAAAAGATTGATTTACAAGCAATAAACAAGGCTAAACTAGGCCTACATAAGGAAGCTTTCAACTTTTCAAGGCACACCCCAACACCCCTATGATGCAATATCAAGGTGGAGGAACACATAATCAAGCTCAAGGAATCAAGTTCCAACTCAGATTCAAGTTTCCAACACAACTTTCATCAAATCAACACTATGGCTTCCCAATTCACCAGTAACAACAAATAGACCTATCCTTTAGAGAAGGTTGTAAGAATACCAACTTGACATCCAAATAGCATCCATACATCATCAAAAACACTGAACCAAGCTTACACATGAGATTCTTATGAAATAACACAAAGAAACTTCAAGTCACCCTACTCAAAGGCTACTAGAATTAGCCCAATTTTACACACAAAGTACTCTTTAAACTTCTTGCCACCACAAGATCTCTTAGACAGTCTCAAATTGTGTTACAAAATGATAGATTCTATGATCAATTCTTCCATTTAGGTCTTCTAAGGTGCTGCTCCACCAAACCCTCCTATTTCACCCTAAAACCTAGGGTTTCTTTGTAACTCCACTCTACTGGCCACAAAAACTCAAACCACAGTTCAAAACATCTTTACCTAGGTCTGCATAGACCCTCCAAACCTTTCTACACTAATTCCCTTCACAAATTCACCAATACACAACCTATAGCCTTCATTTTCTCTAGGAAAACTCACATACCCGACCTAGGGTATCACTAGAACTCAATTTTCTTGACTCCCAACACTGTAGTAACTTATTAGAAAATTATGCAAAGTGCATTCTAAAGACCATTTTCATACATTTACAAGGGAAAAACTGACCTAGGGCATTAGATAACTTTTGCAAACCTCCATCTTTTGCTCTGAAAAAAATTGCAACATGAAGAGGACCCCTAAATCCACCATTCCACCAGGTTTCAAAAATTTCCCACACACGCAGAATCGCTTCGAGCTACATTCAACCGGATCGATCCCTTAAGGGTCCAAAGAGAAAAATGGCTGCAAACTTTAGCATGAAGTTACTCAGACACTATGATACTTAGAAACTTCTTGTCTAATCCTATGGGATCGTGTTGGGACCCTCTACAATAACCTCTCTCGGTTTTTGTTATCTCTGAGTAGTTTTCCCGTGGTGTCCAGTTTTCAGTTGATGGAAAAAGTGTCAAATGTAAGCAGTGGAAAGTTGCAAAGTCGTACAACTTTCATTCTCCAACTCGTGTGACCAAATAGACTGTTCCACCGCATTTTAATAGGCATGGTCCTCTTTCGCACCCAAACATGCGGAATCACTATGAGCTACGTTCAATCAGATCAATCCCTTAAGGGTCCAAAGGGCAAAATGGCTGCAAACTTCAGCATGAGGTTACTCAGACACCATGATTCTTAGAAACTTCTTGTTTGATCCTATGGAATTGTGTTGGGCCCCTCTACAATAACCTCTCTTATTTTTCGTTATCTCAGAGTGGTTTTCCCGTGGTGTCTGATTTTTAGTTAATGGAAAAAGTGTTAAATGCAAGTAGTGGAAAGTTGCAAGGTGGTGCAATTTTTGTTCTGCAACTTGTGAAACCAAATATATTGTTCCAACGCATTCGAATAAGAATTTTTATGCTAGGCATGGTCCTCTTTCACACCCAAACACACAGAATTGCTCTAAGCTACATTCAACCAGATCGATTCCTTAAGGGTCCAAAGGAAAAAATGGCTGCAAACTTCAGCATGAGGTTACTTGGACATTGTGATGCTTAGAAACTTCTTGTCTAATCCTATGGGATCACATTGGGCCCCTCTACAATAAAATCTCTCAGTTTTTGTTATCTCAGAGTAGTTTTCTCATAGTGTCTAGTTTTTAGTTGATGGAAAAAGTGTCAAATGGAAGTAGTGGAAAGTTGCAAAGTAGTGCAACTTTCATTTTGCAACTCATGTTACCAAAAAAACTATTCCAATGCATCTGAATAGGAATGTTTATGCTAGGCATGGTCCTCTTTCACACCTAAACATGTGGAATTGCTCCGAGCTACGCTCAACCAGATCGATTCCTCAAGGGTCTAAAGGGAAAAATGGATGCAAACTTCAGCATGAGGTTACTCAGACACCATGATGCTTAGAAATTTCTTGTATGATCCTATGGGATCATGTTGGGCCACTCTACAATAACCTTTCTCAGTTTTTGTTATTTCAGAGTGGTTTTCCCGTAGTCTCTAGTTTTCAGTTGATGGAAAAAGTGTCAAATGGAAGCAGTGGAAAGTTGCAAAGTAGTGCAACTTTCATTCTAAAACTTATATGACAAAATAGACTATTCCAACACGTCTGAATAGGCATTTTTACGCTAGGAATGGTCCTCTTTCACACCCAAAAATTTGGAATCGCTTCAAGCTACGTTCAACCGGATCGATCCCTTAAGGGTCCAAAGGGAAAAATGGCTGCAAACTTCAACATGAGGTTACTCAGACACCGTGATGCTTAGAAAATTCTTGTCTAATCCTATGAGATTGTGTTGGACCCCTCTACAATAACCTCTCTTAGTTTTTGTTATCTCAGAGTGGTTTTCCTATGGTGTCCAATTTTTAGTTGATGGAAAAAGTGTCAAATGCAAGCAGTGGAAAGTTGCAAAGTCATGCAACTTTCGTTCTCCAACTCATGTGACCAAATAGACTATTGGACCAATGCATCCGATTAGGAATTTTTACACTAGGCATGGTCCTCTTTCACTCCCAAACACGTGGAATCACTCCGAGCTATGTTCAATCAGATCGATCCCTTAAGGGTCCAAAGGGAAAAATGGCTGCAAACTTCAACATGAGGTTACTTGGACAACGTGATGCTTGGAAACTTTTCATCTGATCTTGTGGGATCACGTTGGGCCCCTCTACAATAACCTCTCTTGTTTTTTGTTATCTCAAAGTGGTTTTCCCATGGTGTCTAGTTTTCAGTTGATGGAAAAAGTGTCAAATGCAAGCAGTGGAAAGTTGCAAGGTGGTGCAATTTTCATTTTGCAACTCATGTGACCAAACAAACTATTCCAACATGTCCAAGTAGGAATTTTTACACTAGGCATGGTCCTTTATCGCACCCAAACATGCGGAATCGATCTGAGCTACGTTCAATCAGATCAATCCCTTAAGGGTTTGAGTGTAGTATGTTGAAATAGGCCATTCCTCCTATTGTTCAGGCTATGTCTCGGTGATATGGGCCTGATGTAACTTGTATTGTGGTAGCTTGATATATAGAGTCTATTGATGCTAGGGTTCAATTTGTATGATTTTGAAAAAAGAAGCCAACTGAGTAGAGTTATCAACATTATTCGTAAATCATAAGAATTTGTTTATTACACTAGCCATTTTGATGCCTTCTTGTAGTCTCAAATATTATTTTGTATCATTGTTACATTTGTCTTCAGAGTGATAGCTTAATATAGATCCATAATACAAAATTTGGTTCACACTAATTTTCATGTGAAAAAATGTGAATAAAATCATGTTGATTTTCGCGTGAAAAAAAACCATGAGACCATAGCTTGTTGCTTACCATTATGCTTTGATAGATTTTTTCCAAGCATCCATAGCTTGTTTGAAAACACCTGTTTTAGGATTTTAGCCATAGCAACAAGGCAATGAACTGTTTAATAAAATGCTTTGATAGACATGTATGAAAAATGTGTTAGCATAGACAAGGCAGTGAAGTCTTTGAAAAAATGCCTCAAAGAAATGTGGTTTCATGGTGATGGAATGGCATGACGAATGCCATGACAAGCAAATTTCTATGGATTGCCATGGAATTCCATCACCATTGAGACAACATTTCTTTGAGGCTTTTTTTCAAACAGTTTGCTACCTTTTCTATGCTATTGCTTATTAGTATGCTTTGATAAATTTTTTTCAAGCATCCATAGCTTGTTTGGAAGCAACTATTTTAGGCTTTTAGCCATAGCAACAAGGAAGTGAATTTTTTGATAAAATGCTTTGGTAAACATGTATGATAAATGTAGTAGCATAGACAAGGTAGTGAACTATTTGAAAAAATGCCTCAAATAAATGTGGTCTCATGGTGATGGAATGACATGACAATCCACAATAATTTGCTTGTCATGGCATTCCACCACCATGAGACCACATTTCTTTGAGGCATTTTTTTCAAACAATTCATTCCCTTGTCTATGCTATTGCTTACTATTATGCTATGATAGATTTTTTCTAAGCATCCATAGCTTGTTTGAAAAGCACCTATTTTAGGATTTTAGCCATAGAAGCAAGCAATGAACTATTTGATAAAATGCTTTGATATTTATGTATGAAAATGTGTTAGCATAGACAAGGCAGTGAACTCTTTGAAAAATGCCTCAAAGAAATGAGGTCTCATGGTGATGGAATGCCATGACAATCAAATGATTTTGATTGTCATGGCATTCCATCAGTCATGAGACCTCATTTCTTTGAGGCATTTTTTCAAAGAGTTCACTATTGTCTATGATATTGCTTACTATTATGCTTTTGATAGATTTTTCCAAGCATCCATAGCTTTGAAAGCACTTGTTTTAGGCTTTCAGCCATAGAACAAGGCAACACTTGAACTATTTGACAAAATTCTTTGGTAGACATGTATCAAGTTTGGTAGTATAGACATAAGGTAGTGAACTATTTGAAAAAATGGCTCAAAGAAATGTGGTCTCATAGAATTCCATGACAAAGAAAATGCAATTGCTTCATTTGCTCCTAGTTATTAGTTATGCAATGTGAAGTAATTGCATAACTACTTAGGATGACTTTGTAAAAACTATATTGTAATTGAAATTTTGTCATCTATCAACATCTAGTTATTAGTTTATGCAATGTGAAGCAATGCTTTGAGTTTGAAAAGATGTGCAATGCAATGTAATCAATGTTATGAATATAAACTACAAAAATCTATTTTTACTAAGTTCTTGGTTCGGTTTTGGGTTTGGTTCGAGTTCAAGAACCGTTCATTTAGGAAAAATTTTTTGGGGTTGGGTTCGTTTTGGGTTCGATAATACAAAAACATAAAAAATTAGAAATATATACATATTTGTAGCAGTAATTAAGTTCATAGTACACCACCATATTAATAGTCAAATAACATAGCAAAAATACACCACCACTTTCATAGTCAAATATTAAAAAATTAGTGATACTTGAATGTCATGATACAAAATTATAAATTAAAGTTCAAACATAAAAATGTCAAGTGTTTACAATAAGCCATTATTGATCATTGATCAATCTGAAAAGTGTGAACATTTTTTTGTGTGGAAGGAAAACAAGAAAACAATGTTACATAATTATTTACATTGTGTCAAAAGAGCCAAAACCTTTTTCTTGCAGATCATAGAAGAATCTTAGTGATTTTTTGGGTGCGCTTGCCTTGGAACATAACTATCTTGAGCCATGAATGATTGACCAGGAATTGTGAGAAAG
This sequence comes from Sequoia sempervirens, assembly GCA_007258455.2. Lineage (NCBI taxonomy): Eukaryota > Viridiplantae > Streptophyta > Pinopsida > Cupressales > Cupressaceae > Sequoia > Sequoia sempervirens. The sequence goes on along the minus strand of VDFB02000015.1, from coordinate 216,983,204 downwards.
AAATAAGATAAATCATGCAACTTGTTGTAATTTCTTTCCTTGGGAAAAAGGGTAAAGTTTGCTTTTCAGGGACAATCTCCTTTAGAGTTTGAACACATTGATAATTTTCAAGATAGAATTAGCCAAATATGTCATCTAGGTTTGAAGCTTTTAGGTAAAATGTTTGCTTCTTAAAATTTTGTTCAAAATTCAAGATGCAGACTCTTCTCCTTTAGGGAAGAGAAGGCCTATCAAACCTAACACTCTTATGCAACACTTCTTAAGTTATTGTTGATGTAGTATTAGATGCAAAGTTTCAAAATAGGCATGGTTATATAAATTCTCATATCAGGACTATCATTGCATCAAATTAAGAATTTTCAATCCTTTATGGTCTAGACAAGAGAAGTATGGAGTAGTATTCCAATGCTAAAGTCTTATTGTGAATATCTTTGCTATGAGTGGTTCAAAAATGAGGAATCTGTCTTCTGTACCAAATGAGAAATATTCACAATATGTGCCAGGAAGGAATAAGTCCATAAGATTGAGTATGCAAGAATTGAGAATTGCAAAATTGGCTTACGTTTGACTTCCACATAGAAATTTACACACTTTTCGATGTTCACATGTAAGTCAAAAAGTATATGTGCATAAGTTGTAAAGTATACACTTGAATACACGTAACTCATATCTATTGAACCATGAATTTATAATGCAAATATGGACACCATCAATACAAAATATTTGTATTAAGCAAATAGCCATGTATACATACATCAATATATGTCGATATAAGTATAAAATATAGTTACAAAATAGCCATATAGGCTTACGAGAATGCCATATAGGCATACAATGTCAAATATATCCAATACAAAATATGTACAAAATTGCCATGTAGGCATACAACAAAGGGCTTTGCATTCAAAATTCATTTCTCTCCATGCTCTAGTTCAAATACAATTTTCTTTCCCTTTGCTTGGTGATCCGATGGCAATAAGTCTGTCACCCATTTCTGCTATGCTTGAGGAGTGCTCCTGCTGCTCCTCCTAGGGTTTAGCTCCTGGTGAAGTTTTAACTGTTACAATAAGAAGTAAAGACATTAATATATAGAAATTACATTATAAAAATTGATATATTTAACAAAACAATCACTTATGGCCATCTCACGATCACTCTCCTCGATGGAAATATTTGCACACCGATGCTAATGCGTACTCAAGCCATGTATTAACCATCCAAATAGGAATTAAACTACGAATCAATAATGGTTTGATTTTTCACTAGAACTAGTTCATCTATAACAACAAATGTAAATTGAAATTTAGTAATTTGCCTCATACCTCCCCTATCAGAGCCATTGAGGATTGTATAGCGGAGGAAACACCAATATCCATTGCCCTCGTAATGTTTGGCAGTGTTTTTGTCACCAACATATGAAAATAAAATAAAAAATTATTCAATCACAAAAAAGTTACAATAGCGATCCACGTAATGACTTATAATGTATGAGATCTAATGAAATTTTTCGAGTACAAGTATTAAACTATATATTTATGATTATTAGTTATCAAATTTGAAGCAATGCTTTGAGTTTGAATGATGTGTAATGCAACGTAACCAATAATATGAATATACACTACACAAATCTATTAAACTTAGAATTCATTAGTTAAGTTCTCTTTATTCTATATTACCTCTGTGAAAGTTTGAGCAAATCTACTGGCACTAGGAGGTGTTTCCTTGAAACCTCCAACATTACCTTGTTCAACATCCAAAATCACATATTAAAATACCATTCATAAAACAATGCTATTAATATGTAATAAATTTATAATTGTTTACTAGTTACATACCCCTCTGATAGGTGTACTATAAAATAAGTAGGGGGAGGACTGGTGTATCCAGTCTCAACACTGTGACCCTGCAATTTTATTAAAATAATAAAACTAAATTAGTTAATATTGTATTTCACAATCAAAATTTAATAAATTAAATTCAATGAATATGCCAAATTTTACCAAGTGTCAATGCCATATGCATCATGCAAAATGTCAGTCGTTCTCTCCATCCCCGTAGATGCATACGGGTCAGGCTGCGTAGCAGCATATGGACCCTGCGTAGCACCCTCCTAAGTGCCGAAAGGGTCATACAAACAAGTCGCCTCGCAAGATTGACACACATGGGTTCAAAGGCCACCACCTAAAGACTCCCCTGGATGGCGCTATACAATAGGGCTAGTGTGATGGATGACACTCCAGGTCAAAATTGTGATTGCCTACAATGTCTCTACGTCAGCACTCTCCTTCACAACAATAAGCATCACAATGTTCTCACGAGGTGGCCTATCGAGAGGTCATCTCCCTTGTTGCACAGGATCCGGCTGTGCATTGGGCCTATCCTAAGTTGACCCCCCACCTTTCCCCTGGAACTCCCTCATATCAAAATAATTTGGGATTTGGTTCAATACAAACTAACTGTATAGTTTCCTAAGAAAATATTGGGGGACTTCACAATTATTGCATGGTGGGTAATCAAAGACCAAATACCATCTATCATAAAAATGGTTCCTAATCTCTTGGTGGTGGCACCAATGAATAGGAAACCTCTTTGAATTGAGGGTAAGATTTTGATTTGTTTTAGGGTTAGTGAATAGAGAGCACAAATCACCTTTAGTAATTTTTAAATGTTTTACTTGTTTATATGATAATTTTTCTGCATAATATGCCCTGGTTGCCTACCTCCTATCTTGCCATCCAGATGTTTGTTGGGTAATTACATCTACATTTTTTAACATCTCTTTCAATGAATTTGCTAGAAGCATTCTTTTTGTGGTTGAAGCATTTGGATCACTCAACCTACTGATAAGATCCTCAAGTTGTTTTCTATTGTTCTC